>CM051385.1:20797116-21397116 GCA_028015245.1 Cardamine occulta
TGCGTTGAGTGATAAGTGAAAGGCTTATAAGGGGTGGTACTTAGGGTTTCTTATACCTTCGCAATTACGAAATTATCCCTTTGATAAATTTAATTATTAAAATGATGGGCCAAAGTTACAAAGCCCATGACCATAACATAGGCAATATGACCTTGGTTATGAAAATTGAAACACATTAATTTAACTCTTAGCCCCTATGTTTCTAAAAACCGGTCTTAAGGGAGAGATTATCCTCTAAATCCCATTAGACTTCCATTAAAATGTACAGTAGTATGTACTAATCCACTTAACTCTTATGTCACTATTTATATTGAAATATTTAGATTATTCCCCAACTACTTTTATTATTGGAACAAAAGAATGGAGAGTAACAAACAAACAAACAAAGAAAACACAATTTACAGTTAATGACAATGACAACAAAACCAGGAAAAAAAAGATATTACAATTAGTAGAAGTCTCATCTTGGTCCAGAGAGTTCAATAGCTTCAATAATAAACGAATGCTCTTCATGATCATTACTATAATTCCTAGAGACACTTGGACCTCTAGCTTCATACCCTCCTTCACATTGTTCAACTAAACCTTCTAGAACCTTCATTACTTCAGACATCTTCGGTCTTAGATTCGGATGTTGTTGTGTACAAAGTAAAGCCAATTCCACAACTTCTTCCAACACCAAATTATCAAACTGTCCCTTTAAATCTCTGTCCACCATCTCTGCAAATCTTTTCTCTGCTTTCAATGTCCTTACCTAATCCAACAAAAACCATGTGTTTTGATTCAATGGGTTAGTCTAAATCGAGTAAAGTTTCTTGCTTTATGTAAATGACTCAAAGAATATAACAGAAAGATTCAATCTTTTGACTTACCCAACTCAAAATCATTCCTTTTCGAATTTGACCATTTCCTTGATCAATCATCTTATGACCTGTTATGAGTTCAAGGATTAATATTCCAAATCCGAAAACATCGGTTTTCTCTGATGATTGTCCAGTGGAAAGATACTCAGGAGCAATGTATCCAATGGTTCCTCGGACGGCGGTTGTAACATGTGAATCTCTCTGGTCTAAAAGTTTTGCGAGACCAAAATCGCCAACTATTGCTTCAAAGCTCTCATCAAGTAGAAGATTTGCAGCTTTGACGTCTCTGTGAATGATCTTTGGATTGCATTGCTCGTGCAAGTAAACTAATCCTCGAGCTGCGACTAGGGCAATGCATATTCTTCGGTTCCAATCTAGAGACGGCTTTTCTCCATAGTTAATGTCTGAAAAATGTCATAGTTTCAAGAACTTTTTCGCATTTATATTATTATATATATCGAAAGAGAAACAGAATGAGAAATGTTATTAGTGTAAAACCTCTCAGGCGATCAGCGATGCTTCCATTTGGCATATACGGATAGACGAGCATTCTCTCTTCCCGTGTCATACAGAATCCAAATAGGCGTAAAAGATTACGGTGGACAGCTAATCCAATCATCTCAACTTCAGTTTGAAACTGAACTTCTCCTGTATAATTTGGATCTTTCAATCTTTTAACGGCCACTACAGTTCCATTTGGGAGATACCCTTTATAAACCATCCCAAATCCTCCTTGTCCCAGAATGTTCTTTGGACTGAAGTTGCTTGTTGCTGTTTGTATTTCGCGAAAACTGAACCTTTTCAGATGCCCGATTTCAAATTCATAGTCTTGCTGCGCTAAGAAATCCATAAAGATAATGCAGATATCAGCAAAGTCCTGACATTTACTGTAAATGACAGACTGAGAGACTATGAGATGTGTACCATATGATCCTAAGAGATGTGCTCGATGCCAAAGCACCCAGAAGAAGAGAAGCATTAGAGAGATGATAAAGGCGACAACAATGCCAAATGCAAATGAGATCACTAAGCTGTGATGTTTGCCATTAAGCCTATTATCCTTTTCAGACAAACCTGGAGCTGCAGGTCAAGTTACCATAAGTAAAAATTATTCACGTTCTACATTCATTATGCTTGATTTCAAAGAGAATTTTCAATGCAACATACCATTCCTCACAGGTGTAGCATCTGAGCAAAGCTCTTGGGAAGCTGAACCACAAAGGAATACATTTCCTACAATCCTACAACAGAAAAAAAACTATTCAAGAAGCTTTCACATACACTGTAATGGCTGCGTTTTTCGTATATGTTACCTGTAGTCTTTTGCTTGTATATTCGGAGTTGGTCCGCTCAGATTGTTGAACGATAGATCCCTATTCAAGTTTTCATACGAAAAGAAATACTCTAAGAAGCAGTATACGAAATAGTAATATTTCGATAAACTATTCAAGTTTTTCATACAAAAAGAAATACTCTAAGAAGCAGTATACGAAATAGTAATATTTCGATAAACTGTAATGTTAGGTAGAGCAAGACATACAAGAATGAAAGACCTGAGAGGCCAGCAACAAGGTGAGGGATTCGCCCGGATAAAAGATTCCTGCTAAGCCGCCTATAAAACTTTAAAAAAGGGTCTTGTAAGATAATAACAATAACAACATGAACTAAATCAAGAATCAATAATATCAAACTCACAAGTAGCTTAAGTGAGTTAAGAACCCTAAAGAAGCTGGGATTTCTCCACTAAACCGGTTCCCAGATAGATCTAGCGTTTCAAGCTCAGAAAGTTGACCTAACTCAGAAGGAATTGGACCGGTTAACTGATTATTCTGCAGTAACCTACAAAAAAAAATAACAAATTAAGCCATTAGTTACAACAACACATTCTTGATTTCCAAGATTTGACCACAAATATATTTATTTACTCACAACGTATGAAGATGAGTTAATTCCCTAATACTAATTGATATTATCCCTGATAACCCTTTACTAGCCATCTCTCTGCATTAAAGATTCGATAAACAATTCAAAACTGCAGCAAAAATGTTTCTCGTAAGCATTTAGTCGAACAAGTGGAGTGCAAAGATACTCACACAGAAACCACAGAACCTTCAGAGGAGCAACCAACCATATTCCAAGTACAAGGATCAACAGAGTTTATATCCCAACCAGACAAAACCTTTGTTTCATCTTTCATCTTGTTCTTCACTGACATTAAAGCAGCAACTACAAGAAACAAAAAAAATGATAAAGTTTAAACCTTTTTTCACAATAAAAGTAAAGATTTTTGAGTTTTTTTAACCTTCATAGTTAACACCCTTTGGAGATAAGAGGCTATCCATAGCAAAAACAGAATCAAGAACAGAGTAATTAACCCAAAAGCCTAAAAACAGAAACTTTATCAAAATCTCCATCTTAAGAAAAACATAAGAAAAATCTCACAATTTTTTTGTTTTTTGTTTATTAATGTAATCGTCCCGCAATTAATTTGTCTGCTGGGTTTTTGCCCTTTCGTCTAGGGCAGACCATTTAAAACATTATAAATACATTAAAAACAAAAACAATTTCATTAAATTATCAACGAGTTGATGATACAAATGAAGAAGAAGACAAATAAAAAAACTGAAGATTTAGCAATGGAAGCGGGAAAATCCTCGAAATTATCAAACGATTGTTCCCTTGTCTCTGCACTTGAGACTTTTTTTTGTTTTCATGTCTGACTTTGACAGTGAGTGAGAGTAGATCCTCTGTAGTAATACTTACAATAACAATGGTACAACTACATTCTTGAAGCTGATTTGATTAAATAATTAACATTGAGGAAATCAATGCTCAAGCTTCATTCAATCAAGAAGAATGGAGTAAACATTAGGTATCAAGAAGAGTTTATTGATTGATAAACAAATGTTTTAGCATTAATGTATAGTACTTAGTAAGCAGAATTATGAGTTATCTATACAAAAAATTATTAAAATAAATAGTAAAGATATGGTTTTTGATTTTTTGTGTTGAAAGATAAACAATCTTGATTAGGTGAATTAGCTAGATGAGTATGAACATTTCTTTTTCTAATTAAATAACCAAGTGAACATATTGTAATTAAAGAGTTTTCATATTCCATTTAACATTTTGACTAAAATCTCACTAAAATTTCTTTGCCTTCATACCACCTCGTTTACACCATTGACAAGATTATTCAGAACATGATTACATTGAAATACAGAGCATCTCATAAGTATCAGAAAGCTGAAACAAAAGCAAACAACAATAAAACAACACAGCCCATAAAGCCCACTAGCCAACGGTCATCTTCTCAAGACAGAAACGATAAAAGAGTTGCTGAGAAACTTACCGTGTGCAATACCGTTACAAAAGCAAATCGGATGAGCTGTAGTACGTATTTGAAGATAGAGACGAGTAACAAATTCAATCCTCTGAGCTCTTTAGTCTCTGTATGATGATGAAATCTGTCAGTAGATTAGGAGCATTAGATTCTCTATATAAGATATAATCGAGACACATTGTAATCAAGAGTGATAATAAGAAATAAAGGAAATTTTCAAGTTTTCTCTTCCGCTTTCATGTATCAGAGTCATGGACAACAGATCCATGGAGCTGTATTCACATCCAGTTTTGAATATTTCAAATTATATCACAGTGAGACTCACAGAGAGAAATTATAACCTTTGGAAGACTCAGTTTGAGTCGTTTCTTTCTAGTCAGAATCTTCTTGGCTTTGTCAATGGAGCTACACCACCACCTGCTGTAGTTCTTCCGGTTCCTGGCATAGCAGAAAACACTGGAGAGGTTTAGAACCCTGACTATCTCTTATAGGTTAGGTCAGACCAAGTTGTTAGAGCCTGGCTTCTTGGATCTTTGTCAAAAGATATTTTATCAGAAGTTGTGGGAACAAATACCTTACAGGAGTTGTGGCTTGCTCTAGCTAACCATTTCAATCGGTTCTCCTCATCAAGGTTGTTTGAGCTACAGAGGAAACCGCAAACCACATCAAAGAAGGATAAAACCATGTCAGAGTGTCTCAAGGATATTAAAGGTATATGTGAGTTACTTTCATCTATTGGTAAACCTGTTGATGAGAAAATGAAGATCTTTGCTGCACTTAATGGGTAAGGAAGGGAATATGAGCATATTAATACCTCCATAGAAGGATCTATGGACACATATCCCTCACCTATCTTTGAAGATGTGATTCCATGCTTGACTGGTTATGATGATAGGCTGCTGAGCTACAGTGGCGATACTGAAGTCACTCCTCACATGGCTTTCAGTACTGTTAAGATCTACAGTGGTTCGTAAATAATTTTTTTTATTGAGCAATAAATTTAAAATTTCAACCCAAAAATTATCTGCATGGCTTTGGCGTAATCATATAATACTACTTTGTTAAATAACATAACTAATTGATTTATTTTCGGAGATTACAATGACGATATGATGACAACTAACTATGTTTTCCTTTGGATTTTTGAAAACCGGAACAGCAAGAACAATTTCATCTAAATGTCAAAAGCATATCAACACATACATAAGAGCGGGGATTTCTCTAAAACCATAGCCGACCCTGAGGCCAAACCGACCAAGCATGTGTATCTATTTTTACATACATAAGAGCGGGGATTTCTCTAAAACCATAGCCGACCCTGAGGCCAAACCGACCAAGCATGTGTATCTATTTTTACGGTCGTTATGTCATGAAAAATGTTTGTAGTACGATATGGTAGTAATTGCAAGTCAAAATAGATTAGAGGTAGAGAGTTCGATCCATTTCGGGCTTGTTGCCTTCGTAACGTCAGGGTCAGCCCTGCCCAAAACCATATATAATGCAGCAACTAGAAATCGACAAGCCTCTTGTGACCCCCCTCCTCCACATATCCTGATGTGCAACTTCAATGGATCATGGAAACAAGGAGAGATCGAAGTTGTATGATTGTGTAATGGGCTGGATCTTGATGTCCAAAACGCAGGTGGGTTTCTCAAGTGTAGGATTTGTCACATACTGTGAAAATATGGGCTTGGGTCTTTTGTAATAGCTGAAAAGCCCACAAGCCCATTAAATTTCTGTTTGACGAAAAAAAAACCGAACCACTTCGAACTTGTTTGTTCTCCTTCTTCTTCCTTCCTCTGCGCCGCTTTTTCTCTCTCTCTCTCGCTCACTCTCAAATTCTCACAAGAAATTTATTGTCATCTTCTAGTTACCAAAACCCTGTTATGAAATCACTGCAAGGATATTATCTCGCCGACATTGAAGCCCTAATTTTAGAAATGGTGATCGATTTTCATGTTTGAAAACTTTTTCCTTTTTCCCCAAAATTTTCAGTGAAAGATATGAATTCTCTAAAATCTTTGAAGTACAATAGTATTAGAGAAGCTTTAACTCATCAAAACCTAACAAAGTCTTCATCTTTTTGCCCTCTTTACTTCTACAATCAGAGAAGATGGTTAAAGCATGTAGATTCAGCACAAACTAGGTTAGAGAATCGAACTCGAGATCATAGATTAGACAAACTCATTACTCAAATTAGAAAACTTAACATCATTCTCGAGATTTCAAAGCTCATGTCTTACAAAAAGCGTGGTCCTTTTGTGTCTTTACAGCTTATGTCTCGATGGAAGAATCTAGTTGGTTTGAATGTAAAGTTTGGAGCTTTTGTAAGTAAGTATCCTCATGCTTTTGAGATCTTTACACATCCTTTTAGGAAGAATCTTTGTTGTAAGATTACTGAGAGATTTAAGGGTTTGATTGAGGAAGAAGAGAATGTGATTAGAGAGTGTGAGATTGATGCAGTGAAGAGGATTAAGAAGTTGTTGTTAGTGTCGAGAAACCGTGTTCTTCGTGTTCATGCTTTGAGATTGATTAGAAAGGAATTAGGATTGCCTGAGGATTTTCGAGATTCGATTTTAGCTAAGTATAGTTCAGATTTTAGGTTAGTTGATTTGGAGACTTTGGAGTTAGTTGATGGAGATGATGATGAGAGTTTGTGTGTGGCAAAAGTTGAGGAGTGGAGAGAAGTTGAGTATAGAGAGAAATGGTTGAGTGAGTTTGAGACGAATTACGCGTTTCCGATTAATCTTCCAACTGGATTTAAGATTGAGAAAGGATTTAGAGAAGAGTTAAGAAATTGGCAAAGGGTTCCTTATGTGAAGCCTTACGAGAGAAAGGAGATTTCTCGAGGGTTAGAGAGATTTGAGAAGCGAGTTGTTGCAGTTATTCATGAGCTTTTGAGTTTAACAGTAGAGAAAATGGTTGACGTTGAGAGATTAGCTCATTTTCGAAAGGATCTTGGAATTGAAGTAAATGTAAGGGAAGTCATATTGAAACATCCCGGGATTTTTTACATATCGACGAAAGGAAGTGCGCAGACTTTGTTTCTAAGAGAAGCTTATAGCAAAGGCTGTTTGATTGAGCCAAATCCGATATACAATGTGCGGAGGAAAATGCTGGATATTGTGTTATTGAAAAACCGGCATTCGAGAGGCTTGTTACAAGCCGGAGATGAAACTCATGAAGAAGAGAAGAGAGATGCTTTGGTTAGCTCTGATGAAGATTGGGAAGGAGAGAGAGATGGAGATTGGGTCTTACCAATTCTAAGGAAATGAGGTTTTTGCACAAGTTCCATCTTTTTGTATGAAAAATTGTAAACAGTATCAGATTGAAGTTGTTTGTGAATTAGATGACCTTGTCTCATATATCTCTACAAAATTTAGTTTTTGTGGACACAAAAAAGTGTAATTATGATGGAATTGTAGAAATCAATAAAATATTTGGTGGGATTTCATCTAAGAATTGAATCAATTGATTAGGAGGAAGAGAAACAAAAAATGAAGATTAGTTCATCAGAACATCACTTGGCTTTATGTGAAGTCTCAAGCCATAGAAACGTAATCAAACTCCCCAAGTAATTATAGTCTTCCATTATGTTGGATCACTCAAGTCAAAGCCCAATAAGGCCTATTAATGTAGGGTCATATTTATTAAAGGCCCTGTTTTAGCCCATATTACTTTTGAAAACCATGATATGCATGTGCGATATATAAAAATCTCCTAAAGCCTATTAACATTTTACTTGGTAAACAGAAATCCCAAGAGTGTTTATGATATGCAAGTTAAATACGATACACAAATCTGTGTTAACAGATATTAAAATGTTTTTGAATACAAACTAGTAAAACTAAAAAGTAGAGAGATCAAATAAAAAAATGTTTTGTTTATTTTTTTTTTTAAAGTGACGGATTTTATTTTAACCAAACAGGGAAAAGAAAAGTGAAAAAGAAAGTCAAGAAGAGAATGAAAGGATGTGAAGATATAGACGTGACGAAAGTGCTAACGGATTAAGTACTTTGGTTTATCTCTTTTTGTGGATGAAAAGAATATATATATCAACATCGAAACAAACAGATTAATTAATATAGAAATAGAAATAAAAAGTTTAAAAGCGGAATAAAGTAGACTTCATAACAAAACAAAGAGAAAAAGAGGGAAATTATGTAAATTATGGATCAGAAAAAACAAACAGAAGGAAGCCAAGAGAGTCTTTTGCCTAGACAAATATATTCATACTATTATAAGTTTCATTATTGAGAATATATACACATATATATATATAGAGTGTGCATTTTGATTGGAGCTTCTAACATAATAGCTTGTACCAGTGCTGCAATGATATTATAAGTTATAACTCGGATTTTAATGTGGTAGTGTGTGAGTGAATTATAGATGATAAAAGCTATATCACTAGCTTTTAATTAAAAATATTAATAAAAATAAATTAATCGAACCAAACAGAATTATATTTTATAGTCAAGTGAGTTTTATTTTTGCTAGCATATTTTTTCTGCAATGCAAAGATCTCGAATCGAAATTCAAGCTACTATCTAATACATGTGAAAACGGTATATTCTTGTTAATTATAATTTTAATCATTCATATTAGGTAACTACGATTAAAAATCGCAGTAGAAAAACTCAAATCGCATTCTTCTTATACCATAGTGAATCTTTCAACGCTAAACCACTACAAATTAGTTTCATTATCATTTTATTTTATCCAAATCTAATACTTCGACTAAAACACAGTATACATTGTAAGAAAAAAAAAACAAACAAAAAAGTACAAAATAAGCTCTCAACAGCTCCTTCAGCATTATCTTACGAGAATACTTTTCCACCTTACCCACTTTGTTTTGTCTCCTCCATCTAACATTTTTTTCCTCAATCTCCTATCACGTGGAGTAATGTACGGCTCGAAAAAGAAAACAATGAGTATAATGTTTGGACAAATCATATTGTCCATTAACATATTTTTAAAGATTTTAGTTATTGACTACAAATTAATACTTCTTTGGATAAATTCTTCATAACTATATATTACGAAATTTCCATACGTTTGGTACATAATCTTTCTTTTTAATAACCAGGATGTGATATGAATTTTTAACATCCGAATAATTCTCCAGGGTAGTTTAACCGTCGAGTACTCTACTCACCGAGTTTCTATTGGTACATAATCTCGATTGAAAACAAATAAAAATTCACTACATTATAAAATATATGTCATGAATCAGTAAATAAAATGAAACTTTTCAATCTTAACGATAACAGAGAAAAATATTTACGTAAACTTTTTTGTCAACAAATGTTAATTTTAGTAAATATTTTGCTTTTTAAAATTGTCATTTTGAAAATATTTTCCCATAATTTCAGGAGAAAAATAGTACCTCGACACAACGTAAATCCATAAAATCACCCAAATCTAATTTACCCACACGTCTCGATCGTCGAGAGCAACCACTTATCTTAAACACAAGTACACAACTTTGCTTTTTCCTAACTTAACACGAAACCGTACGTATGTCTTTAAGAAGACCCAAGACTTGTTGCATTGTTGGCCGCTTCCCCGGAGTCTCCGCCGTGCAAAAATAACCAATCCGAAGACTCTCAACCATCTCATTAACCGATTCTTCAACAGCTAACCGTAATCTCGAATCAAGAGCTTCCTCTCCTCTTCTCTCCTTAACCAACCGTCGAACCGATTTAACATTCTCATCATTCCCTTGCTTCCCGGTTAATAGCTCAAACAATATAACCCCGAAACTATACACATCGAATTCTACTTTGTTATTATTACTATCATCGCCGGTTTTCGCGATGTTTTTGATACCGAAATCCGAGATTCTTGGCTCTAGGGTTTCGGTTAGGAGGATGTTGGTGGCGACTAAGTGTCCATGAGTAGTACCAACGTGATGAAGATAGGCTAAACCACGTGCAACTCCAATTGCGATACGGTGACGTATTAGCCAATTTGTTTTTTCTGGTGATGAATCTCCAACGTGACTCTCCCATGTATCGGCACTCCAATCTTCCACGTTGGTTTCTCCTGCCGGGAGCTCGTGAAGCCATCGGTGAAGATCTCCGTTAGCCATGAATTCATATAATATAAGCTTCTCTTTTCCTATAAACAACAAACCACAATATTAGGTAAGAAGGAACAAAAAATTATAATAATCCCTTTAGCCATAAATCGTTTCACAAAAATGAAAATTTTCAATTATCTACGTAAAACTAATTATTTCATTTCCTAAGCTCAATAAAATACAAATATTAATTAAATTAAATTAATAAAATGATGTTAGACTTGGTATTGCAAATAATTTATTAGAAGTGTGAAAATTCCAAACATACGACTTATAGAAATGGAATGAATAGCTTGGGAAATTTTTCATACTAAATAAGAGTAAAATGCTGATTTATTTTCTATCAATTTTTTGTTCATTCGACCCAATTATGTTAATATATCTATATGTTCATGTTCAAATGAGAAAAATAAGATTTGCGTTAAAATATTAGATGATGAATTTAAAAGTTTTAACTAAGGTTAGCTTGCGTGATAATTATGGTAAATGAGATTAGAAAGAAAAGTAATTTCGAAACCCGACAAGCTATAATCTCTACGAGTCCCAAAGCATATGGATGTGACGTGTCTGCGCATTTTTTTAAAGTCTTCTCAGTCCACTAACAGAAACACCAAAAGAAAAATCCTAAAAATAAGTCATTGTAAGAATCTATCACACACACATTACTTTTTCTGAAAAACTTTTTGGAATAATTATACATTTTTACGTTAAGGTCACGAAAATTCATAAATCTTGTAATCATGGCACCAAAAAAATTAGATTTTTTTACGTGACGTATCATCATTACAAAACTGACTTTTTCGTCTGCAGTAGTCCAGATCATACGAAGATACTCCTAATGAATACGACACCGTTCAGCATTTAATGGCTCATTAATGGCTAATCCAAAAACCCGTGAAAGTAGAGACAAAAATTCATTAAAGGACGTATAGGCCTTGATATTTTATTGGTTTGAATACCCCCAGCAAAAAATAAAAAATTATATAGAATAAAGAAATAGTCAAAACCTACTCTTCACTCTTAATATTTTTGGTTCTAAATCGACTTATTCAACGAATTAATCAGGGGGGAAATGAATTTAAGTTACATGATTTATACTCCCTAATACTTTAGATATTTTGAGGGTTTTTTCATGTTCCAGAATATTTGATGTTTTGATTTATTTAATATATTTTTCTGTTTTATACTGTAATTAATTAATTAATTAATAATTACTGTATTTTTGGAAAACAGAAAAAAAACTCAAACGTCACGTTTCTCGTTATAATTACTCTTGTTAATATCATTAAATCATTATTCATCTTCTTCGACATTTCTAAAAAGCTAATATATGACTTATTCCACACGTATTAAATGTTTTTTTTTCTTTTTGTCATCATACTCAATATTTTTTTATTCTTTGAATAAAAAAAAGAAAATAGAAAAAACTGATTATATCCAAACTAATAAATAAATATATATAATTACTTTTTCTTAATATTTGTGAAGCTACCTTAACATCAATTATTCAGAAATCAAATATTCAGAAACAAGGGAGTACTATTTTGTTTCATAACAAAAGTCAACTAATATTTTTCTATTTTTTTCCTTGAAATATTCTTTCCACTACAAATGTTGGTTTGCGAAATTTTTGTCAGTTTTTTTTTACCTTTAATACTTTGTTTAGTAACTTTGTCTTGGTCTAAAATGGAATATACGTTGTTACATTACATAATAAACCAAGGTTATATTGTTTAAAATAAAACATATTTTTACTGGATTTGCTACTTGGTCAAAAGCAAGTATGTCCACAATTAGATGTAGTAGTTTTTCTAGATAGAGTCCTATATGGGTTATGAAGTTAATTTCAAGACTTTAGGTCATAATTGATAAGAAATTAGAAATATGGGGAAAAGATTAATAAAGTACCTGCGATGCAGTAACCGGAGAGAGTCAAAAGGTTCGGATGTTTAAGCCGAGTGAGGGCTTCAAAAGCCATAACGGCATCGTTTTGATCAACGTCTCTGATCGTTTCAAGAACTTTAATCGCCACGTGGAGGTCTCCGGGCAAAACGGCACGATAAAGTGGACCACACGTGCCGTCAGAAATAACGGATTCCGTTCCGAAATGTGACGTGGCAACAATCAGATCTTTAAACGTCAGATTCATCAACGGCTTAGATGCCATCACAACCGGCGCCGCCGTTGGTTCTTTTATATCCGCGACCCACGACGAACCAGACTCCGTCCCGAATTCGAACGGTCCAGATTTTTCCATCTTGACATCCAACGGTTGAGGATCCGAAATCGCCCATCTCGACTTCATCCTCGCCGCTTTCGATCTACGACAGACTAAAAATATAGTGACGGCAAAGATTAGAATAATCAGAGCTCCTAACGAAGACGACAAGCCAATCACCAAAGGAGTGCGATTAAAACGATGCGTTTTCACGGTTCGATGACGTGGCGACGGAGGATGAAGGTGAGGGGGAGGATGGCGACGGTGCCGATTAGGGATTTTAGAGACGTTAAAATCGCCGCCGTGTAAAAACGCCGATTTGCCGAATTTTCGGTATATGTCGAATTCTACCGAACCGGAAAACCGGTTTGCTGATAAATTCAAGAACTGGAGCTGGTAAAGATTCGGAAAATCGACCGGGAACGAACCGTTCATTGAGTTCTCCGACAAATCCAAGTACCTCAACGACTTTAAACCGGAAATCGGTTTAACACTGCCGTTAATTTTACATCTGGAGATATCGAGGTGCTCTAAACCGGAGAGAGAACCCAAACCAAGAGGCAAAACACCGAGATTGTTACGAGAGAGATCAAGAGCTGTGAGGTTCGTAAATCCGGTAAGGTTAACCGCGTTAGTAAACCGATTAAACGAGAGATTAAGCTCCTTAACCGAAGACACCGAACCATTAAACGAAATCACCCGTATAGAACCACCAAACCGGTTCCGGGAGAGATTAACGGAGTCAAGACCCGGTTTAGACCAGAGCCAAGTGTGAACAGAACCATCAAGAGAGTTATTGGAGAGATCGAGAACACGTAGGCCCGTGAGATTACGTAAATGCTTCCAAGAAACGGTACCGTTTAGGTTTCTTGACGGAAGAACGATTTCAGTGATGACGGCGGAGCAGTTAGAGGAGAACCAAGAAGAGTTGAAACCGGAGACGTAACGGAAAACTCTGGTTAATTGACGGAAGTCTGTGCCGTTAGAACAAGAAACGGTGGAGGAGTCTGAGTGTGAGAAGGAGACTAAAGATAAGAGAAGAAGCAACTTTAGAAACATGTTTTTACTTTAGATTTTGTTTTTTGGTGTTGATGATTGTTCTTCCATGGAAGATAGAGAAGTAGTGAAGAGAAAGAGAGGTTTTAGTAGAAGCTATAGTTAAAAGGAGCTGGTGAGGTTTAGTAGAAGAGAGAGGGAGATAGATACATACGATGATGTGGATTATGACGTAAATAATAAATGTAAATAAAAGTTTATAAAACTAGCAAATAATATACCTAAGAGCTTTATATCATGCAACTGAGACAAGTCATTTGAATTAGTGAAAAAGCTTTTAATTATATCTTTATACAAAAAAAATGTTTTAAATTATATCAAAATATAGTTATGTATTAAATATCAGTTTTAGCTATTATGAATAAAGATCAGGATTTTGATGGTTTTTTTTTTATATAATATACTTATGCATCAAAATGGCTGTTTTTATAGATATATATTCTATAGCAGTCAAATTCTATAATTCTAAAAACCAATTGTATAAGGATTATCTTAAAATAATGTATGAACATTATTATTGTTAGAAAAAAAGATTGAATTGAATCATATGTCTTTTGGATTATAGATTCTGGTAATCATGTAATTATTATCATCATTGTCTTTATAAGGTACTTTTTACTTTTTCTTTTGTAAAAAGCAAAAGTTAAAACTAAAGTTTATTGGAAATAAACAAATTTAATTATTTGAATCATTGAATTAACTTTGTTGTAAATTGAAACTATTTTTATCAACAATATATATCTTCAAATTATATAGATTAAACTTAGTGAATCAGCTCACTTTTTCTGTTCACAAGAAAAGAGAGGGGGGAAAGTAGATAGCAAAGATAACTATGATAAGTACGTGATTGGTATCATATAAATCCTATAAATGAAAAGTGAAATCATTGGATTCATTTCTTTTTCAGTCTTTAAAAAGGATAATTTCTGATAGGTGATAAATTGAATCATAAATATATGGATGAAATGAGTCTTTCCATTTTTTGGAACTTCACTTCATTAACTTAAAACTTAATTAATTATAAAATGTAAAGACATAAACATAAATTAATAAAAAATTTATTCAATTTTAAAACGTAAAAAGTATACAATATAAAGCTAAGAAAAAATTATATATTCTGATCCAATTTCACTATTTTTTTTCAATTTGCGAGTTTGTTTGATTTATCAAAAAAAAATTATATATGAATGAAAAAATTCAACTAATTGATGGAAATTAAATGTTTATTAATATAAAAATTGACTAAAAATAAGTAAAATAAAAATAAAACATGAGTAAAATATTAAATACGGTTCCATTTTTATGTATTCTTTTTATAACCGAATATTTAATTAGCACTAAAACATATAGTTTTAAAAGATTAATAAAATGATTTAAATAATAATAAAAACAAAATTATGAATACAATACTCTAGTGTGTATTTGCGGATATAAACTTATTTTAATCTAATACACGAAGGACATAAATTATTCTACTAATTGTCTATTCGTTTGAAAATGAAAATCGGTGCACTTTGACCTTGTATTAGAAATTTACAATGGAATTTGATTTGAGACACTCTAGTCTCGTAGCTTTGTCAATAATTCATTATATACAGAAAAGTGTTAAATACTTCTGTCACGTTGGAAATAATATAAGAGAAATTAACTAGTCTATATACTGTTTTTACTTTTGAGAAAATCAATTATTTACTGAATTACATCATATAGTTGACCACACATCAAATTATACCAACAAATAATACTTGTACTTTAGTAACTATCCTTAATCTAATTGCATGGGAAACAAAAATTCAATAACCATAATACACATAAATAGTAAACGTTTTATTATATATACAAAAAAAAAAGTTGCGTATTTGACAATTTGTAAAACCACAATAAAAAAGTTTCGTATTCTATTGTTGTTAGTTATGGGTTTGAAACTTAAGTGAAGTAAGCAAAGGGGTATGGTTGGTGCGATGACTTTGTATGGTAGTTGATACAGATGCTGAGAAATGGATATGTGGACCCTATCTTTTACAAAATTCATTAAAATATCTAATTTTATTCGAAGTTGTATCCTAGGAGTATATGCTAGAAATCTTTAAATTAATAATACTAAAAACGTCTTTTAAGAATTTACTTGTGTTTATGTTCGCCTTTATAATAAATGCTTACTATCGGCTATTTGTTAATGGGTTTGGTTGAAAGTAAATACTAATGATGTACTTGACGACAAAAATAAAATAAAATGACGGCGTCTTTTGAATAACAAGATTTTATTCTAGTGTACTGTTTGATCTAACTTTTCGGGGCTCCGTTATTGAAGTTTCAAAATTTGCATTTGATTATATTGATAATTGTGTCGTATATCAGGTGTCCAAAACATTCCCATGATCGAAATCATACAAACTCAAAGTTGCGTTGAATTATATGAATTCAATATTAGTGTCGTTACTATTTTCAAAATTTTCGAATGATTGCCAATTTTATGACTTAAAGAAATGTCCGCCGGATAAAAAGACTAATTTGTTTAGTGTTTCCCTTTAGTGTTCGTAACGTGGTGCATATAGTAATTAATAAACGGCTTTATTTCAGCTCACTGTCGCTATTATTTCTAATTTTTATTTCAAAATTAGGGCATCACAATGTGTATATATATACGTCTAACAACATGTAACTCTCTTGTGATTTTTTATATTTAATGTCCTGCATATATGGTATATTAAAATAACCTTGAAATAACAACTAATTAAATTAAATAAAGGAAGAATGGCATTGGGAAATTCCAAACAAATCCACTAAATCCCAAGACAAAAAGATCCATAGAATTCCAACTAATATTCCACAAAGTTTCTAACACATTCACATTCTCCTTGAGCAACCAAACCTAAAAGTTAATCCATATTCTTTATTTTATCATTTTAACCACTCACACCAACATGGCTGGTCCATGTGCTTACAATCTTGTTCTATTTCAATGTTATTGGTTACTTTTTATGTCATACTACATTGTAACTGAATGACGCTTTGACCGGAGTTTCAACTGAAAATAAGTTAAATTTATGCAATTTACATGCTACCTAGATTATCGACTCATTAACAATGAGGTAAAGAAATTGCAAACAGCGTTTGATTAAAATTATTTAGACATCTCTAATATCAAAGTTCATTTTTCTTATTTTACTTTTTTCGGGGTTTAGATTGACAGAAGAATAGTTTTTATAACCAAACCATCGAAACGGTTTTGTGTAATTTCTGTTTCCAATTCAAGTAAAATATCTCTAAAGGAAAAAAGAAGAATATATATATATATACACACACTCTTCTATAGAATTAAAATCATAATTTTGTGATAATAAAATTGCTTCTGATGAATACAATGTTTAGGTCGAATACATTCATTGTGGACTTATGGGGCCTATAAGAAAGAAAATAAATATCAGCCCAATTTTCTGGTCCGTTATTATGTATTGACTTAAATCTGTCTCTTTTCTTTTTGTTGCAAAGCCCAAATCTCAAAAGAGAAAGGTTACAGCACATAATTTTTATTTTTGACAAATTTAAAAAACCCTCAATAGAGAAATATTTACGAATAATTTTTTAAAAGTAATTGCTCTACTTCACGAATTACACCTGTCAAAAAGGTTAATCCACACGGTGCAAAAAACATTTGATTTAAAGATTTCTTAGCACTTAATAATTCAAACAAGGTTTTGTTAGTTGGGTTGGGTAATCTATCAAAAACAGCAAATTTTTAGTTCAATTTCACGATACGTGGAAACTTTTCATTTTTGTCACTTTACTTATCTTTAAATCTCGACCGACCATTATGTTAGGTTGACCCAACCGAGTTTCCTTATAATCTCATTCATACCTTTGACTTAATATTTTTTTTTTCAATTTAAAACAATTAATATAAACAAATCTTGAGTTTTCTGACTAGCCTTTAAAAAAAAAAGGTATGTGTGCTTAAAATTTTTGAGTTAGTAATGTGTAGGAGTAGGACTAAGCACCTGTCTAATTTTTTTGGGTTCCCTTAAAACTAAATACATTTCTACTCATGACTAAAATCGTTAGTCATTTTATTTTTGTGTGGTGAAAATTTTATAAAAGTAATGATTTTTTTAATTAATTGAACTTTTGATTTTATAATTAACTAATTTAATAATTTTTATTAGAAAATTGTCGTTCGGACCTGCACCATATTTTCTTTTTTGACAACGATCTACACCATACATATTTATTCACAGCTGTTGATTCGTTTTGATCAAATGTGTAGGCATTCACGTACAAGACAAGAACTAGAGACCATTGCAATGATAATGACATTTCCGATGTCTAATTTTCTATCAAAATATTGTTTTTAAAATTGAATATCCGAATATCCTATAATGCCAAATCCTGGTTTTTCTTTTTTTTTTAAATCCTGGTTTTTTGTGATGATCATTTTCGTTTTTTAATATCATTTACTCCTTTCATTTTAAAATTATTACAGGTCTTGATATTTTTTTTTCACAAACATTGCAAAATTAGTTACAAATAAAAATAATCACCCTCAATTATATAAATTATGATTAAAGTTTCTATTTTAAGTAGAAAATAGTAGGGGTAAATAAAAAATATAATATATATTGAAAACAGAAAATATCTAAAATTTTGAAATTAAAAAACTTAAAAATATCAAGGAAGGATTATAAGATAAAAAAAACTTCTGAACCATTATTATACATTAATATTAATTATGCTGTAAATCAATAAGTAATCTGATTTTGTAATCTATGTATGCGAACAATAGAATAATTCAACGTACAATATACTAAAATTAAATTTAACATTTTTTTTGACCATGTACAATAACTTGTATTTAGGAAAATCTAAATCCAAAATATGGTATTGGCAATTAAAAGCATTTAAAGCAGTTGACCAATGCGCTATATATATATGTAACGGTGCATGTACACAGTCCAAAAGTGAGATTTATTTTGTATAGCAATTCTGAAACAAAATTCCAAATATACACAAAAAGAATATTCCTATTTCTAGAAAAAAAACCTAAAAACAGAGATTAGGAAGAAGAGAAGAGAGCAAGAGGAGAGACAAAGATAATAAACCAAAAAAAAAAAAAAAACGGGTGAAAATTTTACAAAATTCAAACTCCAAATCGAGACGATCGTGAACTGAAAATCTGAGTTTCTTTTCGCCATTCTCACTAGTTTCAATGGCGGATCTATTGAGAAAAGTGAAATCAATAAAAAAGAGGCACGATAAGAGCAATGCTCAAGGTGTAATCCTAGGCAAATACGAAATGGGAAGGCTTCTTGGACATGGAACCTTCGCTAAAGTTTATCTCGCAAGAAACGTGACATCTGGAGAAAGCGTAGCGATCAAGGTAATAGACAAAGAGAAAGTTTTCAAAAGCGGTTTAATCGCACATATCAAACGCGAGATCTCAATCTTGCGTCGTGTTCGTCATCCAAACATCGTACAGCTTTACGAAGTCATGGCTACGAAATCAAAGATCTATTTCGTTATGGAATATGTCAAAGGAGGTGAATTGTTCAACAAGGTAGCTAAAGGAAGGTTAAAAGAAGACATCGCTCGTAAATATTTTCAACAATTGATCTCAGCTGTATCGTTTTGTCACTTTCGTGGTGTTTATCATCGAGATTTGAAACCTGAGAATCTTCTTTTAGATGAACATGGAAACCTAAAAGTCTCTGATTTTGGTCTTAGTGCTGTTTCTGATCAGATCCGACAAGATGGGCTTTTTCACACTTTTTGTGGAACCCCTGCTTACGTGGCACCGGAGGTTCTTGCTCGGAAAGGTTATGATGGAGCTAAAGTTGATATATGGTCTTGTGGAGTGATCTTGTTTGTGTTGATGGCGGGGTTTTTACCTTTTCATGATCGGAATGTTATGGCCATGTATAAGAAGATTTACAGAGGAGATTTTAGGTGTCCGAAATGGTTTCCGGTTGAGATTAACCGGTTATTGATTCGAATGTTGGAGACTAAACCGGAAAGACGGTTTTCAATGCCGGAGATTATGGATACTAGTTGGTTCAAGAAAGGTTTTAAGCATATTAAGTTTTATGTTGAAGATGATAATAAGCTTTGTAATGTTGATGATGATGATGATATCGAATCGATTGAATCGGTTTCCGGGAGGTCTTCTACGGTTTCTGAATCGGATTTTGAGACGTCTGATGTTAGGAGAAGAGCGGTTTCGATGCCTAGACCCTCGAGTTTGAATGCTTTCGATCTTATTTCTTTTTCGCCCGGTTTTGATCTTTCGGGTTTGTTTGAGGATGACGAAGGCTCTAGGTTTGTTTCTGGAGCTCTTGTTGCTACCATCATATCGAAATTGGAGGAGATTGCGAGAGTTGTTAGCTTTACCGTGCGAAAGAAGGATTGTAAAGTGAGTCTTGAAGGTTCAAGAGAAGGAAGTGTGAAAGGTCCATTGACAATTAATGCTGAGATATTTGAGTTGACTCCAGCTTTGGTTGTTGTTGAAGTGAAGAAGAAGGGAGGTGATAAAATGGAGTATGATGAGTTTTGTGATAAGGAATTGAAACCGAAATTGCATAATTTGTCTACGGAAAATGGCGAATCGGGTTCTAATTCGCGTTCTTTGCCATCTTGATGTATTAGAAAGGGAAAACACAGATTCATGAATAAACAAGTTTTTTAAATTTTCAAGTTTGATCTTTAATATTTTGGGTTTTCTTATCAACTTAGTTTGATCTTTAATAATTTGTTTTTTCTTACTAATCTTAGTTTGTTCCTAGTCTCTACTATATTTTAATGTTTAGGTAAAATTTACAAGGAAATATGACAGAAACTTATCACAAAACATTGTAATTTCGTTTTTGTCATTTACATTGCTCTTTGCAAAAGATTATAGTTGTGTTATGTCCAAAGTCCAAACCAATGTATCTGTCTGCATCGTTACATTATGTTAGGATGTAATTAAAAATAAAAATAATGTTGATTAGATTAATCTTAGTTATGAAAAAAATGTTGAGTAGATTAGTTGCTCGAAATAAAAGATAACCTTTTAATCAAAAGTTTTGTTTCTGTCTCTTTATTTTTAATCTTTGGGTAAATATTGACCCTCTAAAAAACAATAAACTAAGATATGTGATGATGATTGCAGCCATTATCATAAATCTTACATTACATAGAGATTAAAAGCAAAACAACCAAATTAAGGACAAAAATGAAGATGAAAACACATTTTATCACTTCATACAATCACCTTGCCATTTCCAAACAATATCTTTCAAAGAAGGCTTAAGCTCACGATCACAAAATTGCTTATACTCCATTGTATCACCTCCACTTTTCTTAAACTCAACCATATGAAAACTCTTTGTCACTTCAAATATCTCAACATTAATCACAAGCTGTCCTTTTCTTCCTTCTCTTCTATCTTCCATCTTTACTCCTACATTGCTCTTCCTCAAATTGAATCTATCACTACTCATTGCTATCTCCTCGAATTTCGACACTATCTCTTTCGCTTCTTTCTTCGTTGTAAACATCGATCCTGATCTCTCTTCTTTCTCAAACAAACCCGAGAGATCGAACCCTTGAGAAAGCGTAGATATTAGATCGAAAGCGTTATAATACATAGGTTGTATGTCGAATGATGCGTGGACATCGCTTATTAAGGATTCGATTTGATGACGATCGGGAGATTTAGGCGTTTCAATCTTCTTGAAACCCTTTTGAAACCAAGAATTCTCCATGATTTTTTCTATCTTGATTCTTGAATTAAGGTTAGGATCAAGAATCCGAGACAACAACTTCTTGACCTCTGGAGGAAACCAATTCGGACACTTGAATTCTCCTTTCGTGATTTTCCGATACATGTCAACAAGATTATGCTCGTGAAAAGGAAGAAATCCAGCTAACAACACATACAATATAACTCCACAAGACCAAACATCAGCTTTAGCTCCATTATAACCTTTCTTGCAGATCACTTCAGGTGCCACGTAAGCAGGTGTTCCACATGTCGTGTGAAGCAAGCCATTTTGTTTCCTCGACTCTTTCAACGCGCTAAGCCCGAAATCGGATATTTTCAAATCACCATTTTCGTCTAGAAGAAGATTCTCTGGTTTGAGATCACGGTGGTAAACTCCTCGGCTATGGCAATAATCGATTGCTCCAATCAATTGCTGGAAATATTTTCGAGCAATGTCTTCTTTAAGCTTTCCTTTAGAGACTTTATCGAAAAGCTCACCGCCTTTAACGTATTCCATAGCGAAATAGATCTTTGTTTTGGTCGCCATTACTTCGTGGAGGAAGACAACGTTTGGGTGACGAACAAGACGCATCACTGAGATTTCTCGTTTGATTTGATCGATTAATCTGACTTTTGCGACTTTCTGTTTGTCGATTACCTTGATCGCTACGCTTTCTCCTGTTTTTAGGTTGCGTGCGTAGTACACTTTTGCGAATGTTCCTTGGCCTAGAAGACGACCTAATTCGTACTTTTGCATCAGAACGATGCCGTTTTTATCCATTTGTTTGATGCTTTAGGGAACAAGGAACTTGATGAAAAAGCAGAGAATGATGAGCTTATTGAATAACTTCGTATTGAAATGTTTTTTCCATGCCTTAGAAGAGAGAGAGAGAGAGAGAGCTCAAATTCTGGAAATGTTCATGGGAGGAAAAAAAAGACTAAATTTTAATTGTTTTTTTTTTTCTTGGGTCTCAATTTTCTGCATATATAAAAATAGTAAATCTAAATACAAGAGAAGAGATCTAGATTTGTGTGGTCGTGCTGATGCTTCTAGTGGGCTCTCCTAAATATAGTGGACGGTACTTGTCAATATAGAATATTAACTCCAGATATATTTTTTTCTCCAGAATATTAACTTTTTGTAATTAATATTAGATGAACATGAATGGTTGTCCATAAATTTTGAGATGGTTTATACTAAGAGTTGTCTCATAAATAAAAATGTTATGATTTGGCAATAAGTGGTGGAGAAATCTTGGAGTTGCAATACAAATAGGGCACTCCAATTATCACGAATAGGATTGTTTAAGACCGACCATTTTACTTGGTCCGGCCACGGCCTGTCCAAATCTTGGTGGGCCGCCGCCACACTCAGCCTACCAAGTCTAAGTCTGCCCCGGGATATTATTTTCAACTGCATTTTGTTGTAATTCATTGATTTTATGTTCTCATGATCATCATTTTATGTTTCCCAAGCCTCTCATTCCAAAGGTTTATGCAACTTCTCCCTTCGAAGTTCGAATCGACCTCTTACATTTGACTTCCGCATCCAGAAGATTCTCGAAATGCCAATGTTGATCCACCATAATTACCATAGAGCGGTGTCACGGAGCGGATTGTTCCCCATTCGATTTACATGACAATAGAAAAAATTGGCTGATGCACAATCTCTCACGGAGAATGACTGTAAATTTAGAACATGATTAGTGATTACTTCATCAGAATATTTTTTTTGTGACGTTATAAGAAATAATTCACATGCATTAGAACTAATTCAATAAAATCTGCCCTTTAAAACTTTCTAAAATACTTCAATTCTTAAAACTTCAAAACCATGAAAAAGTCATATAACGATATAAGTGTAGATTTTTAGTAAGCGTTGGTAGTGTTTAGAGTATTCATCTCTTTTAAATGAGATTATATTGCACTCCTATTTTAAACTTCTAACTAGATTTGAATCCGCAATACACCGCGAGTCAATTTTTTTATATAAATTTATAAATTTTTTGTTTATTTACTGTATAAATATTTTTTATTTTTTTTGTGTAATTTTAAGTTTCTATTATTGTGTTTTTTGACTGTTTATAGTTTTTATTTTATTTTATTGTTTTTAAATATTTGTTCTTTTTAAATATTTGTTGTTTTTTGTTTTTTAACAGTTTATAACATATTTAACGTGGTTTTAGAATCAAATTGCAAAGATTTTAATCTTTTAAATTAGATAATTTTATTCCAAAATTTTGAAATTAAATTTTAATATGGAGGACTATGATTTAATTTTAAAGCAAAGCCAAAATTAAATAAATTAAATCGAAACTAACAAATGAAATCCAAAATAAGAAAAGAAATACCATAATTAAATATTTCAATAATCAAATAAAAGCAATTAAGAAAGTTCAAATTGAAGAAATGAAAGAAGCTTGTTTTGCTTCGATCTTTACCATCACTTGTTGCATAAAACAAAGTGAGAACATAAATAATCTTTGGATTTGAATATGAAGTAAAGAATGCAAGTTAAAAAAATTGTAGGCTCCATTACCTCTAATCTTCTTCTTCTTTTTTTTTTAATTCTAAAACACCTCTTTGAAAATCACATTCATTGTTTATCTCTGAAGTTTTTTTTCTTTGTTTAGAATAAACACTTTTAATTTTTTCTTTGATGTTATCGTTGATAAAATCATATAAAATTGACCATGAAAAAACACAAGATTTGGCAAATAGAGTCTTACTTTTGCCAACGATTGTCTTTGACTCTTGTTGATAGTCATATGAAAGGCAAGAGATACCGGAAACTATATGTGACGCATTTTAAATGATAGAACCTTAATTAAGGATTGCAGAATTTATTAAGGTATATTCGATAGATTTAAGAGAAAAATTGATTCCAATCGCAACTAAATGTGTTTTTAGAATGTATTGAAATCTTACCTAAATCATTGGGATTATTAATTATTTCACATATTGATTTTGAAATCAATTAAGTGTTACAGAAGAATATGCTCTTGAATCAAGGAAAAAATTGATTCCAATCGCAACTAAATGTGTTTTTTGTGATTATATGATTTTAATAAGTTAGGAAATCTTACCTAAATCATTGGAATTATTAATTGTTTCCTTAATTCGCAACTAAATGTGTTTCTTCTTTCTTTTTTTTTAATCTATTTTAGAATGTATTGAAATCTTACCTAAATCGTTGGGATTATTAAATGTTTCACATATTGATTTTGAAAACAATTAAATGTTACCGAGGAACATGCTCTTGAATTAAGGAAAAAATTGATTTCATTTTGAACTAAATGTGTTTTTGTGACTATATGATTTCAGTAAGTTAGGAAATAGTAATTGTTCATTGATATGGAATTCAAAATCGTTTAGTGTGTTGGAAATATTTTAAATTAAGAGTTTTTTTTTTAATTTTAAAATGTATTGAAATATTACCTAAATCATTGGAATTATTAATTGTTACACATACAGATTTTGGAAATAATTTAAGTGTTTTTGAATTGTTTTGGGGTGGGGGGGGGGAATTTTGGAAGAAAAAAAAAGTTTAACTTAAAGAAAAATCGGTTTAAAAAAAATCGTAAGCATTAGTTTAACTTAATATAATCATACCAAGCATTGGACCAAAAATTTTGATTGGATAAGGCATTACCTTTATCATCATGATCAAGAATCCAAGCCAATGTTTGAGCCGGATGGTTGTTGCTTGAACACAAAATTATGAACATTCAAAATACATTCAAAATACATCAATTCATCGATTTAACTATGTGAGACCTTAAAATCATTTCAACAGTGAAGAATCACCAAATTATAGAGGTAAAAGTTCTACCTAAAGATCAAACTTTTTTCCACAACTTCTCAATCATCGCATACCAAAAATCGAATGTGCCACTACTCTGAAACAATAAAGATGAGTTTAACATAAGTATGGAACTTCAATATTATATAGTGAAATGAGATTAAAACAAAATAAACCTTGATGTACTCATCATACTAAACTAAACAAAATTTACGGAAGCATCATCAAAAAATGAGGTTTTCCGAGACCTCAGACCTTCTAGGATCATCAACCACCCTGAAGAAACGTCACGCTAAGACCTTGGGCGATGCTGAAGTCTGAGAACAAACGCAATGGAGGCTGCTGAGGAGTCACACTGGAAACCGTCTTTTACTATACCACCACCATAGCTTAAGAAGAATCGGGCTTGCCCAAAAACCAGCCAACACAAACCTTCTCGCTAGAGACAAGCGAAGGCAAAGAGGAGAAAACTTCAGCAAGGAGACAAAATACTGTCAACACCTAGCAAAGCACTCAACCTCACCAGATCACAAGCAAAGGAAGTCCGCCGAAGAACAACCTGAAGCTACAGAACTCCGGTACCGGAAACCACCTCAGACTGGACATATATAAACCATGCCTAAAGGAGAAACAGAATTGAGAGCACCTTGGCTAAACCGAACCCACCGCCGACACCTAACTTTTCACCAGAATCGAATGGAGCAGCAACCAGAGACCGAAGACCAAAGGCCGCAGTGAAGCCTAACCCCCCTAGAAAGCCGTCCTCGAGCTAGGTAGGAGGGAGAAGTACAACGAGCTTCTGCTACACCGAAAACGACAAACACGAACCCCCCAAATCAAAAGATTCAATAAACAAAATTTGTAACTCATATTCGTCTCCATCTTTACGTCTTCGACATATATATATTATAACCTTCTCCCTTGACTTTTAGCAGTCCAAGCACGACTTATTTACATGTATATATATAACCTTCTCCCATGACTTTTACCAGTCACGACATTTTTTGAGACACAGATCATTTTTTTATGTCAAGGGAGTTAACTGTTCTGTGATGTTAGTGCAAACCGGAATATCATTCTGAAAGGTTTAAAATAGCAAATATGTCACTTTGTAGATTTAAAGTAGGAGTCCAAAATTTTAAAAATTTAAAATGAAAGTGCTTACACCTTCAAATTTTTTATGAGATTTTCCTATTTGTACCATTTTGCAAGATGGTAAAATTATTTATTTGTATGTCTTCTCCATGAGTCAGGTGACTCGTTGGTTCGGCGTAACTATGAATTGATTGAAAACTTGAAATCATGTTGAATCTGTTTTTTTTTAAGGAATCATGTTGTTACCGCTTACTTAAGATGTTTTTTTTTTTTTTTTTTTTTTTTGATAAAAACTTATGATGAATTTTCAAAACTAAAACTCTTATTTTCATCAAATCTCCAAATTCTATAACCGTCATATAAGTTTGGCGTTTGCTATAAAGAGAACGCATATATGCAACGAAAAGTCAATTTCTAATAACGGAAGGGGATATATTTCATTGAAAATTCGAATATTTTCATGTTTACGAAACAAATATAAAAAAGGTATCTCACTATCCAAATGTTAAAGTGACATGAAGGATCACGTCGTGGGGGCTCGAACGTCTTTTATTAATTAATTATCTATTTATATAAACATTACCCAACAATTCCTTTTGGATATTCCCTTAGACAGAAATAAAAGTCAAAAGAGAAATCGATGTTGAATGGAATCTTGGATCAAAAAATCTCCTACCTGACTTGTCGAGACGAGAGCATTTTACTGCCACGTGAACATACCAATGTCAATTTCTCTATCTCCTTTGTCGTCGCTGTGCGCCATTATCCACAGTTGTACATGCATCGAATATTACTGTATATTTGATAAGTAAAATGACACGTGGATAAACTCTAAAAGAAAATACGCAAATACATCTTTCAATTTATCTAGTATTTTATTTTTGCCGTCCAATTTATCTAGTATTTAAAATATCAAAATGTATCGTAAAAATCAATTTATTATCATTGCAAAACTACAATTGTACGACAAAAAAAAAGAGAACTAAATTTTGAAGGAAAAACAAACTAAAATAGTAGGGTTTATATTTAGAAATTTCATATAATTCTGTATAAAAAGCAAAACATCTATCTATATATATCATATATGAAACAAATTTTTAATTATATCATTATATAATCCCAGTAACGCATTGCACCCTGGTACGATATATAAGTCTTTGGAAAATAAAATTAATATATAGAAGGGTAGCATCAACTTTAAAACACACACACATATATGGGTTATAATATCCTAAACTAGATTATTACCTTCTTTTTTTTGCCGGCATATGTCATTACCTTTATAATACTAAAATATTATATTACAGTAAAACCTCTATAAAATTAATAATATTAAAATTATAATATTTTATTAATTTATAATGATATTAATTTATAGTATAAAATAATATTTCTTAACTTATAGAAATTTTGTTAAAAAATAAAAATAGATAAATTAAAAAATTTAATCTAAATAAAAATAATAGATTAGATGTTACAAATTTTAATAGTTTTGGATTTGAAAGTTTAAAATTAAAAAAAATTTAAATTATTTTGATAATAAATAACAAAAATTATAAATAAATTCACTTATATAAATAATTAACATAAATTAAATTTATGATTAATAATATCAACTGTTGTATTTAAGCAGTTTATACGACTATTGAAATAAAAATTATGCATATTTAAAATTTATACAAAAATTTACTTTATTTTATGATAATTTTATTTACGTTATAACAATAAAATAGTTTAAAATATAACATAATATTTTTTATATAAAAAAGTTACTTATCAGTTCTAACAGAAATTCATAAATATAAAATTATATTATCTTTATAAATATATATATATATCTATATATACAAATTTACATGATTATTAATTTGTGATATTAACGAAATCATATATTTACATAAAAAATTTTTAAAAATTATTATCTTATTATTTTATATATAAAAATTTATAAAAAATTATTATTTTATTATTTTATTAAATTTTATTTATTTTTATACCAACTTAATTTAAAATTAATAAATTTTATTAATTTATAGTGTTTATTAATTTATAAAGTATTCATTCATCGAGATTCTATTATATCTATTATGTAATTTTCATATATGACACGTACGTATCTATTAATATATTTTAAATAGCTACTTCTGTTCCTCTCCACCGACATATTCCTCTCCGCCATCAACTATACATTCACGACGGCGACGATCTCTCACTAGTCCCCACTCATGCATCGAAAGATGAAGTTTTTTTCCGGCGAGAAAGAAATCAGCCGCTTGTACCGGAGATAGAATCTCGAAGACCTTCGTTAAAGTATCGAGCCGTAGATTATCTGCCTCCGCCAGTAAACCAGCCATAGCTTCTTCTTGCTTGTCGAGAGCTTCATCCACCGCCATGTTAGGCTCTCCGACATGTTCCCCCGCGAAAGCCACGGTAGCGATGGGAATATCCGCAGCGTCTTCTTGTAGACTGGAGACTTTCTTGGTCATCTTCTCTTCTTCTTCTATGACTTTCACATGCAACATATTGATCTTCGCTAGCTGCTCCGCCGTTAGATCGCTAAGTGATATGCCGTCACCACCTGTATTAGACTCGAACCAAAAAAGTTTAAACCAAAA
Organism: Cardamine occulta; assembly: GCA_028015245.1. Taxonomy (NCBI): domain Eukaryota; kingdom Viridiplantae; phylum Streptophyta; class Magnoliopsida; order Brassicales; family Brassicaceae; genus Cardamine; species Cardamine occulta. The sequence continues at coordinate 20,825,932 of CM051385.1, forward strand.
CCAGAACCAAACCATCTTGTTATAAATAAAAAATATATTATGTTTCGTCATATTTATGTAAAAAAAAACGTACCCAAAACGAAGACAAAAATCTATATTATCATATTAGCTAAACAATCCAAAAATGTTCTTAAAACGGAATAAATCGAATTACGGAACTTGGTTACAAACCAAGCCAATCCAAAATTTGCCGAACAGAACGAAAAAATAATAATAGTTTTTCTTACATTTTCTTCATAAATTCTCAGAACCAAAAATCGAAATAACTGAAATAACCGAACCTACCTGAAGAAGTGTAGCCGTCAATGTTACAGAAGAACCGAGTCACACGGATCTCAGTTTGGGACCCACACAAAGCATAAACAAGCCTAAAGAAAGAAGATGGTCTGCAACCACCCATCCAAATCAAAGTGTTCTCTAAAGGAGTGTTCCACGACGGCGCATAATAGTTGGAGCTACATCGGTGAGCGAGATCAGCTCTTTTTCCGGCGTAACCTTTGAAATCTCCGATGATCTTTTGCTCTAACTCACGGAGCTTCCTATCATTTTCGGCGTCACTTGGAAATTTTCTTTGAGCTAAGGTTTGTTTGAGCTCAGAGATGCGTTGAGATTGTAAATTCATCCACTGCTTATAACATCTTTCTTGAGCTTCTTTGATGTTCTTCCCTGATGATCCTTTGTTCTCCATTTTCTTGAAATTTAATGATAAGATATTATTTTCTTATGGTATTTTTGTGTGTTTGAGTGCTTTGGTTCCATTTCGACGGGTTTATATATAGTCAAAAAGTTTTTTATTTATTTTTATTTTTATTTTTATAAAGGTATATAGTTAAAAGTTAATGGACCAGACCAGAACCATCTTTTATTTTTTTCTGATTGATGATTATCTCTAAAAACAATATTATATATACAATATAATGTTAATGGGTAAAATGTTGAATCCGTATAAATTATCCAATTAACCGGTAAATAACGAATAACATAAAACATATACTATTTCTGTTTTATTTTGGGGTCATTTAACAAGTTTACACACATATAAATTTTTTTTATTTTAAATATCCTATTATAGCCTTAATTCATTTTATGAATTGATAAACATAAGAATAAAATTGGATTAAAAATTGTAATGAAATAAAAATTGATAATTTAATGATTACTTATTATGTAATGGATATATTGATAATTTTTATGTATCCAAATACCATAGAACCAAATTAAATAACATGAACTTAAGGTAAAAAAGATTAATTTTCTCTTAGTTGAAGAAATATCTGAATCTTTGATTCAGGCTCCGATATCAAAATAGGTTAATTAGTTTTAACTTTTAAGTCAACTACGTTGGCGGTGTCCCATTTTGTTGTTCTTCTTCTAAAAGCAGATATATCTAATAGACTAATACCAAAGCTCAATTCAAACTGAAACACAAGTTGTATTATTTCAACGAAAAAAAACTGTAATATTATCGTTTATATTTTGTAAATGCAGAACTTTTACATCTCAAAAATTCATTTCAAAAGAGTCGAAAATGAACTTGGACAAAAAAACATTTAGTTGGATACCTTCTGTATATTAACGAGTATTAGTACTGGAAGGTTAAAAGATCATACGTGCTTTACAGCGAGTAAATAAGAAATAATGCATGCATGCATTACGTGGAAGATTAATAGAGAGTGCGGCTTGTCATTCCAAAAATAGTTAATTTTGCATTTATTTTGGAGTAAATTTGGTTGTATATTGATCTTCTTTATTATCGGGAAAAAGAAAAGTGCAAACCCTTTCGTCTAGGTAACGGAAGCCGACACACCTACTATTTCTCAAGGGAAAACAACAATGTCTGGTTCTTCTAGGTTCTAAATCATACTTAAGACAAGATATGATGCACGAATCAGAACTGTAGAATAATGCCAAATGTTCCATGTGGTATCTTTACCTCTTTAAAGAGGAAAGAAATTGAGCATATATGTGTCTTTTTCAATAAAATTAAAAATTTGGAGAATATTCACCAATAAAATTATTTTATCTATCACGTGGCAACTAATTCGTTGGTATTACTAGTTTGTAATATATGTATATATATATATATCTTTGTGGGAATTGGTGCTTTCTTTTTTATTGAAAACGATGATACTAAAAAATAAGTTTCAAATTGTATAAAAATATTTTTAATGTGTTATGAATATGATTATAATCAATAAAAATCACGTGATCAGAGATTTAAAAAGAGGTGTAGAATATGGTGGAAACAAGTCCTCTCCAACTTATGGGATTTTTCTAGTAAATAACTCATCGATTTTAACGAGCTTATTTAATATAATTTGTCTTTTACCACGGGAAAAGATAGATAAGAACTCTATATCATACCCAAGTACGAAGTATCATACAAAGGAAATTAGTCACATGCATAAAGCGGCATTAAAGAAAAAAATAATTCGAAAGGGGAGATTTCATTTTATGACACATAAAAATGTTTTTCTAAGAAAAAGAATGAAAAACCATAACGATTAATTTCGTTCCCAGCGATATAATTGGTTCTACTTACAGCAGTGAATGTAGACACGTATGGGGAAGTTTGACACGTGCCACGTGTGTCTCCTTTTCGTGTAACATGCTTAATAGAAAAGTACGCCACGCTTCTCGTTTACCTGTAGGTTCAGTTTATGCAGTATGAAATTATATTATGTATCACTAATAAGTTTTTGTTTTTTTTGTCGTCAAACCGATTAATTGCCATAATCAATTAAACCGCTAATTCCTTCATGGACGAGCTTCTCTTAAGAAATCTCAACTTGATTTAAAGGAAGAAAGCTATAATTAATAATAAATGTTTGAGCTAATGAGATCTCATAAGAAGATATGAATGCTAGCTAATATAGAGGCGGTAAAATACATTTCACTTCAAATAAGACTAGCTACAAAAGCTAGAAAACCAGAGGAGAACTATAATTAATAATTTCTTTAATATTTTTTAAGGAAACTAAAGCCAACGTTGAGCACTTGGGTTCTTCCCCTATATATTCCAATTTAACCAAAAATGTACATCATCAGTACATGTAAATGTTAAACTTTGCAAAGTTTTTAATAAAAAAAAAAAATGTGATCAACACATTTAAGAAACTGTAAAAAAGTTACTTTTGAGAAAGTGGTGGATTCTTCGATCAAAATGGCAATACGTTCACTTATTAAGCACTGAGAGTTCATCAAACAAGATCGTTCTGGAACAATATTATTTGTGTCACATGTACAGAAAGACACATGAAGTGAGTTATATTGTACGAGATAGTGATGCTAGAGATTAGAGAAGCTTAATTAGCCTCCTTTTAATCCTCCCATAAAACTCTATACTTTAGCATGACTCTCAAAATATTCATACTACCATCATAAGTAAGCAATTAAAAATGCACTTGTTAAGAAAGCACTTATTGAGAAAACTTTCCATGCTATCTTGCCTAGTGAAGATGTTATTTAGGGCATGTTCGTTTGTTCATTTAGATAACATCTGAATGAAGCTAATAATTGATGTTTATTTAGGCATGAATGTTTGAAAGTTTTTAAGTGGTTTTTAGATTATACTTTTTAGTTTCTGAATTTTAGATTTTAGTTTATGGTTTTTAGATTTTGTATTAAATTCTTTTAAAAAATTAAAAATAGAAAATAAAGAGTCAAGTCATGTTAAAAGTGAAAAACCGGTGAAACATAGATTTTGGTTTTTCTTTAAAAATTGATAAAAACTATCAAAATCTACATTCCCTATTTTTTTAGGAAAATCACTTTTCTCATAATCTTGAATGGCTATAAAATAGATTTTTGGAAAAACTAAAACCAAAAATAACTTTAAAATCTACATCTATTCAAGGCCTTAAGTGTTTAAAATGAGCAACATCCAAAATGAACATATGAATGAGTTTAAAAAAGTTAGGCAAAAATTTTAGATCCATCTCGATGAACCAAATTGGATGGAGATGATTCAATCAAAAATAACAAAAGATAAATATATTCCTAACTAAAAAACAAATTGTTGGTTTAATTCGTTTTAAAAATTTTTACATCAACAACAATTTAAAATATTCTATGGTAAATTTTTAAACATGTAAATTCATAAATAAAACTATATTTATTTTTTTGAATCAAATTTATAAATATTGATATAACTACTTTCATAAATATTGATATATCTACTTTAAAAACATAAATAAAAGTATATTTAATTTTTGAATTCTGTTTATAAATATTGATATAATTATTTTCATAAATATCGATAAAATTATTTTCATAAATATCGATAAAATTATTTTCATAAATATTAATATAATTATTTTCACAAATATTGATATAATTATTTTTATAAATATTGACATAATTATTAAAAATTACATTTGTTGATATTGTTTTCCAGCCGAAAAATTACAATTTCAGGGTTTTGGCAAAAAAATGTAATTCCGTAATTTTGCATTTTTAGCTAGAAAACATCAGTTCATGATTTTTCGTAAGAAAACTCAATTTCACGATTTTACAATAAATTTAATCTCAAAAATTTTCGGGTTTGACAGGAAAATGTCATTTTGCGATTTTTTGCCAAAACTGTGATTTCACGGTTTTGGCGAAAAACCACAATTTTGAGATTTTAAGGTTTTATCGCAAAACGTGATTCCACAATTTTGCATTTTTAGTGGAAATTTTTTACTTTGCAATTTTCTACAAAAACCTCAATTTCACGATTTTGGCAAAAATGTAATTCCGAGATTTTTTTGGTTTTGGCGAGAAAACAAAAAGTTCTGATTTTTACCAAAATAGTATTTTCACGGTTTTGGTGGAAGAACACATTTGCAAGATTTTATGGTTTTGTCGCAAAAACGTATTTTCACGATTTTTTATTTTTAATGAAAAATGTTATTTCATAATTTTTCTGCTATAAGCTCGATTTCACGATTTTGGCAAAAATGTTATTCCAAGATTTTGCGGTTATGTCAAAAAAATGATATTTTATGATTTTTTGGATCTTAATTTATAAATTTATATGAATTTAAGTGAACTTTTAACAAAAAAATAAGTAAACAAAATCAATTTATAAATGTCAAAATAAAAATTTGAAAATTATTTAGTTGTAAATATATTTTAGATCAAGAATTAAAATTAATATAGTTACGATAAAGATTAAAAATATGATTAGATTAAAGCATAGATATTTTAGTTATTTTGTTTTTACTAAAAGCATTTAGAAAAAAATGTAGATTTACAAAAACAAACTAAACCAAAAAGGTTCATTTTGATAGATTATCTACATAAACAATCTAAAATGAAAACGAACAATATTCAGATGAATGATCTATATAGAATATTCGGATGAATCAATTGAATGAAAACGCTAAATTGACAAACAAACGGGTCCATAGTATTCAATTTAAATAAGTTCTTAAAGAGTTGCAGATGTTATTTAGTATCCAATTTGAGTTTTTCCATATTGTTATTGAATAAATTAGTATTACATTGTTTTTTTTTTGTTAAATGGTTAATTATTAGTCTTACATTATTACTAACAAAAGAAATTCATTTGTTTTTTTGATAAAGGAGAAATTCATTTGTTGTAAAAACAGAAGACGAAGTTAATTACAAACAAATTTTCACCACAAAATACGTACAAACATACGTCATAGGTATATGTATCATAGTATACAATTATACAAACACATTGTTATGTTATCTGGATCCGAATACACTATCAAAACCAACCAAGAAAACAAAATTAATAAGAAGAATGAAACAAAAAAATAAACTTTTTAACATTTTATAATAACGTTTACTCTTAAACAGAGAGAGAGAGAAAGAGCCTGTGAACCTTTGACACGTGTGACGACTCGAAGAGAGAAAAAGAGAGAAGAGGAGGAAGAGAGAAAAGTTCTTCTGGTTATGTAGCTTCAGAAGATAAGATCTCAAGCTCTGCCCACCAAAGAGGAGAGAGTCTAGGTGTTGCTTGTTCTTGAGAAATCTTGATTACTTCTTTCAATTGTTCAACCACATCTTTCATTGTTGGTCTTTGACTTTGATCAATTCTTAGACAATGCCGTGCCACGTCACATATCACTTCAAGTTCTTCTTCTTTAAACGTTGTTAGTGTAGGATCAATCATATCTCCCAATTTATCATTCTCCAGATACTTTGATGCCTATGAGAAATACATAAAAGTGTTACATTAGTTATGTAAATTTTCAGAAAACTGAGATTTGACTTTGATGTTTGAGTTTTACCCATTTTATTATTGATCCTTCTTCATCTGAATCTGAGAGCTTTCCAGAGATAATCTCAAGCATTAATACTCCAAAGCTATAGACATTAGTCTCTGGTTCAGGTGGTAATGGCAATGAAGATTGGTCTAAATCACCACTCATCGGTTTTCTTGGTTTAATCCCGGTTTCTCCGCAGAAAGGAACTATTCCGAGCTGCAAAATGTAAATCGTTTTAGTACAATGTTTGATTAGGAATCAATAACCGCATTGAAATACTTTTCATGATAAGCAAGAAACCAAAGGCCATAGAAACAGTTTTCTTGTTAAGCAAGAAATCAATTAAGAACCTTTGCTGCGTAGTCATCGGTTAAGTAGATTCCTGATGAGACAAGTTTAGAGTGCGCGATTGGCGGATTAAGCTCGTGCATATATTGCAGACAATAAGCAGTTCCCATTATAATCCTCATCCTTGCGCCCCAATCAAGATGCTCCATTTCTTTATCTGAAGAAGAAGATGAAGATTGGTTGGTGATAATAATAATATTAATAAGAAGGAAACAAGATCTTAATATGGAGATAGATTTTAGATGTTTATTACCGTGCAAATGTTCGAAAAGAGTTCCATTTGGAGCATATTCGAAAACCATCATCCTATTAAACGGTTCATCTTCTTCGCAGTATCCAATTAAATTCACAAAGTTCTTATGGTTGACTCTTGACATTGTATCAATCTGCAAATTTAAGTGCTTCAAATATTAATCAAGATTCTGAAGAAAAGGCGCAAGAAACGGTTTTAGAAGTTTAAAGAAAAAAATAGTCACCCTTCTGCGGTAAGTCATTTCCATAGCTCTTGTCCATTCTTTAGTTTCCAAAATCGCGGTTGAAGCAACCGCAATCTCAACACCACTTGACAAAGTTCCTTTGTAGACAGTGTAACCATCAAATGCTTCAATGATATTACTGAAATCTTCACAAGCTGTTTCTAGTTCAGACCGGTTTAGCTTAGGTACACCTGAAAACATTTCATACATTAGGTTTACCCGAAAACAGAGCAAAAATGAGTTTGTTTTAACATTTTCTTTACCGGTAACAAAAGCTTTCTGCAACTGTCCACTCAAACCAGTCTTCCATGGACCTATACTCTTCACAGCTTTTTTCCGGAAAAAGAATATAACTGCTACTATTATCAGCATCGCCACAAAAGCAGCAACGCAGATAACAATATACAGCCAAACGTCCTTAAACCCTTTCGATTTCTCTTCAACTTTTTTTGGTGGATCAGTAGAGTTTGTGGTGTTGGTAGGAGGAGGAGAAGAAGGAGGAGGGATCAATGGAGGTATTCTCTTCTTTGCAGAAGCTACTGCGGGAAAAGACCCGCTGCTTCGAGGAAACACTTTGGTTACAAGCTCTGGTGAAGGACTAGGAGCATCAGGCGCAGGCATTGCTGCTAAATTACTCGTTCCCTCGAGTAACTCGCGCCTTTTGAAGATACTAGTTTCATTCTCTGAATAACAAAAAAAATGAAACTTTGAGTTATTAGTTTCTTAGTGTTTCCAAATGTAGAATTTTTCAGTCATCTACTAGCTTTACTTGGATGATAACTCGCGACATTATTCTTCCCATGAGAGTCTTTTTGCACCCTGAAGAAACATTAAACATAGAAAATCAGTAACACTGAAGATTGAAACATACAAATCAAACCAAAAGGATTGAGAGACTTTAATAGAAAGAGTAAATGCTTACATGTAATGTCTTGAAGTTGCTTTAATCCTCAATATGATAGCTTCTGCCTTCTTTGGTCTTATTAAGCTTCTCCTTGAAACACTGCCAAATGGATTCAAAAATTACACAAACCCATTTAAAGCAAAGATTTATATGCACCTTTATATATACAAAAAAGGATTAAAATTTTGATTACCAGTATCCAAGTTTTCTATTTACACAGTCGAGGACATCAGCAGAAGCAGAAGCAGAAGACAGCTCTCGATTCTTGTTCAACTGGACTTTATATAGCGATTGAAGTCTCAACAACTTTATGGTCATAAAACCCGCAAATTTGTTACCAGAAAGCAACCTGAATCCACCAAAAAAAAGGGAAATATTTTGTTTATCAACACATAGATTTGGTTTAAATAAATAAAAAGCATCACAAGACTTTTTAACTCACAAGTTTTCTTGTGTCAATACTTTGTTTAGATCAGGTGGAACCTCTCCGCTTAACTTATTATCTCGCAAATCCAAGAACTCTAATTTTGCAAAAGTCCCAAATTCCTTTGGAATATCACCAGAGAGATTGTTCTTGGATAATATTCTACAAAAAAAAAAAAAAAAAAAAAATCAAGAATCTGTTTTAGTTCTTTCAAGAAACAGAGCAAGAAAAAGATTAATCAAAAAATACTTACAGAGATTTTAATTCACTCAATTGACTAAGCTCAGGAGCTAAAGTTCCTCCCAAAGAACAACCACTAAGATTCCTACAAAAACAAAAACAAAACCAAAAACATTCATTAAACAAAACTCACAAAGAAATAAAAATAAAAAACAAAGACAAAAACTTACAGCATTTGCACTTTATTGTCGACACACATAACACCAAACCAAGAACACAAATGATCATGATCAGAAACATTCCAACTTGCAAGAGTTCCATGAGGATCAGAATCAACTCTTGCCCGGAATTTAAACAATACAAATCCTACAAACATTCAATCATTACATAATAAACTAAAAAAACATTCAAAAGATGAGAAAATTGTTAATTATCATTTACCTTCAGAATTGAGGGACAATGAGGAACGAGATTGAAGAGTAATAATCAAGAACATGAAGCAAGAGAATTGGAATCCAATTGGATTCCATCGACAACCCATTTTAGGTATACACCAATATTATTGCTATACAAAATCGCCAGATTTTTTCCTAAAAAAAAAAAAGAAAAAAAAAAAATCCAAACTTTACAGAATCCTTGGTAGGAGAAGAACGAGGTTGATGATTGAATAATCAGGGTCTCTCATTGTTTCAAATTTTGCAAAATTGAATTTGCATAAAACCCTAATCATCACAAAATGTTCATGTCCTATAAGAGTCAACAACTCGTTTAATTCTCTTCTTCTTGTTAATATCCTTTAATACCTGGAAATATAGCCAACAATAGACAAACAAACATATATCAAAACTTTAACAACAAAATACAAACAATCATATTATATAATATAAAAAGAATAAGAATAACCTCTTGAAGAAGCAATGTGAAGAAAACATGGAACCCACAATTTTTTTGCAACTAAAATGAAACAAATAGCCAGAAAAAAAAATTACCTTAAAGAAGAAACTTCTTTACCAAGAATTGGGTAGGGTTTGAGAAACAAAAACTAAAAAAACATCCCCAGAAAATAGGCACTATTTTCTTTAAAAGAATATAAAACTTATATATATTCTGATTTCTTCTTGAACTTGCCCTTGTTTTTGCAGATGATGATGATGATCTCAGAGTTTTCTCTCTTCGACCATCTTTGGTCTCTCCAGGGCCAAAGGGTGGTGAGTTTTCTCTCTTTCCTCTCTCTTTCCTTTTTCTTCTTCTTCTTTGCTTCTCTCTCTCTCTCTTCTCTTTCTAGGCGAATCTTTTTTTTTCCTATTTTTTATTCTTTTTAACAATTTTCCCCCACAAAACTATCTCTGTTTTTTATTTTTATTTTTATTTTTGAAATCCATAATCAGTGAATAAGGCCTTATTAACTTCCTTTAGATTTTCCATAATTATAGAAATGTTGTATACACACGAAAAAGAGTCATCAATTTATTTCAATGAGAAATTATTAATCCATTTTCGGTCTTTATTCCTCCCGTTGATCAATAACGAACCAGACATATATATATGGCACGAAAGATTAGTACGAAATTAATTAAGACTTAATGTATGGACCTCAATTTTAATTTATCAATGGATGAGTTGACTTGCAACTACGTGCCAGCCAGTCGTAAGTATGTTTATTAATAAGCTGATAAATTTATTAGTAAGCTAATAATTTTAGACAGTTGGATATTGTTTATAATTTATAGTATGTAATAGTTTGACAAAAATAATTATTATTATAGTATATAATTATCAACGGTCCAGTGTTCAGTGTGGTGTATATAATGAGTGCAGCTAACATGAGATTAATTTTCGACTCATGTTGTGACAAAGTACATGTTACCCACTAATTAATATTTTTTGATCAATTTTAATTGTATATTTTTCCAGTCAACCTTAAATATTTTCTCCATTTTTTAACTGAAAATTAAATATTGGGTTTTATTAGTTGGAATCGCCAAATGATTTTTAAGCTGTGACTAGTCTATGTCTCTGTTCAAACTCCAATTTGGATGAACTCTTTTTGTTTCTTCCAGCTAATTAATATGCATTTTTTTGAGGTTAAAAGTTTTGAATTTGACGAAGAGGTTACTAATGATGCAAGAGGTTATGCATAGCTATTGACATTTCAATGTTGGTGTTTTCTATGCATCAAAGAATTATAATAAAGTTACAAAGAAAGTCTAAACAACAAGTCATAACTAAATGGTGTCAATGTTTGTTGAAAAGGAAAAAACATAATGTAGTGAAGATTCATGGGATCAAACGGTGCTTAGAGCATCTCCATCGGAGATACCTATATGGGTGTCTTCTGATTTGATTTTTTTTTTAAATATTATATTTATTCATTTTTTAATTGTTTCGGCTAATCGAGCGGCGACATGTGGCGGAATCGGGAAAATCCGGTCACTACAAGAAAACACGCTAGAACAGACAGAAAAATCCGTCAGAAATCCGTCAGAATTGGCCTATTCCGACGGATTTCCAACGGATATTTCCGTCTGTTCTATCTCGTTGGAAATAAAAATTCCGTCGGAAATCCGTCAAAAATAGTAACGGATTTCTGACGGATAGCAAAAAGTTTAAACAAATTTAATTCACGCGGGCAACTTACGTGGTCAAACTTTCATTTTCCGTCGGAAATCTAAAAATATATATAAACTCATATGCAACATATTTAACACATTTGATATAGTATCCGTTGGAAATCCGTCAGGAATTTCCGACAGATTTCCGACGGTTTTGTGGTTTCGTGGTCGTTAACGATCTGTTTCTCTTGAAATATGTTTGTAATATGATTTGTTACTCATTTCAATGATAAAATACTAACAAATACCTTGTTACATATTAAATATACCAAAATTAGAAAATTTTATTTGTTATGTTTATAAATCATCGCTTAAGTATATGTATCATTGTCTAACATGTAAACATGATTGTATGAATTTTTCTAATTTTGGTATATATGATATATAACAAGGTTTTTGGTATTATTTTATGATTGAAATGAGTAACATAGCATACTACAAACATATTTCAAGTTAAACGGATCGTAAAAGACCACAAAACCACAAAACCGTCGGAACTCCGTCGGAAATTCCCGATGGATTTCTGACGGTTTTGTGGTTTCACGTATCTCGTTCTAAGGTTTAGTCTGACATATGACTAGACAAGCCGAAAAACAAATTCCGTCAAAAATCCGTAGGAAATCCGTCAGAAATCCGTCAGAAATCCGTCAGAAATCCATCGGAAATCCATCGGAAATCCGTCAGAAAATATCCGACGGATTTCCGACGTAGTGTGTCTGTCGGAAATTTTCCAATGGAAATTAATCCGTCGGAAATTTCAGACGGATTTCAGACGGAATCGTCAATTTTCATGTCTATCGGAAATACGTCGCAAATCCGTCGGAAATTCCGTCGGTTTTGCAGTAAATTTCTTGTAGTCGGTGTCTTGCAGAAGACACATACGCATTCGGAAAGACACCGAACGTGGGCCCCACCTGTGTCATTTATATTTTTTTATCCGGAAGACACCCCCTTAAATGTGCAATGGAGATGGTCTCAGAGTATCAGTAAGAGAACGGAGAATGCAACCAAGACCAGCTCTCTCTGTGAGTTTCTCCTGAATCTTGAAGCACTGATCGCATGTGGGTCGGCCTCTGTACAAGTACCTATTCCACATCATTCACAAGCAAAAGTTACATATTCTATCAAAGAGCATAGACATTCCAATTCATACAAAACCCTTGCCATTTTATTTGATTTTGATAAAGAAAAGAGATCAATGAGGCAGACGAAACACAGACCTTGCTGCGTTCATCGCGAGTTTTAGGAATGTTTGTACCTGCACCAAGTTAAGGTCATCTATGAAAAGAATATGGAATTGGGACTTTAGCCAAAACATAACTGTTTGGTTTCTTCTTCTCACTGGTGTCACTGGTTAGGGTTTTATCAGGTTTACAGCAGAGGGTGAACCATCTACAAGAATGATTCATCTTTACGCATACATAGAGACAACTCTCGGTGTGGCCCAAGAGAGACCGGACCTTGTAAAGCTCCCGTGAAGCCAGCATAGATCTAAAGCTCTTGGAGACGAGTGAGAGAGTGGGATAGTACAATCTTGAGACGCGTGCGATTATGCTCAATACCAAATCATCGGGAAGGGAAGGGTTTGAAGTTAATGAATGGTTCTTCGTAGTCGTTTTCTTCCTCTTCCTTTTCTTTTCCGGGGAGGTCATTGACGTTATTTGGGTACCGGCGGCAGTGTCGCTCTTAAAAGGAAGAGAAACACGTTAGAGGTTAAATGTTTTTTGGGGTTTATGTAGGGGTTCGTTGCTAAATTGTTGGGCTTTATGGGCCTTGGTAATGTGGACCTCACTATTTTTTATTGTATCCTATTCTTGTTTTCATTTTTCGCTTTTGATAAAAGTTTTTGGTTTGGATTTATTTTTTTGTTCGTTTGGTTTGGATATAAACTCAATTCAGTTGACGGTTATGATTTTTTGGTTTAGTTCAGACTAGATCGGTTTTTTTTTTTTAATACGGATTGAATACTTCTAGTTTAAAACATGAATTTGAATCTTAATTTGTATTTTCAACAAGAAAATCATTTTAATACACCATGGACAAAAATCAGAAAAAAAAATTAAGACCTAAAAATTTTCAATAACAAAATAGTTGAGGTGTGTTTGTAAATAACTAATTGAATAAACGTAAGAATTTAAAGACATTTTCAAATATTATAATCAACAACATTAGATTAAAAAATGTTTAAAAATAATTGAAAACATTAAATTATTCAAAGAAAATTTATTGTAAAAGTTGAACGGTACAATTCCTCAGATATTGATATATAGCAAATGTTTGGATGGATACAACTTTAATCCTCTCTTTTTTTTCACATTACAATTCTTTATTCCAAATGTTTGAATCAATACAATTCCTTAAATACCGATATTGATAATTGATGTTGATATTGGTGAAAATAATGTAGCTACAACCAACCTGGCCCGATCCGGTCCGACACGGAACTGGGATTTTACCGACATCATTATCTCATGTACAAATTCTAAACACACAATGACACAACACCACAATCGTAATAATAACAGAAGGTAGAATTAAATAGTAATACTATATAACCACCATATATATTACTATTAAATTTTACTGTACCGGAAAAAAAATCTCGGTATGGAGGAAAGAAGATTCCGGTTTTAGGATTTGTGTTGACGAGAGGGATGAACTACCATAAGCTCCTTCACAATTGCACATAATCCAAAAAAAAAAGCATCAAATTAATCAAAACCAAACAAATAAAAATACCAAAAAAAACAAAGATTCTTCAGAAATTTCTTATAATTAGTACTGATTAATACATACCTCTGAGTAGCGAACATGATCATTGTGTTTATATGATGTTTTCACAATTGTTTCCCATTTTATAGACTGAGGATTAGTCTTTCGCTCTATCTTCTTGAAACCAGTGGCTTGAGCGGGGGCGATGGAGGAGGCAGCAGCAGCGGCAGAGCTTCTCGGAAGTGCCCGGCAAAGCCAAGACTCTGAAGGGGTTTTAGGCAATGGAGGTTGAGAAACAGAGAGATTCTTTGACCTAATTTTGTTTCTGTTGCTTCTCTCTACTTCTTCCACAAGAAACCTAGTTTCTTGTCTCTGAATCTGATCGGTCGAAGTTGTTCGTTGCAACCTCGAAGAATTTCTCGGGATTCGGATTATTTCGCCGGACTTCGATAAAGAAACTGTCAAAAACCTTGGTTCTTGAGACTTACTCATAACCTTGGTTGATCTCAAGATTCTCGGTGATGCTGATTTGGTTTTATAAACAGAATCTTGAGTTTTAGGGTTTACGATTTTCCCCGATTTTACTCCAAGTTCCTGACATGTTTTGACCTGAGATAGAACCGGGTTAAGAACATCCAATGAGTTCTTGAAACAGAACCTTGGCAAGTACCCTAACCGAGCTTTCTTGGACTCATTTGAGCAAACTCTCTGATCAATACCATCAACATGATTATGATCATCTTCATCATCATCATCATCATCATCGTTGTTCAAATCTTGATAAATTGCCATGGAGACTCTCTGTAGAGCAATGCTCTGTTTCTTCTTCTTCTCCTCTTCAACTCGAGAAGCTTCTTTCTTCTGTTTCATGGCGATTGCTTCCGCCGCTGGTAAAAACCTGGACATGATGACATCACGATATTCAAGAATGACGTCATTTCTTGATACATTACTTGATCTATCTCCATCTTCGTTATTCTCGAACTCGCTTACTCCATTGGTACTGCAATTAGCAGAGAAACTTGCGGCTGAAGAAACACTTTCCAAAGCTTTGATTAGGTCTGATTCTTCTATTGTTGTATGGTGATGACCCTTTGGTGTTTGTTCCCATTTAAAAGAAACTGAAGATGGTTCCATTACATGATCGAAACTCTGGTCTTGTAATAACCGAATCAGAGTTTCGTGGTCTGTTTCTTTACACGAGTCTTTGACACTTCTCCTTTGAGTCGGAGTCGTCGTCTTCTTCTTCTTGGTGTTCTTTGATTCGTTTGAATCGTCTAGTATAGTTGGAACTCGCCTCACGGATAGGAATGGAGCATCTAAATTCAGTTTTTTGTCCTCCATTGTTGATGCAGATAAAAATCTTTTAAAGAACTCTCTTTAACGAAAAACAAAACCTTTAAAGAACTATCAAGATTCAAGAATATAGAAAATAAAATAAAAATATAGAAAAAGAATCATGAGAGTTAGTGATGTTTTCTGCTCTGCTATATGTTATCAGAGAAATAACACTATTTTATTGAGAAAAATAATATTTAAAGAAGTTATACTGGACCGTAAGGAGTCTGAGGACCGAGAATGAGTGCTGGCCGACTCAAGAGGCGTGTATAAATGGTAACAAAAGGCCACTTAATTAGCAGGATAAAATAGGGGTAAGAAATAATGATAAGAAATGTAGTAAATGTAGAAATGATATTTCAATTACAATTTTAAGGGGAAAACCTCTTAAAAAACTTCTAAGGTGATAAATACTTCTATTTTAAATTTTTCATATCTTTTGTTTACATTTTAAATTTTCAAAGTGAAACTTTTGCTATTTTAAACTCTAATTGTGGCAATTATGATTTGCACCAACACTTCAGATGACGTAATAGTTAACTCCGTCAATTTTTTTTAACCACGTGCAAATTTTAAATGTATTCTGGGTATTTGGTTTTCTGATTATTTGAAAAAGTAAATTTTGATTAACTATGAGTATTGATGCGTCTCTAATTAAATGGAGTTAAATGTTTTTGTCATCTGAAATGTATGCCATTTTGAGGGTTTAATAGTAAAAAATTCATTTTGGAGGTTTAAAGTGAAATTTAAAAACAGTGAAGATGGAAAATATAAATGTTTGCCATTTGATTTTTTATAGGATTTCTCCCAATTTTAAGTGATAAAAATTGAAGGCATTAGAAGAAAAGAGACGATTGAACAATAAATAACATTAAAAAAATAATATTATAATACGTTTTTTTTTTGACATCATATTATAATACGTTTAGATAAACTAGAAAACTATATTTTCAAAATTATGTAGTTACTTATACTGTAACCAAAAAAAAAAAAGAAAAAATTAAATATCTTTTAAATGGCTTTTTACTAATGCAAAAGGACGACGGTATGAAAATTTGTAGCACTAGTTTTTACTTGAACCATATAGATTTATAACGCTATTTTATACCATTATAAATCTTAACAGATTTCTTACTGATAACTTATTTAGCTGTATTATCCATTTTAGTTGTACTAAAAGATTACCAATAAAACTGAGCTTTCGCACCCCAGCATCGGTAGGGACCATAACAGATACAAAATAGGAAATGGTACTCTTCCCTTAATTACTCACATTAACAATAATATGAACCATTTACAAATAACGATCTATTATTAATTACAGATCAATAGATAAATCTAAATTAAACAACAGAACACACAAAACTAGAATGAACAATTTGATCTACAATATTTTTAAACTTATTTTTTTTGTTAAAGACATTAATTTTAAACTTCTAAATTTAAATCTACAATACTTTTACCTATGGATAAATATAAATTAAACAATACAGCACACAAAATCACTACAAACGATTTGATCTATAATATTATTAAACTTCAAAAAAAAATAATCTACAACCTGAAATATTTTACATGTTCTGTATATATATCTTATGTTACTTAAATTATTAACCTTGAGTTTTCATATAAAATTCGCAATAATTAAATAATTGTATTCTATTTTTTCATTATTTTGAACAAGATGTGGTATTGATTTGCACTAACTAGATATAGAAATTTGATCATTAATTATAAAACGCATGTAATTATTATATTATCATATTTAAGTTGATTATCAGCTTAGAAAGTATCCGATTATTCAAATGTGAAATTATTACTTGTTTTCACGGTGACTTTCGATTGGATCAATCTAACTTTTGTTGTATCATTACTTTTATTATGTACTGTAGTTGTCATTCTCGTGAACAAGTCCGTTGCTGAATATTAATGTTTATTTTCTAAACAACAAGTAACTTATAGTGTTAATTTAATACGATTGTTGATCGAAATTTGAAATCATTGGAAATACAATTTTGTTTTATAGAAAACGACATTGTGGATCTTTTTCCAACACAAATCCTTTTTTGTCCGTAACGTAACCATCGACCAGAACGTGGTTGTGCTTAAGCTGTTCTTCTAAAGAAAAAGCGATATTATTAATAAAGGTTTTAAGTAATTTGGATAATCTCACCATCCATGTAAAGAAAAAGTTTTTTAATTTGATTAACAAAAATTATGGTTGTATCGTTGATTTTTTTTTTAAAATTATATAGAATTTTTTTATGGTTCTGAAAGTGTGTTGTTATTATTTTGGATGTATATAGTTTGAAGTAAAATTATATTCCATCCGTTCCATTTTATTAGATATTTTGACTAAAAATATACATATTAAAAAATTTATTTTTTTTTACAAAAATATTATTTAATATTTTACTTTAAATTCATTCAACCAATAAAAAAATACTACATAATATTTTCTCCGTTTTTAAATATGTATAGTTTTAGCTAAATTTTTTTGTTTTATATTAAATGTCGTTTAGTATTTCTGATGCAGTTTTTGACAGAATTTATATTTTTACCCCTATTCCATTAACGTTTTGATCAATGAAACATTTATATAATTTATTAATAAGAAGTAAAATAGAAAATTTAATTATTTTCTTTATATGTGTGTAAAAATCTTAAACGATATTTATTTTAAAACTGAGAGACTATAATTATCATAAAATATTACATGCATTTAAATTTTCATAAAATTTGTAAAAAATTAGTAAAATGAAACAAAAAAGAGAGACTAAAAATTTTTATAAAATGAAACAGAGATAATATTATTTATAGGAGAGTTTAGAGGATTTAAAATGGGGTTTTGTGTTTGGCAAAAAACAAAAAAAATTGGTTTTTGTAAGGCACCTTTGCATTTCGAAAAAAAATGTTCTCCAGTAGTACATTTGTCATTCTAGCTTGACGTAAATTAGTTTCATTCTAAAGTTCTTTATATATACAATTTCCAGTCTACAAATTTAATTTTATTATTCACATTATTTTCTTAACTATTATTCCATTTGTGTTTATGGATCGGAAATAAAGAGCGTATGACAATTGACAACAAGTAATAATGCAAAACTTAATTAATTTTGTCGGATCCAAAAAAAACAAATAATAATGAAAAACTTAAACATCAGCTAATTTAATCGGTCACAGAGGACTATATTAATTTTGTCGGATCCAAAAAAATAACATTGCGTAATGTTTGGGAAACTACTGAAAATGCTAATAAATTGTACTTTCACCCTTCCATTCCGAATATATATATTAGAAAAATATGGAATTCGATATGTTATCCAATGTACTCCAAAAATATAGACTTCCAGATAGCGATTTTTTAAGGAATAAGTGTATAATTTTCATATTTTAAGCAATATATTAAAATTAAATCAATTATAGAGAAAATCATGATTTTTTATTTTTCTACTTTACAAAGCTATATCCAGACAACTACAAATATCTTCAATTTTTGACAATATTTAAATTCTCTTCAATTTACAGAGCGGAGTATATACATAACTGAAGTTTACTTACATCTAGATAATTCCATTTGAGGCCGGACAAATCTAGATACCCTAAAGTTTCAGAATAAATACGTCGTTTTCATTCTTGATTGGATAGAACAATTCATAGTCATAAGTTAACACATGCTCTCGTCATTTTCGGGGCCACGCAACGTTTTTGATAAATTCTTTTAGCCCTTTGCATTATGCCACGCTACGCCATGCGATATTTATTCATCTCAAATCATGTCCAAACATTATTTTAAAGGAAAAAACGGTAAAAACATTTAAAGTAGCAAACATTTCTATTTTAAACTTCTAAAATTTCTGACTTCTACTTTAAATTTATAAGGTAAAATTTCTGCTAATTTAAACTTTTAAAGTAATATTTCTATTCATATTGATATTTCACATCACTAAAAAATTAACTCTTTTGACGGAAAAATAATTCTATTGACGTAATATTTAACATATGATACATTTAACATATATATCATGTAAGCATGCCATATATATGCTAGATGACAACCAACACGATATGAAGTTAACTTTTTTATGATTAGAAGTGTCGATGCAAAGCAGATTACCACATTGAAAGTTTAAATTAACAAAAATTTTATTTTAAAGATTTAAAATAAGAGTCAAAAACTTTTGAGGTTTAAAGTAAAAGTGCTTGTCAATTTGAAAGTTGTTTATGTGATTTTTCTTTATTTTAAATTATTTATTATTTACTGACCCAATAACTTATGCATTTTTCATGTTGTAGAGAAATCGAGATATATATACTATATTTCTTTTTTGGACACCACTAATTTAAAAATTTAAAGGTAAGGAAAATAAAAGGCCGTATCTTTTTGTTTTTGCTCGAATAAAAGCAATATCTTATGGTCTAGTATTTTAAATCATGAATAAATATTAGCAAGAACAAATTCATTATGCTTTTCTAAAACAATTCCCAAAAAGAAGCAAGACGTACCTTCGGGTAGTCAATTATGTGGACCTTAGATGCATCGAAGCAAGGTGAAGCGGATAACAAATTATTAAATATTAGCATTTATTAACTACCAAACCTTCAAAGGTGCGGCTGTAAATGTTCATTGAATTCACCAGCGGCATTTTTGTTTCTTATGTAGAAAAAAGGATCAAAGTTTTAATAGTTTTTAAAAATCTAAACTGAAAACGTTGGTATTTTCTTCTACAGAGAAAATCGTTTTCTCCTTTTTTTTCTAGATTAATCATGTTGTTTTTTAAATGTAGGAAATAGTAAATATAATATGCAAACACAAAATCAAATTAGTCTTTCTACATATCTAAATTTGTTTGGAACTTCAAATCCATAACAATTCATACATTTGGATATTAATTTGAATGTAGTTTCTTAAATATAATAATAAGAAAAAAACTATTACCCAACCAATGACATACCCACTAGCATAGTAGCATATTATTAACTAGTATTAATGAGGCTTATTGCTTATATATAAACAAAAAAGAGAAAACTTATGATATGGCAAAAATATAAAAATTTATTTAATAAAATAAACATTTTATGTGTTTACTAGAAAATCACAAAGCAGCAATAAAATACTTCATCTGTTCTTTATTAATCGTGTTTCTAGGATTTTTACACATTTTAATAAAACATATTAAAATTACATCATTTTTTGAATAATAATTTATTATAACTTTAAACCAATAGTATTCCATTATTTCCCTTAAAACCTATAATTCATCATCAATAACTGATTAAAATGCATTGAAAATAGAAAAATTGTAACTTTTTGGAAAAAAAATTTCCTAGAAATAGGATTAATAAAGAACAGAGGGAATATAAAGTTAATTTCATAAACTCCATGGGTGATATTATTAAATGTACATTTTGATATATTTTATGTAATACTTTTGTAGATGAACTATAACCTACTAATACGTTAAATGATCATAAAGTACCCAAAAAAAAAAAGAAGAAGATCGGAACGTTCATATAACAAAATTAGAAAATCCATTAGTTTGATAACTTTTTTTAATGGGTTTTCTATTAAAACACTAAAATGTAACTGTTCGGTCGCTTTTGTTCGACTGTAACATTTCTGTTTTCTTTTAATCTTTCTTTTTGTGGCTGTGAAAACTTGAAAATGAGCTGAGAAAAAAATTATTAATGTAAAACCTCCACTAGTTGACAGTTATTTTTACAGTTATTCAATGAACAAATTCCTATTTTTATTCACGTACCTTACAGACAATAATAATAATAATAATAATAATAAATGGAATGAACAAGCCACAAAGCCTACCCCTGATTTGATCTATAGACTTATCCATAAATTTTTGGTAATAAATGGGAAATCTTACAAGTGGCAAGTTCTATTATATATTGTGGAATACCCACTGTCATTCATACCAAAGCTCTGGGTCCACCAAAGAATCTAAATACCACAACAAAATTTTATACTTTTCTTATTAATACTTGAACTTTATTTTAATTTTTAAAATGCTACATAAATTTTAGTGCAGCAGAGTAAAAGACGGAAACATAAGAATAAACGTAATAACATAACATAGACTCCATAAATATGTACTCCTATGATATATCATACATATACTAATAAGTAATAAACGGATTTACTAACATATCTACGTCTTTTACTCTGCTGCACTAAAATTTATGTAGCATTTTAATATAAATTTTAGTGCAGCAGAGTAAAAGACGGAAACATAAGAATAAACGTAATAACATAACATAGACTCCATAAATATATACTCCTATGATACATCATACATATACTAATAAGTAATAAACGGATTTACTAACATATCTACGTATACTTTTTTTGTACAAATACTAACATATAGTACTATTCATAAAAATTTATATACATATATATATATATATATATTATATACTAACATGTACTCCATAAATATATACTATTATACATACATACATACATACATACTTATTTCTCCTTCTAAAAGCATCTCCAACCTTATTTTGAGAATAATTGCTCTTTAAAATGAGGTTTTGAGGATGTAGTGCTCCAACAATAAAACTTCAAAATTTGAGGTTTAATTTTTTTGTAAATTGCATTCTAGTTCTTACTATTAACAAGAACTAGTTTTAAATATAAAACTTTCATAAATAAATATAAAACATACATAAAAATTACAAACAATAATAATAAATAAAACGAGACATAAAAATATAAAATTACATAAAATTACATTTAAATATCAAATTACTCAACAAAATTATTTCCATAATGCTCCCAAATATGATCAACCAAAGCATTTTAAAGTGATAAATAAACCTCTTTATTTTTTATTTGTAGATTACGAGATAAAAATTGTTGAAATCGTTTTTATTCACCGCCATTTCAACTGTTGTCCCAAGCACTGATCTTGTATCTCTATTCGGTGAATTGATATCACGTTCATCCTCAATTATCATATTATGCATTATAATACATGCTATCATTATATCAAGCAATACTTTTTTCTTCCAATAACGTGATGATTCCGCTATGATAGCAAATTTGGATTGTAAAACTCTAAATGCTCGTTCAATATCTTTTTGACATGCTTTTTGTTTAGTTGCAAACAATTTTTTCTTTGGACCTTGGGGATCGCTTATAATTTGAACAATAGTTGGCTATTTTGGATAAATACCATCAGCTAAATAATAACCCATGTTATACTCTTTTCCCATAATAGTATAATTAGCTGGAGGAGTGGTATCTTGAGCAAGATTTGAAAATAAATTTGATGACTTTGAATTTGATCATGTGGAGTTTGATGAAAGATATACCAAAGTTTACAGACAAAGTCAACATGAGTATTCCAAATACTCCTATTATTGAAAGTGATACCGTCAGCTCTCCAATATGACAATCTCTCGGGATGTCTTCGTTTTCAACCAATTTAAGTAGTGATGATGGTGGTGCAAATTCATCACAATGTCCCATTGGATCAAAGAAAGCAAAGCTCAAAAGAAAAGTTGTTGAAGGTAATCATTCATCTCTTGACACTTTTGTTTCATCAAATGAAAAAATCTTTGATTTCCTAAAATAAAGTGCATTAGCAAAGGAAAGAAGTTATGAGATAACTTAATTACGTATGCAAAATCAAGCAAAAAAAATTAGCTATGAAAGAAATAGAGCAAAAAAATAAAATATTGCTCAAAGATTTAGATGTAAGCTCCATCAAGAATATTAATACACGTGAGTATATTCGATCTCAACAAGCAAAAATCATACAACAAAAGAAACAAGAAGAAGAAGAAGAAGAAGAACGACAACCTCCGATTGCATCATATTTTTTTGGACAATATTTTGGTGATTTTGAAAGTTTGGGATCAGATTTACTAATTATTAGTATTGTAATATGAATTTTAATTTGTGTTTATATAACTTTATTTTTTTGTGTTAATTTGTTTGGTTCGTTGATGTATTATTATCATGTATAATTAGTTTGAACTTTTATTTGTGTTTAATTTGCTTAATGTAATATTATTGTTGTTTGAATTTTATTGTTAATGTTATGTGAAAAAATTTATATAAAAATAATTTTTGTTTGTTATTTATTGTATTTATATGATTTTATATGTGATAATTAAATTTATAAAGAAATATTTGAAATAATTAAAGTTAATAGAATAATTTATGAGATTTATAAATTATAGGGACTGAAATACAAATTAAAAAAGACAAACCTCAAATGTGAGCAAACCTCAAAAGATAAAGTTTTAAAGATCTGTTGGAATGAAAAAAACCTTAAATTTGAAGTTGCTCTAATAGAGTTATTGCTTGGTACTATTTTAAACCTCATTAAATACGGGTTTTAATTCTTAAAAACTACTATAATTCCATTTCCACGTTTTACTTTTAACAGTCTAGAAATTACAACTTTAGATGAGCCACCATCTTCTCCGAAAGCTTAGCCAATGACTTAAGATTAAAGCCAACGATAGTATCCGCAAACGACGTTGTTTCATCTTCACTATTTCCTTCCGGCACATCCACCACATAACTCTCCACCACCACCACCGTCTTCTCCTCCTTCTCCCCCGCCACACACGCCGTAGTTTTCGACCGGTAATTAACCAAACGATGATCACCACCAATAAAGCTAATCACCATCACGTGAGACTCATCGTCGAGCTCATCCAATCTTTCCCGGCTGAAAAGCGCCGGAAGACCGGAAACTACTGTCACGTCACGGACAGAGCCTTGTTCTCCGTTGCCGGAGCTAAGATTGCACGTTTTCACGAATTGTTTGTATGCTTGAGGGTTATCAAAACGACGTAGTATTGACCATACAAGAGATAATGGAGCATCGATGGTTTGTACTAGCGTCGAACCACACTGATGATATTCTTGCGAAGTTTCTATTAGTGAAGTTTCCATTAATGAAGTTTCTATTGGTGTTTGATGATTTTTTCCTTTATATCGACTGTGTTCTCTTGTGGAATAATATCCTTTAACGATGTTACAAGTTTGAGTATTTATATGAGAAATATCTATAGAACAAGGCCGACTGAAAATAATAATGATTTAGTTTTGCTGTTTTCTCCAAATTATGAAAGTAAGACAGCTAAGATATTGTATTGATGTGTATGAATAAAATGAGAAAAAAAGAAAATTTCAAATCAAGGATTTGGTCAAGTAGATTGTACATGCACATAAAGCAAAATACTTGAAAAAATATTGATTAATTATCAAAAGTGTAGCATATAGTAGCTATATATACACGTCTGATATAATATATTTATTATAAAAGTGAACCTTTCAACTTTTTTTTTGTCAAAAACATAATAAAATATTGTGTAGTTGAAGAAAAATATCCAAATACATGTCTTATTTTTCTAATAATCCACATCTATAGCAATAAAATACTATAAATGAGTAATTGCAAATATCTAGAATCTATATTATTTATAAGGGACCAGAAATACCTTCCTTATGTATCATTAGGAAATTCATTAACATAAATACAAAAGTGTGTAAACTATAAAAGTTATAAAGAACAATTTTTTTTTATCAATTATAATGAAAATTATATATTGCGGTTAAATTTGGAGGGTTATGACATGGAATATGGCACAGCTAGTGGCAAATAGTGGATCCACGTCATACATTTCGTTCATACTTCATATGAATGACACTTATTTATCACACACTTGTGCTGTAGAAAATTAAATAGCTGGCAAAAAAAAAAAAAAAAAAAAAAAAAGAAAGAAGAGAAATGACGAGGAATACGTAAAAGTTAGAAGTTTAGAAACAGGCCAATGAGCCTATAATTTATAAAGCCATATGAAGCCCAAAAAAGCCTCTATTTCCTTTGGAGGGTGGCCGATAATATATCGAACCGAACACCGATATAAAACATTAAAGCTAAACCAAAATGTAACTCCGGTTAATAGGTTTTTCTTTCTACCACCTAAAATCTCGAAAAATACAAATTTTGAAATTGAACCTTCGATTTAGACTAGGTTAGAGAACCATAATCGCAATTTCACATTTTTAAATCTCTCACGGTTTTGAATAACAAAGAAAAGTAGAAAATCAGCACAAAGAGACGTTTAGAATTACACAACTTGAAAGAAAAGGTGAGAGAAGAGAGTATGTGGAAAATAATAATACAATGGAAACATAGTCCAAAAACAGAACAAATAGATGTAAACGTGTTCACTCAATATCGATTAGAGATCAAGTTAATTATGACAAGATTTTTGCTTGTAATTTACGCTCTGTATTTTTTTAGAGAGGGAACGAGTGTGAAAGAGTAGAAGAAGTTGTACAATTGAACTACACCGGAATGCTACAGATTTTAAACTATTTTCCTTTTGAAAACGAGTTTATTGAACCGAAGACTTAATTACGGAAATTAAAACCTTGTTAGAACCAACCAATAACCCATCACAAACTAAAACATTCATTGAATGAACCAGAGTTTATCATCTTAATTCTTAACTCAGTACTTCCCTTATTAAGTTGGCTTAACTCGAACTCTCTTTTTCACACCTTAGAGTCTTCTCTTTTTCAAATATTTTAAAACCAAAGAACTCTATTTGAAAAAAGCGGATTGAACTCTTTTGCTTTCTCTATTTATTTGTTGATAGAGTACTTCTCTATCTTTTTTTACTTATTTTTACAGGTTTTGGGTGTATAAATATATATAGTTTTGACATGTATGATAGATACATCATACATGTGTATATATATGGATAAAAACTACAAGATTGTATTACATATATATATTTGGCTTATATATTTGCCCCAAAAAAAATATATACTTGGCTTATATCAAATACATTTGGAAAGAGTTTAGAAATGGACTCAAACTAAAGTTATTTAACCGGGCATGATTACCATGGCTTGAAAACTGTGTCTGAAAAATTGGAGGCTGTGTTTCTTCTCCATTTTTTTTAGTCATGCATCTTGATACTCTTTTGATATATCTGCCAAAAAAAAAATTTACAAAAGCATTGAGACTATGATTCGGCTATTTTATACCATTCATAACATTAATTAAGCTTTCACGTTTTAAAGAAGTGATTCTAATTCATATATATATATATATATATACTTTTAAGACATGTTAAAAGTGTATATAAAAGAATCAAACGTCAGTAATCTATTAAACCAGCTGCTTTTTAATGTTTTATGATTATCATACGAAAACTCTGTTTAGCTCAAAGTTTTGCTACTGACATACCAATCAAGCCAAGTTAACGTAATACAATGTTTATATAAATATGACCAAACTCTTATACCATGGTGAAAAATTCCTATTTAAGATCTATTGCTTCCTGCTGGCGGAGGCAGCTGTTGGGTTATGGTGTCAATTGACTACTACGTTTTAACTAATTGTTATGCTTTTATCAAGCTTCTATAGATAATCTGACAAAAAAAAAAACTACTTATTTGGTCTCGTTATATAACACCAGTTCAATTCCCTCATATGTCTATGAAAAGTTTTCATTATTTCTTTTTGAAGCCACTAAAATTGCATTCTAGATCCATATACCACTGACTTCCTATATGAAATTTCTTTGGTTGTTTTCTTAAATCCAAAGGATTTGAAATGTTTTTTTTTCTATTAGTACTATACGTACCCCGTAGCATCTAATAATTAGTATGGATTGATCAAAATCTTCAGAATTTTTTTTCAACAAGTTCATCTTGGATGATCTATAAGTCAAAGACAGATAACTCAAAGTTGATTGTTTACATGCAACCGATGGAATGTTAACGTTACATATATAAATTAAGACTAATTTTTATATATTGTTATTTGGTATTTCATTTCCCAACAAATGGTAGTTCACTTAAATTACGCCATGTTAGATCATCATTGAGATATAATAATATTACATAGTTATCGAATTTTCCTTTTATTAAGATGACAACAGAAGCTTCACACCTTTCTCTCTTTAACAGCTTACATATTAGCCAGTAATATTATAAAACGGTAAATTATGAAAATAAAAACATTAGTCATTAGGCCCTATGTAAAGCTAGCTACAAGTACTATTCTACCAATAATCACCAGACCTATATAACCATATAGTATACAATCGATGGCCTAGTTAAGGAACACGCCGATAATTGTGCTTTATTTCTGATTATGTAAAAGTTAAGCTCTCTATTATAAGCACATAACATATATAGGAACTAGCTAGCTTAATGTCTTTGGTCGAGATTATTGCCACAGTTTTTTTTTTTTGTCATTTAACCATACACAGGTATTATATAGTACCGGATTTACGGTGACAACAATAATACAAACCATTAGACTGTATCCACATATTAAAAAACAAGAAAGACTCCAAAATAATATATAAAAAGTAGGGAATAAAATATAAATTATTTTTAGTTAATCATAGTGAACAGTTAATTTACCAATACCAAGGAACCGTTATGAAAGATCAAAGAAGAGCAACAAGATTTCTCAAATTAGGGTTTTTTTATTTGATCAAGAAGTTACCAGTCATCACTAGGGTTTAAAAAAAAACTAACTGGTCCAAGTAATTTTTGTTTTCATTATAGAATTGAAGTCTAATGATAGAGTGAAATCTAGTAATTAATATCCAGGAAAGAAAAAAAAATTTGATTACCTTATATAAATAGATGATCGAGTCATCGAGATCAAGTGGACTATTGATTATGACCCCGAAGAGTTTGAAAAATCCTTCTTAATAACAACGACGTCGTCTTTAGTCTTCTTCCGTCTCTTTTTCTTCCTATGCGGGATTCCACGAGCCTTAGCTTGAGACTCTCTCACTTCCCTCAAATGGATCCGGATCGATCCGTTTCCAAACGGGTTCTTATCGGGTGATCTACCACCGTCCGATCTACCACTGTTTTCATCGTAAGCAGCTCTTAACCGTCCGATCAAAGCATCTAAGCTTCCCCAAGCTTGCTTAAGAGGACACGTGCAGAGAGATGGTGGATCGGGTTGTCCAAAGAAGACACAAGCTTGGTTATGGACTTTGGTTTTACCGAACTGGTCTAAGTAGTTGAGAAAGCTTAGGACGTGTGTGTGGTCGAATCGAGAGATTGTTGTGGGTGGGTTTAGGGTTTTAAGGTACTGTAAGAACGTGTTCCAGTCTCGAAGTTTCTGCGATTCGTAGCGGCTAAGTTGTGGCTTATGGTGGCCAGAATTGGAAGAGGAAGGAGGATGATCCGGTGGATTGTGAGAGGACATGATTATAGGGAAAGTTTGATGTAGATGAGTAAAGGAAAAATGAAATGAAAGTATTTTTGGAGTTAACAGTTCGAATGAAGTAAGAGAAAGAGAGAGATCTCGAAAAAGCTAAAGAGAATATATGAATAGATGTTGACAAAAAAAAGAGAGAGAAGAGAATGAGTAGATTAAGTTATATCTTTTAATCTGCGAATATATCAACATTCAAAATTTATTTATAATGCTTAATTTCAAAACCCGACATAATTACCTAGGTGGACCCGATGTATATATAAATCAATTCGGAAACTATGCAAATCAAATGTAAATATGCAATACCAAAATTATCTCTGTCAATTGGTTTCAGTTGACAACAAATAATCTAATTTGGTAAAAAACTCAATCATATGCTGCCAAATCCGATTTATAATCGCTATGATCCAAATTTGGTCTGTTGATCGATGTCTGAATATACCAAAATCAATAATTAGAAATGTCATAATCTAAAAAAAACGTATGAGGGAGAGTATTTCACATCGAAAGTTGGATAGAGATCTTGAGTGGTATATAAAATTTCACATCGAAAGTTTGACAGAGATCTTAAGTAGTATATACTAATATACCAATACACTCATTTGGTAATTGGTTTTAAGTTGAAAACTCATAATCTAATAGGATATCAGAGGCTGATCACATAATGGACAACCTGATCCACAATCGGTCCAATCTAAATTTGATCCGCCGATGCTTGTCCGAATATACTGAAATCAATTAGTAGAACTGTTATCATTTCGAGAGAACGTATAGAAAATAATATTCCACGTCAAAAGTTTGTAATCTTAAGTGTTATATAGAAAATAAGGATATACTTGCCTATTAGTATAGATATATTTGATTTAATAAAGATTTAAGTTTTTATATATTTTGTATTAAAATTTTAAAACAGATTAAAAAAGGTTCAGAGAAGATTTTTTCAAATTTTAAAATCTCTTTTATTCATAACAAATTAACAGAAATTGTCTTTTCTAATGAATTTTTTATAATATTATATAATTTAAGTGTTATTTTTATAAATGTGCTTTCTAATATTAGTATAGAGATATTTGTTACACAAATGGAAAGAAAATTCAGAGAATGTATCTTATTGAGTGGGGCGTATAACAGTGGACGATTGAGGTGACCTGTCATTACTGGACCCACGAGAAAGGTGCTTTTCTTTCTTTAATAATTTTGTTAGTTTTGATTTTAATTATTCCTTTTTAACATTTTTGGGGTCGTGGGTGTACATATTTATGCACTATTATGTTGTAAATTTTATTTTTTAATTAATAATGACTATTTTAAACTGGCCAAGCATATAATTTAGTAATCGTTTGTATAAATGTTGCCATAATGTTATTATCTAGATTCAATTCCGCATAAAGTATGTTATGTTGTTCACAAAATTAAAAATATTTTAGGTTATTTAATGTAGGACTAGCAACGTAAATCACTCATTGTATTATGCTGATATTTATAAGTTCTTAATTCTTATAACGACTTGTTAATTAATTCATCAACATGCTTGTTTTAGTGGCTGTAGCCTGTTGTTGAATTAATATATATATAGCCAACTATATAGTATAACTTTATAATACTTAAAATCATTCTTTTAATAATTACAATAATTTAGCTTACGACATCGTTGTCGTCATAGTCAGGTCATCTTCAATATTGTAGCAGCAACAATAAATCGCGAAACATCTACTATCTGCATTTAGCAGAAATAAATCGACAAAAAATCTAGTAAACTACCATGGAAATAATCATAGGTATATCAAACGTAGAGTCTAGAGAAGTAGATTAGGTTCCTTATATAGAAGTAATCTATAAGAAACACACTTCCTTTTGTCAAAATGAATGATTATTTAAGCATATATTAGTTGTCTTGACGCACAAAATGATCATGATTTCCACTATTTGACCTACGACTTTTTGTCTATTAGCCTCACCAAAAAAAAGGAATGGAAAAGAATTAATATATATATATATATATATATATATTATATAAAAATTAAAATAATAGGCCCGGGATCTAAGGGTACCTAGTAATCCATTGTCACGGACTCACGCTTAAGTAGTTTAACCAGTAAAATTAACATGTTTTTTTAGAACTGGTAGAGTTTGTGAAAATCTTATAAACAATCAACATCTATTTTTATATTTTTAAAAATAATGACATTTTTTGAATTTCTAAACAAAGCATTTACCTCAATTTAGTAGGAGTATGTAGATTCATCACCATATTTGTAACAGATTAAAAAAAATTACTAACTGATAACAAAAAATAGAATCCTAAACGAAGTTGCATTTGAACGTTTATTTATTATAAGGATTATTAAAATATAAACACTCAAATAATTTAGAGATTAAGAGGCAAAAATATTAGATTTTCTCTATGTGTCATATATAATATATTAATCACGATTCCGATCCAAGATTTTTCTGTCATGAAAACAAAATCAACGGAGCGTCGTTTAAGAGTTTTTTTTTTTGATAAACTTTTTTTAAGAGTTAATTAACAACATTTCTAGTCCTGTTAATGTATGCTAACGCAAAAGTAAGAAAATACAAATCTATATTAAAAAAATATATACAAACCGATAGAGCTAAATGATATATAATTGTATTTCTTTTTGGAAATCCCTACAAAATTATGTATATTTTATAGAAATATAAAATAATTGATTTTCTTATGAGATTTTCTATAGATATGGCCTTATGAGAGTGCAAATATTTTAGGATATAGACTCATATAGGTCTCCAGAAATATTAAAACCCTTGTTATGCGTATGACCTCAGTCATGGGATAACAAGAAGGGGCCACAAAGGTGCATGCAAATAACATTTGTTTTTTTTTTTCGTTAAAGAATGAAAAAGATTGAAAATATAAGGACATTAGTTAGACAAGAACATAATAATTAAAATATTCGGACCAGTTAAAAGATATGTATGCTATAACATGGAGGTACATTCACCCTTGTCGGGAAAAAGTTGGCCGTCGGTGACATATCGGATTATTCCGGTGATCATACTCATGTAATTAGTTTCTTTGCACCATATCTACTTGAAAACTTCCATACTTAAAATAGGTGGAGTATCTTGTTTTTATTCTACCCCCCATTATTATAAATATAAATTTGTGAAAATTTATTTGATCTATTGATTGGAAAAATTAATTCTAAAGTATAAATTTATACTACTGGGTCAGAAAAAGTCGTTAATCATATAGTTATGTTAAATTGCTATCTTCATCGATGGAAAAAAGAAATATATTCATACTTGGAGTCTTGGAGCTCTTCAATCAGAAAGTGGGAAACCGAGAAGAAACGAGAGTAAGTACTTTAAATTTGAAATTTGAACTAATGGGCCTTATTGGGCTTAACTTGAACTCTATTAGGCCTACATTTTAAGACCGTTGAGAGAACAAAAACAATTTTTGCAAAGCGTTTTCGTTTGTATCGCAAAAAGAAATCACTTTGAAGTTTGAATCCTTTTACATCGTGCGTGTGCTAACAACGAATTATGGAAATTTCAGGACCGTCCGATTGGAGTATCTGACAGATCAACGGTTAATCTAGTGTCCCATTAAAATAGATCCGTTAGGAAACGTGTCGTTGTTAAGACGCAACAGATGAAAAAGCAAATCGGAGAAAATATTTTCCGCACTTGTTCAAAAGACTTAGAATTTTCTCTCTTCTGATTTTTTTGAAGAACTCTCTGTATAAACTCTTCGATTTTGTCAATCGAAGATCTATTACAAATATTCTCCCGATCAATTCTTCGATTAGTAAGTTTTCGGTTTCCTTATATCGCGAATTTATTTTAGAATTTCTAAGTTTCGTTTAATCATTCTAATGTTGTCCTGATTTAAGGGTTTTTGATTCTACATTTGATGGTACTTGGATGCTTGATTCGGTGTGAAACTGCTACCATCGGTTAGGTTTCTCTTCTTCTTCTTTCGCAATTTTGATTTTAAGGTTTCCAAATTTCCTAATTGTTTGTATTTAACTGCTGTTTCGGGTTTTTATTTTTTGTCTTTGGGTTGAATCTGCTTAGCTTGACTTTGCGTGTGAAACTGTCGAGGTACTTCTTTATCTTTACTGTTTTTTTTCTTCTTCTATATTTGAGTTTGAAATCGATCAAACGAGGACAAAAATATATGAACAGTCTTCGTTTGTGAGATGATTAATTTTTATTTCTTGCTCTGTTTTCTTAATTCAATGAAAAAGTTCCTCTTTTTTATAAGATTTGAAAGTTTTTTTGGGGTTTTGGTTTCATCAACGGTAAGAGATTAAAGTTTTGCCGATTCTTATTTCTGTGATATATTGTGCCTTTTCGTTTTAGTTTTATCTTATGTTTTCTTTTAAAACCCAAAAGATCATGGGCAAACACTAATCTAATAGTGTTCAGTCAGATTCTTTTTGGGGACATTGTCCCAAGAAAAGTTGTGAATTGAATGGTGGGTAGTGCATGCTTAATGAGGATGGTATGGAATGAAAAAACACATAGCTTAAAGAAGTCATAAGACAGGTACTTGTTAAAGACTAAGGATTAGTTTTATACTTGTTGGATGGTAAAAACGACAACTTGTTGGATGGTATAAACGAACAACGGCATAAAGAAGTCATAAGACAAAATTGTTAAAGACTAAAGATTGGTTTTAGACTTGTTGGATGGTAAAAACGACTAACACCTTAAAAGAAGTTTTTGGATCAAAGAGTTCTTGGATGGTAAAAATGACCAACAGGTTAAAAAAGTCATAAGACAAAGGTCCTTGTTAAAGACTAAGAATTGGTTACACACTTGTTGGATGGTAACAACGACCAGCGACTTAAAGAAGTTATAAGACATGTACTTGTTAAAGACTAAGAATTGGTTTTATACTTGTTGGATGGTAAGAACGACTAACAGCTTAAAGAAGTCATAAGAAAAAATTACTTATTAAAATCTTATTGGATGGTAAAAATGAACAACAACCTTCAAAGAAGTTTTAAGAAAGAAAAACTAATGGCTTAAAGAAGATAGTGAAATGAATATTACAATTCAGTCACGAGGTAAGTATGGGGCATTTATTGAAATGAATATTAACTTATTCTGATTTCCTCAGGTATGTGCCTTTGGAGGTGTTCAAATTGTAAGACTCTGAGGAGATTTTATGTTTAGCAGACTTCTTCAACAGGTATGTGCTTTTTAAACTTATTTGTAATTAGTTGGTACAATTATAAAGATCACAAGTAAGAGACTCATACATGAAGTTAAACTAATTTTGATTTTTTTCCAGGTATATATTTCAAAAGGTGTTCATATTCTCAGTATATTGTTTTCTAGACTTTTCTCTGGTAAATTGATAACGTTAAATGTGAAAAATTAAGTTAAGAAATTAGAAATGCAGATCTAAGAGACATTTATAATTAAAAATGTTTCTTGATAAAAGTACTCTCATTTATCTATTATATGTTAGATTGTAGAAACTTATTGATAAACTATCCTTGACATTATTAACTGACTTATATGTAACGTAAAGAAACTAGAAATGCAGATCTAAGCACCATCTATAATTAGAAATGTAGATCTAAGCACCATTTGTTAAACAACTGTCTTGATAACATTACTATCCTTGAACTTGTATCTGCCAGATTCAAGAAAATTGTTTTTTACATATCCATTAATAAACTTTGGGTATTGGAACATAACATTGTTTGTTTAAAATACTCTTTATCTCTGTTTTAGTGCTTGTATGCATAATAAGGTCTCTCATTTCTTGTAATGGATGCATCTTGGAGTTTCCTATATATTATTTTGTTGTGAGACTCCTACAGTTTATGGTAGTAGTTTCTTTGAATCTCAATTGTATCATACGGTCTCTCATATATTATTCTTGTTTTGGTGCTTGTATTTGTATGTATCATAATTAAGGTCTCTTATTTTATGAAATGGATGCTTCTTGAAGTCTTCTGTAGCTATTTATTTTGACCATACATAAAGACTTCTCCAGTTTGGTAATAGTTTCCTTGAATCTTGAATTTATTTGTTTTGTATTATGCTCTAAACCCTTTTGTGGTTGTTCTAAACATGAAAAATGACATTCTGAAATTCGGCAACATTAACTGATAGAAAGGTAGATGTTGCTTTGGGTATTGGAACATTACATTGTGTGTTCAATATATATACTCTCTGTTTTGGGATTGTATGTATCATAATGTTTCTCATTTTATGAAATGGATGCATCTTGTCTGCAAGTATTTGATGAATACGAATACTATTTGCTCCAATTATTCTCTTAATTTAACTCTTCTAGTTGTAGCCATAGCTCTTACAACTAAGGCTTCATTAGATACTAAAGCACTAATTCATTCCTCAAACATTTTGCAACTAGATATTTATTTTGAACGTCCTGCAGATTATGGTAGTAATTTCCTTGAATTCAAAAGTATGTGTTGTATGTTATGCTCTAAACACTTGGTGATTGTTAATGTGAAATGATATTCTGCATTGTACAGTAATGAATGATGATTACTGTGTTAGATTCTACTAATTGTACCTATTGATTTGAGGCCTTACATTACACTGAATTGAAAATATCTCTGTTGTGGTACTAATTTCTATATCTTGGTCTCTTAGTCTTACAGAGTTGATGGAGCTTAGATATTTATTAAATCACAAGAATGTGCAATGGTTATTTCTTGATTTCCCCACTTTACTTTGTGTTTTAGTAACATTTTTCCAAAGATTGATGTCAAAAGTATAAATTAGCAGACAATTTTATCATCCCCATTGTAAGAATGTGGCATAATAGGTGCTTTGATCTTCTATGCTCTTAAGGTCCATTAAATGTATTCTAAGTCTAGTATTTTGTGTAGTTTGATATAACAGTTATTAGACTTGGAAGTTTTTGACTACTCTAGTACATAACATTATAGTTCTTGCATATTTATTGTTGTTTGTTTTGTTTAAAATGGACAATTTGAATTTTGATGTTAATTTTGTTGATAAACTATGTTTTTTGTACATTTTTTTAGCGTTGTGTTAGATTATAAGAGCTGTATGGTGAACACAGTTCTTGCATTTTGGTTGGTTGTTTGATTGTCTTTTGATCATTCTTTGGATGATATCATTTGACTCTTGCTTTTTGATTTTTCGAATTGTTAGTGTGGTAAATTGATCAAATTTTCTTAGGAATATTTATTCTTGTATGTTTTATACCTGAATTAAAGGTCCCCAATGTCTTAAACATCTATCTTCACAACATTCCTTGATTTAGTATCCGTTAGGTTCTAGAAAATTATTGCTTACATATCCATTGATAAACTTTGGGTAATGGAACATTACACATTATGTGTTTAAAATGAGTTGTCTTTGTTTTGGTGCTTGTATGTATTCATAAGGTATTAAGGTCTCTCATTTCTTGAAACGGATGCAAGGATGCATCTTGGAGTTTCCTGTAGTTATTTATTTTTGAAGTAAGACATGCAGTTTATGGTTGTAGTTTCCTTGAATCTTGAATGTATTTATTTCATGTTATGCTTTAAACCCTTGATGATTGTTCTAAACATGCAAAATGACATTATGGAATTCTTTAATTATTTTTAAATTATTTTTTTTTTTTTTTTTTTTTTATTTTTTTTTTTTTTTTTTTTTTTTTTTTTTTTTTTTTTTTTTTTTTTTTTTTTTTTTTTTTTTTTTTTTTTTTTTTTTTTTTTTTTTTTTTTTTTTTTTTTTTTTTTTTTTTTTTTTTTTTTTTTTTTTTTTTTTGTTTTTTTTTTTTTTTTTTTTTTTTTTTTTTTTTTTTTTTTTTTTTTTTTTTTTTTTTTTTTTTTTTTTAAATTTATTTTCTAAAATTTTATTTTTTTTTTTTTTTTTTTTATCTTTTTTTTTTTTTTTTTTTTTTTTTTTTTTTTTTTTTTTTTTTTTTTGTTTTTTTTTTTTTTTTTTTTTTTTTTTTTTTTTTTTTTTTTGGGGGGGGGTTTTTTTTATTTGTTTTTGGATTTGGAAATTCTTGACTCTCTACTTTAGCACAGAGGCTTGTGTACAAAATCTAGTGCATTGAGTTACTATTATAGAACACTATAGTTCTTGCATATTTATTGTTGTTTGTTTGGAAAATTTGAATTTCGATATTAATTTTGTTGATAAAAAATGTTTTCTTTTGCAACGTTGTGTTATTCTTACATTTTGGTTGGTTGCATTCGTTGTGTTAAATTATATTGACACAATTTTTGTGGAAAAAACTTGTGAAATGACATTTTCTGCTAAAAGCATAAAACAATATCAAAAAATGTAATATGTTTATAGAATTTATAAAAATTATATCAATACTTATGAAAATACTTATATTGATATTTATAAAAATAATTATATCAGTACTTCTAAAACAATTATATCAATATTTGTAAAAATAATACAAAAATAAATATACTTTTATTTATGTTTTTACATGTTTAACAAATAATAATATCAATATTAATGAAAATCATCTATAAATATTTATAAAACTAACTCAAAAATAAATTATTTTTAATAGTTTTACATAGTTAACAAATTTAATCAATAACAATTTTTAAATTTAATTTTATGTTATTAATAAACTTTAATAACATACATATTTTTAAAAACAAATTAAATAAAAACACAAAAAAATAATTTGGGTATTCATGGATAAACTCGAAACTCACAGATTTTTTCTGGATTACACTGTTTGGATTTCGGGTTTTTGGGTTCTTTTAAAAATGGGTTCAAAACAAACTTGGGTCAGGCTGAGTTTTCTTATCCACTACAACAACCCTAGTGATACCATTTGACTTTTGCTTCTTTGATTCTTGGAAGAGTTAGTGTGATGTAACTTTCTTAGGAATATTTACTCTTGTATCGTTTATCCTAAGTTATATACACAATTAAGGGTCCATCAATGTTTTGTTATACGTATGGAGGATAGTACAATACTTGGTGCATATTATTATATATGTTTGAACCCATAACCTTGAACAATAATAGAACTTAATTAAAACAAATTAAATTAGTTTTTCAAAGAAAAATCGAGATTTAGTCATACTAACCTGGTAAGAGTGTGCATATACCTCATTTTGGAAGATGTCAGGTTGCATTTGAAGATGGGACGGAAAAATAATGAGTTCTAATGTTCTGTACTATAATAAATAAAGGGAAAATTCATGTAATATGTTAAATTTCATAGTAAATTTTCAAAAATAGTCTAGATTTTAATAAATTTATAAATAATATTTATATCCTAAACCATAAAATCTGGATCATAAACATTAATTTATGAACCCTAAAATCTATATACTAAACTCTAAACTTAAAAACATAAACTGTGAGTCCAAAACCTATAAAAAACATAGCCTAGTTTTTTTTTTTTTTTTTAATTTAGACATTTTTCTTAATTATCTCATAGCTAAATAAGTGTATAATTTATAAAACCATCTTGATTTTTGAAATCATAACTTCGTCTATCTTTTAAAGTGTAATTTTTTGTTGTGAGGTGGGTATTTTTCCCATATGATAGCACCATGAAAGTTTATAATCAAAACATTATTGAGGGTATTATTCTCTTATATCGGCTATAATTAAAGGGAGTCCAAAATCCGATAAAAACAGCCAACAAAACAAATAACAAAAAAGAAAGGAAAATTCGACATATGCATTTCAATAGATGCTCGTTCTTTCTCAAAAAGATCATGAACCCATCTGATTTTTTTTTGTGATCTATTTTATTTTAGAGATATTAATTTGTCTACGAAAGTGAATCCAAATGATGATGCATTAAAAATATGAGTACAAATAACATTACACGATATTGACAATAGTAAACTTCTATTTGTTTATTTTTTTCTGTATATTACACCATTACTATTAGAGATAGTTGATCTAATCTTATGATGATACTCACTACATGCATCAAGTCCCACCCTAATCTAAAGTTGCGTTAGAGCATGATCAATGGGGTATCTTAAGGGGTTCTTAAAGAGGAGTTCTTACCATTAAATATTATAAACTGTATCGGTAACTGTGCGTTAAGAAACTCTTGTTAAAAACCGGTTCTTATTTAAGAAGTTTTAGATACAGTTTCTTAATTTTAAAAACCCCTCTTTCTCGATTAAAACAAAATAATAATAATAAAAAGTTTAAGAACTCCATATGGGGTTCTAACATTGATCATGCTCTTAGGCGCCAAAAAATATAAATTTACTAAGAGCATCAAATTTTGTAAATGTGTCTTTGTTAAGTCAGCGTTTTAAGATATTATGCGTGTCAAGTTCGAGACGTTTTATAAATAGGCTAAAATGTTTTTATCTTCTCTTTTTTTTTGCTATACAACGATTTTACAATGCAAATTCTTCTCGAAAGCATCCTCATGATAGATATGTTTTCTCTCCAACACACAAATTTATAATGGACATTTATGCATGTAAGACATCTCATATTATTAGCGGATCTACGTTAGAAGAAGGGTCATCTGACACCCCTTAAATATTTATATTAGATATTTTGTTCATTATATATTAACTATGCACTTGTGACTCAATTGGTAACTTTATTTGACATATTTTCACTCGTTTACTTTCGTCTATTCTCTACTTCTCTTAATAGTCCATTCAATTGGTTTGTAAATTAAATATATAATTTTTTACTCCAAAATAAAAGGATGTTTAAAAAAAATAAAATTTATAACGGAATTTTGTTTAGTATATACATATAAAAAATGCTAAAACATTTTTAGAAACATACTAACTTTTGTTTTTTATAAGTTGAACCCCCTAAAATTGTTTTTGAGTCTGCCACTGTTCATAATAGACATGTTTTTCCATGGCACACGAGACCACGACAAACTTCAATACTCTAGGCCAAATGTGCTTCCATTAAACTTCTATTTACTTATCCTACTTTTGTAGTAATAGATTATTTCCTCAATTGTATTCAACCAAATTGCATTTTGTTTCCTTCTAAATTTTGTTTTAGATCTAAAATCCAAAATTTTCAACAGTAAACTTCTATTTGCTAATTTAACTTTTTTTTTTGTAATAATTAATAGATAATTTCCTCAACAGTATATAACCAAATTACATTCTTTTTACTATATAAAGAACAACAAAGTATCATCATCACTCAAAAATCAAAATTAAAAAAAAACGCCAAAAATCAACATTAATAATTAATTAATGATGATATTAACTTATAATAATTATAG
Source organism: Cardamine occulta (assembly GCA_028015245.1). NCBI lineage: Eukaryota > Viridiplantae > Streptophyta > Magnoliopsida > Brassicales > Brassicaceae > Cardamine > Cardamine occulta. The sequence goes on from CM051385.1 coordinate 20,865,606, forward strand.
TAACAACAATATATAAACTTGATAAAAATTAAGCAAATAGAAAATCTCTCATGTCATATGATGTTTTATGCTTAGAAGGTGACGTCAGGGACAATTCCGAGCTCCTTGAAAGTGGCAGTACATTCAGCTAACGGAGTCTGAACCATGAAACCGAGAGGGTTAACGATACGTGTCTCGTGAGAGACGATTCCGTCATTCGCCGTTAAACTGATCTTAGCGGCTTTACGGAGGTAAGCCTCTTTGCTGACATCACTGCAACCACTGTCTGGTGATTGGACCAACATGAGCTCGCAAACTTCTTCTTCGTGGTCACCGGTTACTTCCATCCTGTAGCTTCCTGTTTTGTCGGTAACAGCTTCTTTCGTCAACGTTATGGTTCCGTTTGTTCTGCTCCTGCACTCCAACTTCACTTTCGCACCTTCCAAAACACACGCAAAAATGTAAAAACAGAATAAAAAGAATATAATTTTTTTTGATACGAGATTTGAATATGTTATAAGTGATAGAACCGCTTTATGTATTATTGATATAAATTTATAAAAATCAATGTACGAGATAATTGAACAAATGTAGTCTAAAGACTAATATATTTTTTGTGGTTCTGTCTCAAGCTTTTCTCCATTTCGATTCTGAATCGATTAGGTAGTAGCCGAGGAGTGAATCACTAGCACTATAAAGTCTAAAGCCTTAAATCAAATTAACCATTTATTGATTGTTTTAACATAAATTAATTTGAATTAAATAAAGTTTAAATTTGTGATGGTAATACTCTAAGATATAATCATTTTACGACGTTGCATGCATCATCCCTAGTTCCAACATGCAAGATGGTGCGCGGAGGCACACATCACATAATTGTTATTAAACGTAAATTTGATGTAGTAACGTAAAATGAGTAAATAGATTCTTATAGTAGAATTGTATTTTAGATCAGGATCCTATTCAAATGCACCGGTTGCATCGTTTATAAACATTCATGAATACGAGAAGATGGTGTGTGTGTATATAATATACCTTCAAGGAATTTGCTGAGACGGGTAAAGAATTGGACACGGCAAGTGTCACAGTAAACCGATCCCTGAATCTGGAAACGATCGAAGTCGTCAGCATCAGCTGTGGCGAAACCGGCGAGCGAGGACAAACACACGGCGGAGACGACAAAGAAAGAGAGGAAGATGGCTTTGGATGCCATTTTTATTAGAGATTTTTTTGGTTTTTTGGTCTTCTCTTCTTTTTGATATCTAGGTTATATTCAAACAATAAGTTGAGATATGTTTGAGAAGAGGACAACTATTATCGTGGAGCACCGAGTTTGGTTTTATATTAGACACCCGATTGTTATTTTTAGATTGAGACAAAAAAAAAAGTAAAATCGTTGATTGTTAAATTTAAAATTAGTTTCTATACGTTTTGAATTTAAGAATATTAGTTCATTATAGCTTAATGATAGCATTGATTTCTAAATTTGTTTGTTGACTACCCTTTTTTCTCTCTTTGGTGTTCTCTTAAAACTAGAAGAAACCGTAACTACTATACGGTCAAACATCTGGAAACTAAAAATATATATTTCTAAAAGCCTTTTTTTTTGTATACAAAACTTGTTTTTTCAGTGAAAGAAATTGATTATAAATTATTTTGAATATTTTGTCTATTGATCCTATAAATTACACTGAAAGACGATCACACGAGACGGAAAATCCCCAAATTCAAGTTTATCTCTAGAAAGGAGCCTACTTCTCGATGAAACCTAGAAAAGAAAGCATGCTTTGGAATCATACTTCTGAACAAAAAAGCACATGATGCCTTAAAAAGTCAGATTTATAATTAAAAAGTCTCATTTAAATATACCTTTACTATTGGAACCTGCCATTAGCGTCGGTTCAAAGGCCATGCATGAGCTTGCATGATTAAATAAAATTTTATGTTTTAGTAGAAAGCATATTTGTTATTACTAATGTGACTAGTTTGAACCTCAAGCAATGATACAATTATTTTGCTCAGAAAACTAGCCCTCAGGTTTTGTTGCTTATGGACTTATATTAAGAACAAATAGTGGAATAGTCATACTTGAAAACATAAGAAAATATCATAATTAAACACAGAAAATCCGAAAACATTTACATAAAACCATAATAAATAATAAATATATAATTAACTTTGGTGCCCTAAGAGAATTTATTAAATAATGTAGGTAAAAAGAAAAAGAAAAAAACATATGTAAGGATGAATTTCATATAATGATGCTCTAAGCTTCACTAACAAACAAAAAAATGCCCTAAGCCGTTGCTTGGGTGGCTTATGCGACAATACATGGATGTGCTAAACTCGAGGTGTCAAATGAGCTGGTCTGCGTCCGTTTAGACTTGTCCGGGCGGGTAATATATTTTTATTGGACTGCAATGGCTTGGCCTGCGAGATCTGCGGGCGAAAAAGTTATGTTTATCCTATCCCACTAAGTTAAGTGGGTTAGCGGATCGGATTGCGAGCTTAGTTTTTATATTTTTAAAATTATTAAAAATTAATTTTATTTTTAAAAATTAAAAAATATTTTAAATATCATTTTTTCTAAATGTTTTAATTTTATATGTTAAATTTTTTATTTTATCATATATTTTATATATTATATTATCATAACTATATAAAAATTATTATTTTTATTAAATATTTGTAACCCGTGGATCGATCTGTTATCCTGCAGTATAACCCATTAAAATTTGTAATCCGTTTGAGTTTGTCCATGAAATCCGCTTTTTAACAAATCTAATATTTTTTATCTATACTCATACTATCATGGACCAAACTGGGTTATGTCCGTCGACTTGTTCCCGTTTTGACACCTTTATGCTGAACACATAATTCCCAACCTTTGATAGTTTCTACAAGCCATGTAAAGCTACAATACGTGGATGTTTTGACTCTTTTCAATTTTTCCGCAATTTTTTTTTCTCTTAATCCAATAGCTTCTCATTTTTTCTTGGTAGCTTTTTCAATATGCTAATTCATTTATATTTATGTTTTATAGTATAAAAATAGATTCTAGGCTAAATATCGCTTTTTAACTTAGGCCGATTCATAGAGCCAAATACAATTAGTTTAGACGAATATACTAGCTTAATTTTGGTCTAGCTAGGGACCGGTTATATATATACTACTAGGAGTATTTGGGCTAGATCGTACAATGGCTCTAGTAAAATTTGATGGGCAAGACCATCTTACACTTGTACCCTATACTATCTGAAAGGGTGGATCTCGTTACCGGTCGTAAGTGTCTTATGGGATCAAGTGCTCATACGAATAAACGTTTCCACCCAACTGATTGGTCTCTGATCAAAACTTGGATCAGCTAAATCCTCCAAATGTGAGAACTTTGAATTTTATCGAATATATTCCTACTCGCATGTAACATGAAGAGTTAAGGTACTTTTTACTCTCTTTTTTTAACCAAATAAAAGAAAACAAAGTTATGGTACTTTTATTCTCTTTTTTTTTTTTGTTTTTAATCCATTTTTTGTTTGGTTTTAATCCAATGTTTCTCCTTTCTCCTACCATGTATTTTACTTTCTGCTGTTGTACCTCTTTTTCATATATTTTTCAATTTGTTAATTAATTTATATTTACACTCTATGATATAAAGATTAATGTTTTTGGTTAAAATAAGAGTTTTCCAATGATTAGTATTAATTTGTATCTACACTTTATAATATATATATATAGATTAATATTTACATATATATAATGTATTAATAATATATTTGATGATAATTAATTTTGTAAGAAAATAAAATATATCAACAAAGTAAAATAACTTCATTTTATTTGTAAAGTATTCAATTATTTGTCAATTTCAATTTAGTCGTTTGGAGTGTAGACGTTATTCTCACTTCTGCCAACTATATGATTTGGAATTAAGCCCAAAAATGCAATTTCGTATACGTATCACTCTTATGGCCTGATTAATGACTATTCATTTTTCTTTTAGTATCCCTAATTAAGATCCTAACTAATAATTATATTACATTTTAAGGAGAACAATGCAAATTTCATAGAGATTCAAATAGATGAAATTGGTGGGAAACATCATTGAACAGGACATTTTTAGCAAATCCTTTAGATTATCTACAAAAGGATACTTAGCGTAATGAAGTTTACTTGTTGTGAGTGACTATGATTCGATGATTTGATCGAGTTTGTTAATTCTGTCGAACCCTTTTTCCCTCTGTAAGCTTTTTAACTTGCACGAATGGTTCTCTTCTGAATTAATGGAATCTTTGAATTCAAACTAGGAATAATTTAATTAATCAAACGACAAAAAAAGATTCCATGTTTTTTATGAGATTAGTGATTTTGATGCATTAAAGGTAACCTACGCACTACTCTACGTAACTACTCCTAAAGGACTTTATTTCCGTTAAAAAACAAAATTGAAAATCTAGTATTATGTTTTTTTTTTTTTCTAGTTGAACAAAAATCGTTAGCAACACTGAGATGATAGAAATATGAAAATTCCAATTTCTAGGGGAAAGTTAAAAATAATTTCACAGAGAAAACTTATAAAACCCAAAAAAGCCTTTTTAAGAAAAAGGCTTTTTATATCCTAATAAAAATAGTAATTATATATACATAAATTTATATGTTGAGTGCTAACAAATATTAGTTCCAATATAATTTAAAAATACTAATAGTCACGATAATTTTCTTGAAAATGGTATACGAAATTACTTCTTTAAAAATATAAATTTTAATTCTTTCAAAATAAGTAGATATATACGTTCTCTTTGTGACAACACATCAAAAATTAAAAAATCTCTGATTGTGATGACCACTAATATAGTGCATCACAAGTTTTAGAGATATATATTTTGAATAGATCCGAACGTCCTAATTTTCAAATGTATTTATTTACAAAACTAAACCCGCAACTAAAACTTTAAATCCGAGCAAAGTGAAGTGACCAAGACTTGACTTCAATTTGACATAAGAAAAGAAAATCTACGTAATCAACATAAACCATCAGTTAGTTATGTATATATAAATAAGATCATAACTTGTAGAGTAGAAATACATTGGATCAATCAGCTTCATGTGAACACATTACTAATAAGGCAATAACATCAAACTTATTTCACTATAAAACCCCCACCTCAAAACCCTTTTGAAGTAAACAAATTAGCATCAAAATCCTCTAACTCTTCTAAAAGAATGGCTTTTAAAGACTTGCAAATCTTTCTCATTTTTTCTCTAATTTCATCAATCTGTTTCTCCATAACACGTTCTCGTCCACTCGACGATGAACGCATCATGCAAAAGAGACACGACGAGTGGATGACCAAACATGGTCGTGTCTATGGAGACATGAATGAGAAAAACAATCGTTATGTTGTGTTCAAACGCAACGTCGAACGCATTGAACGTTTAAACAACCTCCCCGCTGGAAGAACGTTTGAACTTGCGGTGAATCAGTTTGCTGATTTAACCAATGATGAGTTCCGTTCTATGTACACTGGTTACAAAGGAGACTCGGTGTTATCTAGCCAAAGAAAAAATAAAACGACACCGTTTAGGTACCAAAACGTTTCTTCTAGTGCTTTGCCAATTTCTGTTGACTGGAGGAAGAAAGGAGCTGTGACCCCTATCAAGAATCAAGGCAGTTGCGGTATAAATCAAAGCCTTATTCATATATTTATAAATTAGATCGAATTGAACTGATATCTTTTAAAACTAAAACCGAACTGAAATTGGTCTAACTCAATCAATTTGATTTGTTTTTCATACCAAACATAATGAAAAACCGGTTTTGTTGTTTTAGCGGAAAAATGTAATTTTGCAAATTTGATAAAATCAAGATTTTACGGTTTTGATAAAAACGGTGATTTAACAGTTTTGGCGCAAATTCATGAATTCATAAAAAAAATTTAGTATAATTAACAAAAAAAAAACACATCGACAAAACCAAAACTTTAGTGTAACTAACTGAAATGAAAAACCAGATAGTTCAACAAAGTTTTCTATATCTCACTTACATATATAGAAAAGATAAAATCATAGAATTAATTATATAATAATTATATTCATTTGATATTATATAAAACTAAGAATTATTTCTTTATTTTTTTCTTGTTATACTTTTTTATACATATTTTATAATTACACTTTAAAATCTTAATAAATGCTTAAAACCCAAAAAAAAAAACTAAAAAAAAAACCGGAAATAACACAACCGAATCGAATAAACAAAATTTTGTACATCTCAATGATAACTTTGCTATGATTTTATTTCGTTTCACAACGTTTTATTGAGATAGATAAAGTTAAACATATATGAAAATATTTATGATGGTGGCACTAATGAGTGATGTTTGTGTAGGATGTTGTTGGGCGTTTTCAGCGGTTGCGGCTATAGAAGGAGCAACACAAATAAAGAAAGGAAAACTTATCTCTTTGTCTGAACAAGAGCTTGTCGACTGCGACACAAACGATTTTGGCTGCGGTGGCGGTTTGATGGATACTGCGTTTGAGTACATAATCGCGACTGGCGGTTTGACAACTGAATCAAATTATCCTTACAAAGGCGAAGACGCTACTTGCAATTCCAAAAAGACTAATCCAAAAGCAACTTCAATCACAGGTTTCACTTTAATTAATGAGCGTGCATATTAATAAAATTAACAGAATAAACCAAATTCAATCATATCAAAACAGATTTTAAACCGAGGAGAGCCAAAATTTGCTTATAAACATGATTGGTTTTAACAAGGTGTAAAAACCTTTAAATTTTTAACCAATGGACTAAAGGTGCTTCCATAATCGATTTTTTATTTTAATAGCCAAAACCTAACAAAACTATCTAAAATTTAAAATATCTATACTAAAAATAGGTTTGATAATATAAATAAATTTTTTTAGTATACTTAGTTTAAGTTATTTTTAGTCCAAATGCGAGCCGAGTTTAAACAAAAAAATGAACCTTAGAGTATTAAAATTTTCTAACCGAACTGAACCAAATTATTCACACAAACCATACCATTTAAACTGAACAAAATAACCACATAAACCATACCGTATAAACTTTTATCATAATTTTCAATGGGAATAAACCAAATCAAACCAAAACAAATGTTCAAATATCCCAAGATATTATCCATATTTTGTTTGAGTCTTAATAATCTCTTGTATGGTTAAACATCATAGGTTATGAGGATGTTCCGGTTAACGATGAGAACGCATTGATGAAGGCAGTGGCAAACCAACCGGTTAGCGTTGGAATTGAAGGAGGTGGTTTTGATTTCCAATTCTATTCTTCCGGTGTGTTCACTGGAGAATGCACCACATATCTTGATCATGCTGTGACTGCGGTTGGATACAGCGAATCAACGAACGGATCAAAGTATTGGATCATCAAGAATTCTTGGGGAACAAAATGGGGAGAAAGTGGTTATATGAGGATTCAAAAAGATGTGAAAGATAAACAAGGGTTATGTGGTCTTGCCATGAAAGCTTCCTACCCAATTGTATGAAGTCATGCATAGCCTACCAGGTTAAGCTTAATAGTGTGTGTGTGGGATTTATGTCTATATTTAGATTTTAGACTGTTGTATGTATTTTGTGAAATTGTGAAGTTTATGTGGTGATGCAAAAGGTCAATTATTAGAAATGTTTTTTTTTTTTTAATTCAAGTCTATAACGAACCCTAATTTTTACTATTCATCGTTTACTAATTTTGGTTTGCCATGATCAGATCCAATACAATAATAATAAATGACCTTGTTCAATAAAGAATCCTAATTTTGTATGCATACTAGATTTATGCATGCACATATGCGCAGAATTTTGTATATATAGTCTGTATGGTTATGATTTATAAATATCTAAACTAATTTTATTAATATTTTTTTAAATTACTAATAAATAAATAATTATTATGTAATAAATACATACGTGAAAATTAATTGAACTATATTTTATATTTACGTAAGTTTTACCTATATTTTGCTTATATTTAACATTTTCTTATTTCTTGTTGATTCAATTTTTTATATTTAAAAAACTTAATCATATATTACATAAAGGTAAAATTATGTTGATGAAATTAGTTAAAAAATTGATTAGATGTACTATTCTTTTAGCTTTAGAGTATTTATCATTTAAAAAAAAAACTTAACTATAAATTTAACTGATTTCAATGTTTATACATTTATGATTCTTAAGTTAATTAATTTCAAGTTAATGATTAGATTTCAAATAATGAAAAACTATTTTTATTTAAAAATTAATTAAAATACGAATGATGTGTCATCCTTAGAGATACTTTTTTAATATATTATATAAGATGATCTGATGAAAACAATATATAAGTTATCTAATTTATTGTATAACTAGCATCATGGTTATTAAAAATATTCAAAAAATTAAAATGTTATTTTATTTTTAAAATTAAAATATAATTTAACATTACTATTTGCAAAATCAAATGATAAAATTAAAAAACTTTCTATTAGGACCAAATATGTTTGCCAAACAAAAAAAAATTGTAGTAGGCACCCTCTAATTTTAATGAAATTAAGCATTTGCCCAAAAAAAATGTGATGAAAAAAATATGAGATATCTAATTTATCATATCTTTTTATTTATTCATTTTTAGAACCTAAAACATGAAACATTTTTGTTTAAGTATTTGCGGGATCTGTGTTTTGACGCTCTTAACACATGCCAAAACTGGATAAATAACAAATTCTAACAATTACAATTGAGAAGACGTTACTAAACCGAATTTGAGTCAATTTTTATGCAAGAAGGCTGCTAAACCGACAGCTTTTGATTTTTTTTTATTTTTTTTTGGTAAACAATCCGATTTTAGTTTGCTTCAAATTAAATTAAAGCCAATTCGACCCGAACCGAATTAACCTATTTAAGAACCTGAACTAGCGCTAAATTTTGTTTTATTTAAAAAACCGGTTATGGTTTGCTTCGATTTAAATCCAACCCGACCCGACCCGGATTTGACCCTGTTCCTTGCACGACTCCTCTTTCTCTCCTCTCCGTCATCGTCTTTTCTTCTTCTTTCTTACAGTATTTGACTCTCTGAGAAATAGCAATTACTCAGAAATAAGATCCCCATGGCTGAAAATGAAACATCACCAATGATACTTCAATTCGCTCCATTGAACAGCTCCGTTGACGAAGGTTTCTGGCATAGCTTCTCCTCTTTGAAACTAGACAAACTCGGAATCGACGATTCTCCAATTTCAATCACCGGTAAATTACCAAAGACATCGATATTAATTCAATTCACATTGATTAAATTTATGGGCAAGTTCTCATGATCCGTTTAGGTTAGAGAAACAAAACAAAAGCTGTAAACTTTAAAATCCTCTGTTTTTCTTTGTTAGTAATAATTAAGATTTAGACTTCGTTATTGAAATTGTTATAGATTCATCATCTTCACGAATTTTAATTTGATGAAATCAGATTTTTCTTATCTTTGCCCTTTGAGATCGTGCAATTGAAAAAAAGTTGAAAACTTTAAAATCCTCTGTTTTTTTTTCTTCATTAGTAGAAAATTCAGATATAGAGTTCGTTCTTAATTTGAATGGATGATTTCAGATTTTGATGAGTATTAATGTGCTGAGATATTTGTTTTTTTTTCTTGGAATTGGAAATTTTCAGGTTTCTATGCACCATGTTCACATCCACAAGTCTCAAATCATTTGACTCTGCTTTCAGAATCATTACCTTCAAATGAACAATCTTTGATTGCAGCGAGTGCTAGTCATGGAAATAGAAATAAGTGTCCTGTTCCTGGGATTCTATACAACACCAATACCGTTGAAAGTTTTAATAAACTTGACAAACAAAGTCTGTTAAAAGCAGAAGCAAAGAAGGTAATAACACGAAATTAATCTCTGAATTGGTTTTTAAGGTTCTTTTCGCTCGGTGTAAGTCTAACTAGTATGTTGGTGAATTTTAGATTTGGGAGGATATTCAATCAGGGAAAGCTCTTGAGGATTGTGCTTTGTTATCAAGATTCCTCGTTATCTCCTTTGCAGATCTTAAAAAATGGAGTTTTCGTTATTGGTTTGCGTTCCCTGCACTTGTTCTCGATCCTCCTGCAAAGTTGATAGAATTAAAGCCAGCTTCTGAGTATTTTAGTTCTGCAGAGGCTGTATCAGTATCCGCTGCTTGTAATGATTGGCGTGAATCGAATTCAACTACAGGTAATCAACATTCTTCTTTTTCATTCGATTTCAATGAGCGGTAACTGAAAACGTTTGTTACTTCTCCCTGTAGATGTTCCATTCTTTTTGGTTTCGGTTTCGTCTGATTCAAAAGCTAGTATTAGACATCTTAAAGACTATGAAGCCTGCCAAGGTGATCATCAAAAGGTATTGTGTAATACTATATACATTAGAAACCGGAAAAAAATCACCTTTATTATTATCTATCTCTCTTCCTGCAGTTGCTTTTCGGTTTCTATGACCCGTGTCACCTTCCCAGTAATCCTGGTTGGCCGCTTCGAAATTACTTAGCACTCATTAGCTCAAGATGGAACCTCGAGACAGTTTGGTTCTTTTGCTACAGAGAGAGTCATGGTTTCGCTGACTTGAACCTTTCCCTTGTTGGTCAAGCCTCAGTTACACTTTCATCAGGTGAATCAGTTGAGATTGTACCTAACTCAGTGGGTTGGGAGCTTAACAAAGGGAAACGAGTACCCCGATCTATTAGCCTTGCTAATTCCATGGATCCAACGAGGTACTTTTGCTTTGTGTCAATGATTTAATCAAATCTAAGTGGGTAAAATCTGATTGGAGAAACGGATTAATGTTCTTTCGTAGGTTGGCTGTTTCTGCTGTTGATTTAAACTTAAAGTTAATGAGATGGCGAGCGTTACCGTCTCTTAACTTAAACGTTTTGTCCTCTGTCAAATGCCTTCTTCTTGGAGCTGGTACATTGGGTTGCCAAGTTGCTCGTACTCTTATGGTACGTATAGAAGAGAATGTGAGATTAACAATCTTACAAACTTACTGATTAAATTAAGAAGTTTATCTTTTTTTTTGTTTTTAGGGTTGGGGAATCCGCAATATCACCTTTGTTGACTATGGCAAAGTAGCTATGTCTAATCCAGTTAGGCAATCTCTCTACACGTTTGAAGATTGTGTAGGTCGTGGCGAGTTTAAAGCTGTTGCTGCTGTTAAAAGCCTTAAAAAGATATTTCCAGCAATGGAATCCAGTGGAGTTGTTATGGCTATACCGATGCCTGGCCATCCTATTTCTAGTCAAGAAGAAGATTCTGTTCTCGATGATTGTAAACGTCTCAACGATTTGATTGAATCTCATGATGCGGTGTTCTTGTTAACCGATACGAGAGAAAGCCGATGGTTACCTTCTCTTCTTTGTGCTAATGCCAATAAGGTAACTAACTCTGCTTCTTTCTTTCGTTCTTTCACAATCTGCTTATTATATCAGTGTTTGATTTGAGTTTCAGATCGCTATAAACGCGGCGTTAGGTTTCGACAGCTACATGGTAATGCGCCATGGCGCTGGCCCCACCTCCCTGTCTGATGATATGGAGAATCTTGACATGAACAATACACATAGACAGAGACTTGGTTGTTACTTCTGCAACGATGTGGTTGCTCCTCAGGATGTAATTCCCTGGCTTTTTTCGGTTTTTATTGTGTTGTTTCATGTTACCTCCGGTTTAGTCCTGATTCGATATGATCCGCTTTGTTCTTGTATTTGTAGTCAATGACTGATCGAACTCTAGACCAACAATGCACTGTTACACGCCCGGGTCTAGCTCCTATAGCAGGAGCTCTTGCGGTTGAACTCTTAGTTGGAGTCCTACAACATCCACTTGGGTAAGTCTTTCGAAAATCGATTCCATTGAAAATTGAATCCACAATGCTTATCTTCTTACATATGTTTTCATTTTACAGTATCTATGCAAAAGGCGACAATTCGAGTTCAAGTAATGGAGGAAACGTTGATGATTCGCCTCTCGGGATATTACCTCATCAGATTCGAGGTTCAATTTCTCAGTTCTCGCAGATCACCTTGCTTGGACAAGCTTCCAACAGTTGCACCGCTTGTTCTGAAACCGTAAGCTTCCCACATTGCAACTTTCTAACAAAAATCGAGGTCGTGTATCTCATTATGATGTTTAACTTCAGGTCATATCGGAGTATCGAAAGAGAGGAAACAGTTTCATACTTGAAGCTATCAACCATCCTACATACTTGGAAGATCTTACTGGTTTAACCGAGCTTAAGAAAGCTGCTAATTCGTTTAACCTCGACTGGGAAGACGATGATATTGATGATGATGATGGAGCTTTAGATCTGTAAAAGTTAGATTTATGAATCAAATGATCATAGACTATATTCAGAAGATGGCTCATTTATGGATCTTGAAAATCATTTCTTTTTTTACTACAGAACAAAGAAAAAGAAGAAATTAAATTCTAATCATCAGAAAGATTAGTTTTCAAGTTGCTTCGATATCTAGAGACATGCCATGTGAGACTAATTTCGATAAATAAAAATTGTATGGCTTTAAATAAAATCGAATTTTATTTCGGTTTGGTTAGACAAATTTCAGTTTGTTACGGTTTCTTGGTAAAACTTATACAAATTTAATAAATTTTTTTGCACGAACATATAAATAGTTTGACACGACCTTGTTGAAAGATGAATTGAACTCGTTTATTTTCACATGTACGAAGTAATTTTAAAATTTAAAAGTTCAATTCATCTTTCAAGAAAAGTAAAATATATATTTAAACATGATTTAAATTCCACTTAGTTTATAGTCTTAACGATTTGTATTTGTGATATTGTCTGACTTTTTGAGTTTGAGTTTGTAAATGAATAAAAGTACGTACGTAAAGTATATATATTAAACATAAATGAGTTTAGCATGAGTTGGCAAAAACTTGTATAGTTTGTATTACCATTAGTAGCTTAATTTCGTAACAAAATTTTGAAATACAAGAGAATGAAATCTATTTATTTATATTATTCGTTACATAAAAGAGTTTCAATCTCATAAACCAGGACCAGTCGTGACAACTTTATAAGTTAATTAACTGTTATTAATTAATTATAAGAAGGTGAGATGAAACGGCCGGAGATTAAACCGGTTGCAATGTGACGGTAAGCTGCTTCGGTTGGGTGAATTCCATCCCAATTTGCATACGTTGATGGGTTTTGGCATGTCGTTGAACCTTTTCCTCCACAAATTACGTTTGGTTTCGCATTGTATCTTCCATCTATTCCTCCACAACATGCCTTTAGGACACTTCCAGTGAAACCTATTATTAAAAGAAGAAATAATAAATACATATGGAATAAAAGATCAAATTTGATTGAACCAATATTCATATAAATGTTTTCAAAAAGTGTAGAATTAGATAATAACGATTATAATCTTTTATCAAGATAATAATCAAACTCTGATAACATGTTAAAGTTAATGAACTTCCAACTCAAAACTAATTGGCAATGAATGGATTGGTCTATATATATATATATATTTTTATATATAAGTGATGATCTTTTTAAATTTTTATTGTGGGATCCTAACACGCTCTCTCGAGATGGTGACTATCATCAGTTCATTTTGAATTGAATCCTACTTTAAAACTGACAATACGCCCCTATTGACTATCCTATTAGGGTCAACAAATAAAGCTCTAGCTCGACTTTATTGATTTCAAACATAGCTATTCATACAAGATTCAAATATCTCCTAATCCTTATTACTATAAGACTTTGATCCTTAACATAATAGATTTACACTTATCTAGTTATCTATAATAAAAACCATAAAATAGTTTTTTTTTGGTTAACCCACTAAACATGTCTAGAAATAGGAAATAATATCGAAATCGTATTAGTATTACCGTATTTAGAAGGTGAGTTGAAGAATTGCATGGCAGAACTGTAATAATCAGCATACATAATTTTAGCATGAGGGTACTTTTGCCTTAGAGCCACAAGGCCTTTCTTGAGCTTATCATTGTGAAGCTTAGCTAAAGTGTTCAATGGCGTGTAGCATTGGTTCCTCGAGTCATAAAGCCATCCTTTATCATCATTGAACCGCTCCAATAGAACCGCGGAACAACCGATCGGAAGGTTTCCTGGAACCACCAGTGTCACCGCACCTTCCTCTATCAAAGCCTTAAATCAAACCAAACCCAAAATCGTTAGTTAATGAATGAATATTTGGACTAATTAACGTATAAAATTTAATGTAAACGTTTCTAACTTACATTTGTGACGTTCATGATTTTGTTAATGACGAATGGTACCGAATCCATAGCACGTTTAAAACTTTGGAATGTTAAAAGAGGGTAATTATAATCGTTTCCACCAATTTCTCCCACGAAAAATAGAGATTTCTTAAAATATTGTTCACATTCTGCCAAAAAAAATTGGATTAGTTAATTAAAAAAAAAAAGAACCATTATCCATTCATTTCTTAAGGTATATTACATAATCTATGAACTTTCTGTCACAAATTTTTTTAAAACTCTCACATATTTTGTTTTCTATATTTTAATACAAATAAGAAAACAATCATCAAAGTTCTGTTTCTTTTACCTGGCTTGGTTTTACAAAGAGAAGGTTTCAACTTCTTGAACCACTCAAGTTGAATATCCAATGACTTATTCGTTAATAATGTTACTGAAAGACCTCTTTCTTTAAAGAAGTTAAATTCGTTGGCCGTAGCTCCAGCTACTGCAAAATTTGCTCCTTTCGTGAAATCTACCGAATAATTCGTTCGCACACTTCGGAGATATGCTGAATGTATGGTAGTCCACTTGCCTCAGCTGCAATTAGTCACATAATGCAAAATTATAATTACCTTTTAGTTTATTTATTTTGTATTCATAAATTACATTTTGGATTCTTGGTTTTCTATTCGAATTATCACTTTTCTGATGATCCGTATCCACTCTACAATTAGTTGGTCGGGATATCCACTAAAATCTTGATATTCAATATGGTAATGTGATATATACTATAAGAGTTTGAAAATAATTAATTTATATATATACAGATAAATATTAAAACAATTATTTTTATTTCTTAAAATTAAGAAATATTAATCTTTTTTCTTAATTTATTTGATGCTTAATACAAATATACTAAAATAGAAAATATAGACGTCTATTCAAATTTTAGTAATTAAAAATTACTTCATTCTAAACAAATATTGATTTTAATTGATTGTTTTGTTCTACATTCAAAATTTTCAGATTGAATCGAAGTGGATATAATAGATAATTTAGCCAATCACTTATGCATATGATGATAATTTTTTTTTAGAAGAGAGATGAGAAATAAACCTATGAAATCGATGATGAGACGTCCATCAGAGCAACGACCGGTGGAACGGTTAAAGAAGGTTTCACCGTACGGTAATCTTCCGATGGTCAGAGAGTCAACATCACCGGATATTAAAAAATTTCCGGTGTCGCTTAAAGAATCACCAAAATTAAAAATTGACTCATAGTTTAGAGTTGGTTTTATTGGCAATGACCGAACGGAGACTAAGAAAGAGAATGCTGCGATCAATAACACATTGATTTTCATTTTAGTATTCTATCAGATTTTATTTTCTGTTTTGATTATCTCATGCATGAACCTTAATTTCAAGTAAGAATTTTACTGAAATTTATAAGATGGGATCATTAACATCTAATTAGCAACGGTGGTGGGCTAGATATAAATGTCATCAATACATAACATCACATTTTGTTCTTTGCAACGTTGTGACTGTTTCTTTCAGTAATAAATAAGCTTTAATTTTAAATCAGAAACAGCCAAACATGCAACATATGGTCAATTGATTACGAAGAAATTAACACACAAGCAACATACTCTTTGCTTAATGATTCTTTGCTTCATTTAACGTTGTACTTATAAAAATTGCGATTTTAATCTGGCAATTAAGTTCGATGATCAAAATATTTTGCTGTCAAGTTATTATATATAACCGTCTAACTTAAAACTTTTAAATTAATACAGAAAATTGACTATAATATAATTGTAAATAATAATATCAATAAAATTAGATTTAAAAATTACTATCTAATAAAAATTACTATCTTTGGTTAATGATTACCATACCTAAATTTAAAACACATACATAGCTTTACTTGAAATTTTTTAACCAATTAGTAAATTGAAATGAATATATTTAAGTTAAATCCTATTAAACTACATAATTAAATAATGTATGTTAAACTAATTTTCAAAAATATAACTTCAATTTTCATGATAAATATACTTTGTTATTTAGATATCTATTTTAGGATTTTCCTTCAAATTTTCTTTGTATGGAATTATGTAAAACCAATATCTTTTGAAGTCAGAGTTAAATATATAGCTTAAACTAGATATGTTTAAATATGGGATACATCTAACTTACATATAAACACATACATACAAATTTTTCTTTCTTTAAACTTTTTTAAACACTAGCAATTAATTTATATCATTTAGGATGAAGAAACCCTCTCATGTCTCGTTAACCGTTCTAAACATCGTTACCTTTCTTTTGCTAGGTTTGTTTTATAATGTTTTGACTAAAAATACGTTATTTAAAAAGTATTAGTTTTTAACCAAAACATTATTTATAAATAGAATTATAATCAATAAAATAAATGATTATTAAGAAACTCACCAACTTTTATCTAAACTGATGTCTTAGAAGTGACAAGAAAACTATCAAAATTTATAGATTGTGTGTTTTATAATTAATAGTATAAAAAGTTGCAATGAAATCCTAAAACATCTTCTATTCTGAAATAAAAAAAATTCCCTAAAACATCATTTATTTTGCAATTGAGAGAGTAGTTATTTGTAAAACAATAAGTTAATTTTTATTTATCGTTTGAATTTTTTTCAACATGGATTATATGCGTATTTAAAAAATACGCTATTTTACATAATATTATGTTATTTTAATTACTTTTTTGTTAAATTTTTTTTAAATTACACACGAAAAACACAACTTATTTACTGTCTTTTTCAAAAAAAAAAAAAAAAACTTATTTACTGTCTTAGCACGTGTATTTTGCCAATTTTTCTTGAACAGTTAATCTAATAATTATTTTATATGCTGTCTGTTTGACTGAAAGACCAATGCTTTGATCATATTTCTCTTTTTGGTAAAGTAAAACTTTAGAAATACTTTGTCGAACCACCAAGTAAAAATTCTTTTTAGCTAAATAATGGATTTCTTATAATTACTACACTTTATTAGATGACAAAATTTTGTTTTGTTTTGCAGAATCGTTGGCCACAAACGGCCATTATTCTCATAACTCCCCCTCCAATCGACGAAGAGGCCCGCCTCAGGTACGAGTCCTCTAACTTTCTTGTCTTTCACTATTTTATCCCAAACTTTTTGTTTATCAAAATCAACCTTGTCATACACTCTCATAACAATGATCTTATAACATTCTTAGATATCCTTATATCGAAAACACAACGGGATTGCCAGAGAGAACGAATGAAGCAGCCCGGAACATACGCGAAAGCATGTGTATCAGTAGCTGAGGATTGTCAAGTTTCAGTTGTTGATCTTTGGTCCAAAATGCAGCAAATTCCAAATTGGCAAACCGAATGTCTATGGTCATACATTAACTATAACCTAGTAAGGGATTGGTGAATCTTATTCAATGTGTGATTAACTAAATGTTTTGTGTGGAATTTAGGGATGGGTTACATTTGAGTCGGGTTGGGAACAAATTAAGTAGTGTTTGAAGAAGTAGCAAAGAAGCTTAAAGAAGAAGGTATTGGAGCTGAGGACTTAGCCGTGGATCTTCCTCTTATAGAAGATGTTGATCCAAATGATCCTCTCAAAGCCTTTGATGAGTTTTGATGCTTTATATTATCATTATGTAGTTTGGTTTCATCTTGGAATAATAAACATTTTTAACTATGCTACTTAATCTACTGATATTATAATTCGCTCTTATTGAACTATATTCACCTTTTTTGCTTAGTTTAGATTCCTCTTTTGTTTACTCCATATTATGCAGATTTAGCTTTTCTTATTTCTTTTCTTTAAATTTTGATTTTTTTTAGTTACTAAACAAAGTAAAAACTGTTGATCTTCTTCCTGTGGCTTTTCATTATCATATTTACTAAGTAGTATTTAGTTTTAACTTTTAAGTTTTTGTTTATCTCGTGATTGAGACTTACGTATTTTTCATCTACACATTTATCTTTTGATTTTGATGTTTCATGTTTTTTATGTTGTTGCTTTAGATTAGAACTTCTTTCTTTTGTTTGAAATTGAAAAGGTTAAGCCGTTTAACAAAAGAAAAGAAATTGAAAAAGTTAATATTATATCCAAAATTTTTGCTATCAGACCAAATAAACTATAATTCAATATTATTAAGTATATAATATCAAGGGCCAAGACATTTATTCTATAAATCTTCAAAAGCAATAGAGTAAATTGGGCCTTACACAAATACGAGCCCATCATAAATTAAAATTTTGATTTGATGAAGTTAGTGTATTTTACCAAAAAGTAGTATTAAACTATTTATTTGGACTAAATCTTGGACCCAGTAAATTATTATCTCCTTATCCAACACACGAATTCTCGAAGAGAAAGTGACGAAATCAGAAAGCTAAAGAGACACTCGTCAACAATGGCGTCTCTTCTCGGGACATCTCCTTCTTCAGTCTGGACTTGCCTTCGTCTTTCTCCTCCTTCCTCAACATCTTCAATATCCCATCTCTGCTTCGTACCAGGTTCAAACATTTTCCCCTAAAAAAAATCTCCCGTTTTTATCTGTTCACAATCAGGTTTCAAATTTCAATGTGTGTTCCTTTTTTTACAGGGAAGATTTGTGGAAGAATCCAATTAAACCCAAAAAAGAACAGATCTCATTACCATGTTTCCGTTATGAATGTCGCCACAGAGATCAACTCTATTGAACAAGTATGAGTCTTTTTAACAAAAAACCAAAAAAAGTTTCAATCTTGGAATGATTTTATGACCTAGGATCATACATTTGTTTATTGCAATGTTGGCTTAAGAATTTGGTATTGACAAGTATGAGATTTTTTAACATTGTATTCATGTAATTGGGGAATAAACAAAAAAAGCTTCAATCTTTGAATGATTTATGTTCAATCATGGGTCTAAGAATTTGGTATTTGGTGTTTTAGGCAAAGAAGATTGATACAAAGGAAAATGCAAGACCAGTTTATCCATTTGCTGCTATTGTAGGACAAGATGAGATGAAGCTATGTCTTTTGTTAAATGTGATTGATCCTAAGATAGGTGGTGTGATGATAATGGGAGATAGAGGAACTGGTAAATCAACTACTGTTAGATCATTAGTCGATTTGCTTCCCGAGATTACGGTTGTTTCTGGTGATCCGTATAACTCTGACCCGAGAGATCCTGAGTTAATGGGTAAGGAAGTAAGAGAGAAAGTTCAAAAGGGAGAAGAGTTGCCAGTAATCGAAACCAAGATCAATATGGTTGATCTTCCTTTAGGTGCTACGGAAGATAGAGTTTGTGGAACTATTGATATTGAGAAAGCTTTAACTGAAGGTGTTAAGGCGTTTGAGCCGGGGTTATTGGCTAAAGCTAATAGAGGGATTCTTTATGTTGATGAAGTTAATCTTTTGGATGATCATTTAGTTGATGTTCTTCTTGATTCGGCCGCATCTGGTTGGAATACGGTTGAAAGAGAAGGGATTTCGATTTCTCATCCTGCTCGGTTTATCTTAATTGGTTCAGGAAATCCAGAAGAAGGAGAGCTTAGACCTCAGCTTCTTGACAGGTTTGGGATGCATGCTCAAGTAGGGACGGTTAGAGATCCTGAGCTAAGAGTCAAGATTGTTGAAGAGCGAGCTAATTTTGATAGTAACCCGAAGGAGTTTCGAGAATCTTATCTAGCAGAACAGTTGAAGCTTCAAGAGCAGATTACAAGTGCAAGAAGCAATCTTTCCCAAGTTCAGATCGATCAAGATTTGAAAGTGAAGATCTCAAAGGTCTGCGCTGAGCTGGATGTTGACGGATTGAGAGGAGATATCGTGACAAACAGAGCGGCTAGAGCACTTGCGGCACTCAAAGGAAGAGATCAAGTTACAGCAGAAGATGTTGGTATCGTTATACCGAATTGCTTAAGACACAGACTCAGAAAAGATCCTTTGGAGTCTATGGATTCAGGAATTCTTGTTACCGAGAAGTTTTATGAGGTTTTCAGCTAGAATAGAGATAGATTCTTGAAACACATTTAACATATTCTTCTACACACTTGGAAGATTCGATATTTATAGCTTATTATACATGAAAGTTACATCGTTTGTTTTTCAATTAGATCAAGTCAGGAATCAGTTTGGCTTGTGGAGTAGAAAACCGATAACTGGTACAACCGACATTCCCTTCTACAATACCGAAAACCCGATAAAGAATAGATAACCAATTTAGTAACTGAATTCAATATGTTTTGATGCAAATTTTTTACCTTTGTAACAAATGGTTCAAGAACAGAAACAATTGTAGCAAGAGAAGGATCTAAACCGATTTCTTCACGAGCTTCTCTCAATGCGGTAGCTATATCATCTGAATCTTCATCGTCTCTTTTACCTCCAGGCAATGCTACTTCCCCTGTTTAACAATTTCCTCTGTTTTGAAATAATAACTTATTTTCAACATTATAAATTCCTTCATGAGATTATCAAAAAAATTATCCATTTGTAGAAAAAGTGCAGTAAAAAATGACTGTCAAAAATATTGGGGGGTTGTTGGTTTTTTTTTTTTTTTTTTTTTGACACCAATGTGGTTAGGTTTTTTAAATCAACTTTAAAAATAATTTGTTCTGGTTAGATCAATTCACTTTAATAAAAAAAAAAAAAAAAAAAAAAAAAGAAAAAGAAGAAAAAGAAGGAGGAGAAATTTTTTTTTTGTTTTTTTTTTTTAGTTTTTTCCCATCCAACGGTTTCCAATATGTCTTCAACGGAATTGCAAAATCTGATCCAACGGTACAAAATTACAAACCTAATCTTTCTCAACATTTTCCTGCAAAATCTTCAGCTGTCTTAGTTTGTCTATACCAAGAACAAAGAGAAGACAAAAACGAGTTACGCGTAATCTTAACCAAACGATCCTCTACTCTCTCTTCTCATCCTGGTAAAATCGAAATCTCTCTTCATGACATTGTTCATTAAGTAAAGTTTCCAAACCGAGATTGCAACACTAATAGCATCCAAACACACACACTTTACATGGATCATCACACTAACCATATTTTATTTTTATTTTCTGTATATGTATATATATATTGACCCAAAAAAATGTATATATATATATAGATATATTTATATTTTGAACCATATCTTATTTTAAAATCAAATCTCTTTTTTAATTAAATGATGAAATATTAGTTTATCGATTAGTTAAATACTTTTTGAAATACTAATTAACACAAATTTGTTTTTGTCAATACCATACATTATGCCAGGTTTGGACCTGGATAATAACATCTCGAAAGCAAAATAAAAATCACTAGGTTAATTTATTGAAGTATTACTATATTTGTAAAAAATAATTGTATGATTACACACAACCTTGATTATACATTAATTAGTTTGTTTTGCCTATGATTTAAAAATGTTATTCTACCGACTTACAATCATTAAAAAGGTATGTTTTATTTTCTGCAGTAATTAAATTCGGTAGGGTTTACAATGAATTACTATAAATTTATAAGAGCCTTGAGTGTAGACAGTCGATCGTGAGAAAGCAGGAGATATACAGAAATGGGTAGGCGTATCTAATAAATATAAGCCACACATGACACATGACACATGACACAACCACATAATCTCTTACGTATCATTCTACTCCTTTTATTTTAAAGTTATCTTAGCATTTAATGTTACCTACATTTTCTTTTTATAAAATTAAGTATACTACTCTCTGTTCTTTATTAATCATATTTTTAAAATTTTCACATATTTTAATAAAACATCTTAATAATTGATTATAAATACATTATTTTTTGTGATTAATATTTTTTTTAATTTTAAACTAATAATATTTAATTATTTTTTAAAAGTTTATAATTCATCATCAATATCTAATTAAAAATTTATTGAAAATAGAGAAATAACAACTTTTTCTTCTAAAAGTATAATTAATAAGGAAAAGAGAGATAGTGTTTAGTACTTATTTTAATATCTCAACCCCTCTAAAAGTTTTAAATTATTAATCCTTGATTCATATAATTGTCTACGGAAGATTGGGATTAATTTATCATAATAATGCATGGACTCATGAATTCTAGATTATTACATAACTGTACTGGATTTATACATAACTGAACTGGATTAGATTGAACATAACAAAACTATATTTTATTCTATTTTTTGTTTTTCAACCAAACATTAAATTAGAAATTCATTCCACAATTAATTGTCCAAATTAGAGGAATAATGCTTACAAAAGAAAATTCTGAAAAAAATATTTTAGAGGCCCGTACTAAACAATCGGTATGTTTATAACAAAAAACAAAAATATTGTAATTCATTTTAGAAAATTATTTTCTCACATTATTTTATCCCAAAATTTTCTTTTGTTTTGTATTTTTTGGGTTTAAATGGATTTCATTCCTTACATTTTTTATTTTCCAATCTGTTACATTTTCTTTAAATAACAACAAATGATTTCTAATTCTGTTCCGGAAACTACATTTAAATATATTGACCCGACCTTGTGTGTATATAAATAGACACACATTGATAGTTGAAAAAAAGGCAATGATAATTAGTAGGGACCCTATTTAATACTTGGCAAGGATATATGGCCATTGTCTATCTGTTATGTTTCCACACATTTAGGTGACCTAAAAAGATTTGGAAATTTTCTTGTCATTAACGAATCCAACTGTCAGCATCCTTTTTATACATGTTATTTACATTTTGTTTTGATACAAATGTTATTTATATTTTGGTTTAACCATTCATTATGTATAACTTGCCTGATGAATTTGTTAAATGATGAAAGTTCTGGTACATATAAACGCACGTGTTTAAACTTTTATAGACAAAGAATCTCGATGAAATTTGAGCTAAGAAAAGGGATTAAAAAAATGTTTTTTTTGTTAAAGTAAAAGGTAAAAATAAAAAAACTGCTATAATTATAATACAACATTGTCACAAATAAAACTGAAAAAAATAAATAAGAAAAGCTTCACATAATATAAAAAGATAAATGTTAAGGAAGATAGATGAAATAATGAGAAATATAGAAATTGTTTCTTAATTGTATTTTTTTCGTCGAATCGATTGTGCTATGACAGATGTGAATATTACTGGTTCACCAATAAAGGTTCTACATTGAAAAGAGAAAATACTAAATTTATTAATGGAGGCCTAATAATATTAATACTGTTTCATAGTTTTTTTTGTTTGACAAAGAACTGTTTCATAGTTAAAATAGAGATTAAAGACAACAAGAATATTAACAGAAGTTTACAGGAAAAAAATATTAACAGAAAACTCTAATTAACCATAATCCACCAACTTGCTGATCGGAAAACAAAATTTTCATATTTCCGACAAACAACAAATTATCAGATTCAATGTGTGAAATTACCTATACGGTGTTAAATTAGAACATAGAAGGTCTATTTTTACAATAAAATTGTGAAAATGTTAATTTTTTAGATTTTTCTCTGAAATTTGTTTTGACCCTGTAAATTATTTTTCTACCTTCGTCACTATGATTTCCTATATATATATTTAACTACCATTTTATTTCTTTTACTTTTTAACTCTTATCCTAAAAAGAAGTGTCATTTGACCTAAGAAGAAATTATATGGCTTCTGAGATGCATGTTTAACAACGTATAAGTTATGTGCTAGACACCTATACATTACTTCTTGTTCTCTACCCAATAAATATATGATGCATAACTACTTAACTTGATGTATAAGTTTGCTGATTAGTGAATGTTAAAACCGAGAATATAAAATAGACTGTTACTTGCTAGATTAAAAAATTAGTTATGTATTTTTATTTCCATCAAGACCAAAAATGGCTGTATTAATTGCTCTAGATTAAGACATTAGTTATGTATCTTTATTTCCATCAAGACCAAAAATGGCTGCATTAATTGATCTACCGCAAATTGATAGACGACATTTAAACATAATAATACTTAAATGATGGGATAAGTTGGATACAACCTCAGAAAGACAATACTCCCTCTGTTTTTTTTAAATGTCATTCTAACACTTTTAACCTAAATTAAGAAAATCTTTAATTATACAAATTTGTCCATATTTAATTATACAAATTTCAATAGAAGCTAAATTAGATTTTTTTGTTTTAAAACTACATTAAAATTTTAAAATGACATTCTTTTAAAACTAAAATTTTAATTTTAAAATGACTCTCTTTAAAAAACGGAGAGAATATCAGTTTTTAAAAAAAGAATAATTGAGTGATTACTATTTTAAGATTTTATAAATTTTATTTTTGGCAAAATATTGTAGGTCGGTGGTTTCGTTTCACTCTATTAGCAAAGACGGTAGTCGACTTATTTTGGTTTGTGAATCATAAATATGATTATTATAACTTTATAATAAATTTGTGAGGACGAAATTGGTTGAGAAGGTACTATTCACCTATTCGGTGACAAAATAATTGTCGTTGTACGGTCAAACCAAAAATTATTTATATGATTTAATTTATATATCTTTTAGTTAATTATTTTGATATATTATTGCTATGCTAGTCAAATCGGAAAAGAGAAGTACATATTTACAGGCCAAAATTGTAAAATATTGTAAATTCTATATATATAAAACATACCAAAAATAGGTGTGAGAGAGACAATAAAATCATAGAGATTTGATATACCATAACAAAATAACTATACCCCAGAACCAAAATTGAATTTCTCTGTTGGTCCACTTTACATTATATGTTTTCAACTAACAACTGACAGGCTGTCATTAAAAACTCCCTCTATATATATATAACCACATTCTCAACACAAACCATATGACATTTACATTCTCTCAAAAAAGTAACTTTCTATAAATAAAATTAGTCTTGCATTCTCTAAATCTATTAAAATGTTTCTTGTTTTGTTTGTGACTCTTGTTTTTGCGGCGGCTTTGCAGCCACTACCTTCAGTGATGGCTTTGGATGTCCATCTTCTCCGGCAGCTAGCCGCAAAGCACAATGTGACAACGATAGTTGTGTTTGGAGATTCTAGTGTTGATCCAGGAAACAATAATTATCTTAAGACTGATATGAAAGGGAATTTTCCACCTTATGGTGATAATTTCATAAACCATAGACCCACCGGAAGATTATGCGATGGATTGCTCGCACCCGATTTCATCGGTAAGCTTTACATTATTTAATTTACACATATTAGTTTTAAGATCTCTATATGTTGAGTTATGAATCATGTTCCATCAAACTTATAGAGCAGTACCTATGTTAGTCTTAAAAGTTATATATATTTATGAAGACTTTATTTATAATTATGAAGTTCTTTTCACATTAATCTAATCTATATTTTTTTTCAGCGGAGGCCATTGGTCACCCGCCTATACCGGCTTTTCTTGATCCAACTCTAACCCAAACCGAGCTATCTTATGGTGCAAGTTTTGCCTCGGCTGGTTCTGGTTATGATGATCTCACAGCTAATATATCCGTAAGCTTTTATAGTTTTCTTTTTTAATATAAACATAAAGTTGAAAATTTCTTTTCATACAAAACCGAACTAAAGTTGTGTTTTGTTTTATCGGTGGAACAGAACGTGTGGAGTTTCACTACACAAGCCAAATACTTTTTACATTACAAGATTCATCTGAATAAATTGGTCGGTCCATTAGAGAGCTCGAAAATGATAAATAAAGCGATATTTCTTATGAGTATGGGATCAAATGATTTTCTTCAAAATTACTTAATCGATTTTACTCGACAAAAGCAATTCACAGTTGAACAATACATCGAATTTCTCTCCTCCCGTATGCTTTACGACGCCAAGGTATGTATACTTCTTCACTAAATCCCTAATTTGTATTATGCATCAATGCATCATGTATATAAGATAACTAGATTTTTTCTGCACTTTCTGTTAAAAACGTTAAAAATAGTGTTTAATCTTAACATTTTCCAAAAAAAACCTAGATTTTTTCATATATGCATAATCATATAAGATATACATGATTCTTCTTTTTATGAAGAAAACCAACTATATTTTCACTACTGCGTGAATTATCTGACTATATAAAAAAGAAACGTGTCTGTGTGTGTAAAATTAAATATTTGCTGCTAAAATAATTGCGTATGTGACTTATGGAATTGAAAAATTCCACAAATATCTTGGGTATGTGTGCGGGTCCTGATAATTTAATTACAAAAAAATCATAAATACAAAAAGAAATAGAGGAAAAATAAGACACAGAGTACAAAGAAAATTATACGAAATTCTATCTTGTTGTTGACTGTATTTAATTTCAATAAATAATTTCTACCCTACATTGACATGAATTTCAATTTTTCATGTCGGGCCTCTGGAACATGTCCATAGACCACAACTCATATCGACAAGTAAATATAATTTTATTTTTTGTTAGTTCAAAAAGTAATTTCAGCATTTACTCTCTTGGACCACTAGGCTCGTAAACTTTGATTCCCATTTATTGGGAAACATAAATATACTCATGTAGCCAGTTGAAAAATCCACAGGAATTTTTGTTTACTATAGGTAATAGGTTTAATTGTTAAACACTTTATTTTTTATTTGATTCGAATTAACTTTGTTAAGTTAATTTTGGGTTAATTTGGTAAATCAAACCAAAATAGATAACAATAATAGACACATGTACATACTAAGGACATCATTGAAAGGATAATGATTCGATTTAATTATATAAAGAAGATTCATAGCATCTTTTAAGTTTGCTTGTTATTATTTCGTAGATGTTGCACAGGCTTGGAGCTAAAAGGTTGGTGGTGGTAGGAGTTCCTCCCATGGGATGTATGCCCTTAATTAAATATCTAAGAGGCCAAAAAACTTGCATAGATCAACTAAACCATATCGCTTTCTCCTTTAACTCCAAAATCATCAAGAATCTCGAGCTACTCCGGTCTGAAATCGGTTTGAAAACCATCTACGTCGATGCCTATTCAACCATCCAAGAGGCCATTAAAAATCCAAAAAAGTTTGGTGAGAACATTGATCTCATTTCTTTAAAATATAACTTTGAGATAATATTAGTATCAAAGGAAAACAATCGAAGTCTCATACATGTTCATTTTGCTTTTAACATGTAGGTTTCGACGAGGTTTCAAAAGGATGTTGTGGAACAGGTTTATACGAATATGGAGAGACATGCAAGGATATGGAAGTATGCAAAGATCCTTCCAAATACGTTTTTTGGGACTCAGTTCATCCAACCCAAAGAATGTATCAAATCATTGTTAGAAAGGCAATTGCATCTATTAATGAAGATTTTCTTGTTTAGAATATGTTGTATGTTCGTATTACTATTATGTATTTATGAATATTTCAACGATGTAGCTGAAAAAGATTCATAGATGTTATATTTAATGGTTCAAACCATCGAATTAATGAGAATAATTAATTATGTGTAAAATAAATATTAGACAAAATACACTTGATAAACAAAAGAGAAATAGTTCTAAATTAAATTTAGGAAAATTCCATTTATAATTTAACATAAGCAATTTTGAACTCATCTATTTTATTAAATTTATATTTACATTAGTTATATATATTTTTGGTTAACATTTACCCTAGTTATATTATACTAAAAATATGAAAAATAAGAGAGTACATCGTTCATAAGATATTGTACCTAACAATCTATTTTTCCATATGGTATAGTTTTGTTATAAAAAATACTTATGAATTAGCTCTTGCAAATAATTTCTATGACTAATAGAACCGTACACAATAATCAGCATATATAGTATAAATTAATGTATAACATTAATTTTGTTTGATTTCAATTTGAAAATTTAATGTAGAAATAGATCATGTACCACATTTTATCACCAATCATGGAAGAAAAACCTCTATCAATATATTGAAATTAACTTATCAATTAGCCAAGAGTAATCACAATCAGATGTATTAATTAATTAAAAATCTCATAAACAACCGAGAATAGAATCATAAAGTGGTCGGAGAGATCTAAAGAGGAGGAAATAAGTCTTCTCACTTGGATGGATAGAATCGAAAAAGACATAAGCAGATGTATTAGGACACACATATGACTTTGGATTACACAAAATCGATGCCTCTAAGTATCCACTTCCACAACATCCACTGCTCACTTCCTCAAATCCTAAAATACAAATATAAAAATAGAAATGTCTTAGAAACCAAATTTATTAACTCGCATTAGTAACATTGGAAAATATCATAATCTTTAAAAGGAATAGTTTTATTTTGATTACTAAAATAACATAATAGTGTAATAATAAATATAGATCCAAATTTTGTATAATTTTATCGTTGGTAAAAACCATTTCGGTACTGTAGGATAGTTTTGGCATTATATTTGATGGACTGCCACTTATTGAAAATTATTAATATATCCTAAATATGATAGAAAAGTTAGAAAATAGCCTACATTTTTTTTTGGCAAATTAATGAAATAGACTGAAACATAAACTTCTTAAACACATCCTAAATTTTAAACTCTAAAACAAAAATAAACCAGAAATCCTAAAAGTCAAAATGGAAACACTAAAATATAAAATTAACAAAACTAATTAAAAATTTTCAGCATATTTTAAATTCCTTTTTCTTTAATTATTTATCTGAATTATTAGTTCTATTTTTTACTTACCGAATTTTTGATAGTCATGAATGATCTCATTGACTGGATTATAAACGTCGAGGTAAAAGATTTTGGATCCAAGATGGACCAAACTCATTTGCATGAGGCCCAATTCTTTTTGTAAGAGGAAATTATAGTTTGTGGCCACGTCGGAGAAACGGTCAATGCAACGACGGTTGGTCAACGCTTCACCGGAAAATAATGTTATAACAATCGGCAAACATCCAATCGGTGGCAAACCTGCCACCCCTATCTTTCTTGCTCCTTCTTTCCATAAATCCTAACCATTCATAGTAATAAACTAATAATCAAATTTCCAAAAAAAAAACTAATAACCATATCCATATTTAAAGTAATTTCTTAAGGAATATATTAAAACAATATAAATCAGTTGAATCTAAATCGAACCAATGAAACCGGATCCATTTATAATTTGAGCTAAACTTAACAAACCAATTTCAACAATCCGGAGTAATGAGATCGGAATTAAATTTTGTGACTCATTTTGTAAGTGTGAATCTGTGATTGATTTCGTATATTCGAGTAAAACCGGATAACATAGCAACTAGTAGAAAATAGTATATTTCCCCGAACCCTAAACATTTATGTTTTGTTTTATAAAGCTATGATCAATTGTAAGAAAAACCAAAAAATCACTAAATTTTAGGTTTAAGAAAAGTTTAAAAAGATTTTAGAATACTATTATTTAATTTTAACATATTAAGCTTTATAAACTTTTGATAAACCTAATGTTTGATGTGTTTTTGGAATTTTTTCAAAATTGTGGTATCTTTGGAACTCAAACTTTTTTTTTGGGGTGATATTATGAACATTTATCTAGAAAACTTTGGTTCCTAGAATTGAAATTACTAAACAAAAAAAAAACTCGAAAATCTAAGAAAATCATTAAAATTATTATGAAACAACAATTAAATTTTATTAAAAGAAAAAAACAGAATAGGTATATCGAAAAGCAGAAAATATGAATATACCTGGATAAATTGCTTGAGATTGTAAATAACGAATTGTTGATAAGCTTCGATAGTGAAAGTCTTCCTTCGTATGGGAAGTGTGAAATAATTAATGACGAAATCGTTGGTTGCTGCACTTACACAAAACAAAGCTTCTTCTATGTGTTTTTCCATTTGTTGTTTTCCCATTTTGCCCTCCAATTTTCTTTTGTATTCTCTGAAATACTCTAGCTGAGTCGGAATGTCTATCACGTTCTACCTCCCCCACCAATGAAAGCAACACAATTAATTAGCTTTATTTATTGAAAAAAACAGGAGATAGAAACAACAATATATGCAAATTATACCATTTAATTGTAATTTATCAATATTGCCTTCTGTTATTGATAATTTTATTATATTAAATTGGACTAGTTAGCTGAATAATTGTTCTAAAATTCGTTTGTCTTCATCTTATTTTGAGAAATAATAATACTCCAATAACTTGCTAAAGTAAACATGAGCGCATTTTAGAATATAAAGCCAAAATGATTATAGTTGATTACCCTAATAGTAGTACTAGTAGCTATTAATCACCTCAAAACTCGCCTGAGGAAAAGGGCCAAAAACAAAAATATATATATAATAACTTATTTTGTCGTCACAGACATCGATTCTCCAAAAATATAATAATCCCATATTTTCTTTTAAAGAAAGTTTAAAATATGTACAGTATCGATTCTCCAAAAATATTACCAATGAACGTAATTATATTCAACAATCTAGGTTTGGAAGTCATCATTAGCATATATATGTATATAATTAACTATTTTTAAAGTTTTCTACTATGTCCTAAAACTAAAAAGTGCGAAGAGAGATGGAGATTGGATACTAACAGTAATGGTTGGAGTGAGAGGATCAAATCCAGAGCCAGCTGAAGCAAAGCTAACTCCACTTATTAACTCATTTATTCCAAGATTTGGGTCCAAATATGGTGGCACATTCTCCTTCACTCCAATGTATGAACCTATACGTAAATATATAATATGATATACAGATTCACTATATATATATATATAGTCAATATTTCAATTGTATATATGAATACTAACCAATGAAATCTGTGACAAGCCGACCGTTGCAAAATCTACCGGTGGGAATTTTATTTTTGAAATCGAGTCCATATGGTGGAAAATTACACTTGAATATTGTTTCGATGTAGTTGTTATTCCCCGGATCCACAGTTGAATCTCCAAAGACGAGAATAGCTGAGACTGGTTGTTTTCTTTTAGGTTTAGGTTTTGAGGGTTCGAGTTTTGGTGTAGCGAAGGAGAAGGAGATGAAGAATAGGCAGAGGATAAAGATGAAGATGAAGGAAAACGAAGAAGAAGAAGAATGTGTGTGATGACTTCTCATGTTGTGAACGTTTGAAGTGTGGGCAACTGAGAAGTTAGGTTGGTAAAATATCTTTCTTTGTCCTTTATCAAAAAAAAAAAAAAAAAAAATTTCTTTGTGACCAAAAAAAAAAAAGTTAGGTTGGTAACTTTCTAGTGTAATTCCTAATAATATAACATCCCACATTTTTTTTTTGTTAGAAGCCACCATATTTATTAAACTAGGAAGAGCGCAGACAATCCCGACGAACCGCTGGGATCGTTCTAAACGCGACTACGTCCACGGTGATTGTTTAACTTTCTTGGAAATTAACGGTTGAGATCAGAATGAGATATCTTATTTAACGGTGGGCCTATGAAAGAGATGGCCCATATCGCTTAAGGCCATGACCATTCCAACTCTGTCTCCCTCCTCCGTGCCAGCGTAATGTCACGACCCAATTTCAGCCCAAGTCCAAAATACAAGGAGCCTTCCTCTTGAAGCTTGTGGGATATTCTAGAATCTTGTAGAGTCTTGTAAATAGTGTAGAGAAGTATGGAGAATTCTAGAGGATTAATCTCCACCGTTAGATCGAATTAATCTCCACCGTTGATTTGTGGAGCCAACTTGTATAAATAGGGGTGGAAACCTCATTTGTAATCATCGAAGCATTCATAAGCAATACAAGTTCTTCTCTAATACTTTCTCTCTCTAAGTTCGTTGAGTTTCTCTTTCTAAGGACCAAGGTCCAAGTTCGGAGCTAGGCTGACTTAGCATCTACAAGGGGTAGAAAGCGCTAAGGCCGCACGGTTTGGATTCAAGGGGAATCAGCCCGTGACAAGTGGTATCAGAGCAAGTTTCGACCAAGGGATTAAGGGAAGAACGATTGAGGGATTATGGCTTCAAACGAGGATGGAAGTGTTGCCCACATTCAAGAGAGTTCAGAACGTGGTAGGGAGCCCACAAATGTCCAGGGTTCCAAGAAAACCCGTGACAAGAGCATGTCTCGGGAAACCTTGGGTCGTATTGTGGGTAACCTTGGTGAACAACTTGAGTCGTTGGCTGGAACTTTCAAGGTCCTTGAGGACCACGTGATGGGAGAGTTGGATTCAGTAAAAGAGTCCATTTCCGACGTTGAAGGGCATAACAACACGTTGGAAGAGCAAATGACAGCCTTGCGTGAAGAGGTCATGACAAGGTTGGCTGGTTTAGAGGCGGATATGGCACTATGCAGGAGGGCTGCTGCCAATGGGGGACAAGGTGCTCCACTTGGGGGAGAGCGTCGAGTGGAAGTCCCAAAACTGTCCAACTTCAATGGTGCTCGTGATGCCAAGGAAGTCGAGAACTTCTTGTGGCAGTGCGAGCAATACTTTGGTAATCTTAACCTTATGGATGAGATGGCAAAGGTCAAAGCTGCCGCGTCCTACTTGTCCGATACGGCGATGCT
The DNA here is from genome assembly GCA_028015245.1 of Cardamine occulta. Taxonomy (NCBI): domain Eukaryota; kingdom Viridiplantae; phylum Streptophyta; class Magnoliopsida; order Brassicales; family Brassicaceae; genus Cardamine; species Cardamine occulta. The sequence goes on from CM051385.1 coordinate 20,898,251, forward strand.
TTGGTGGCGTAGGAAACATGCCGACATTGAAAGGGGAGCTGTTCGGGTTGAGACTTGGGATGACTTCAAGAGGGAGCTTAAGCAGCAGTTCTATCCAGAGAATGTCGTGTACGAGGCCCGAAAAAAGTTAAGGGAACTTCGCCAGAAAGGTACTATTCGGGACTATGTTAAGGAATTCACTAACATTATGCTGCAGATTCCTAACATGACCGATGAGGACTTGGTGTTCTATTTCACCGATGGTCTACAAAACTGGGCCAAGCAAGAGTTACAACGAAGAAATGTTCAGACCGTCGATGAGGCCATTGCGGTAGCTGAGTCCTTGAATGATTACCGCAAGGATGGTCCCTCGGATTCTTTAAGGAGGAAGGATAAGGAGAGGGTCGGTACTAAAGGTGGGGGAGAGAGGCGTGACTATGGCCGACCTCCACGTCCAGAACGGTCCGAAAAGTTCTCAAAACGGGAAGATTATGAGGCAAAGAAGAAGGCTTATGCGCCGAAGGGTGGTTGTTTTGTGTGCAAAGGGCCACACACCATGAGGGACTGCCCAAAGTTAGGATCGTTCTCGGCGATCGTTGAGCAACATGAGGCCGAGACTCATGAGGAAGATTCGGCCAAGATGGGATCCTTGCAGCTCTTGAACGCGTTGAAGGCTAGCCAAGGAGCTAAGACTACGAGCAAGGGGCTTATGTACATTGAAGCTCAAGTTAATGGGAAAATGACCCGAGTAATGGTTGATACGGGAGCCACCCACAACTTCATGGCTGAAGATGAAGCTAGAAAACTCGGGATAAAGTGGGATAAGCGGGAAGGTTGGATGAAGACGGTGAACGCCAAGGCTCAACCAGTTGCGGGTACCGTTGATAGAATACAAATGAAGCTAGGAGATTGGATTGGCCCGGTCAACTTTTCGGTAGTTCCCATGGACGATTTTAAGATAGTCCTTGGGCTAGACTTCATGAGGAAAGTCATGGCTATACCAATGCCAGCTCTTAGTTCGGTTTGCATTATGGAGACGGGATCCCCTTGCATGATCCCAACTGTCGAGGAAAGGAGGGAAAGTCCTAAGCAGTTGTCGGCGATGCAGCTGTCCAAGGGTGTAAAAAGGGGTGAGCCTACCTTTTTGGCTGTAATGAAGGTAGAAGGCGAAGGTGGAGACATTACACCCATTCCACCAGCAATCCAGGCGGTACTTGAGGAAAATGAGGACGTGATGCCCGCACAGTTGCCCGAGAAGTTACCACCTAAGAGGGAGGTGGATCACAAGATAGAATTGGAGCCTGGGGCAAAACCACCAGCAATGACGCCCTACCGGTTGGCACCTTCCGAGCTTGAAGAACTCAGAAAGCAGCTCGATGAACTGTTGGCGACGGGGAAGCTTAGACCATCCAAAGCTCCTTATGGTGCACCGGTCTTGTTCCAGAAGAAGCACGATGGTTCGTTGAGAATGTGTGTGGATTACCGGGCGTTGAATAAGGTAACCATCAAAAACCGTTACCCGATTCCTTTGATCGCTGATCTCTTTGATAGGCTTGGCGGAGCTAAGGTCTATACCAAGATGGACCTCCAGAAGGGTTATTATCAGGTCCGGATTACTGAAGGAGATGAGCCAAAGACTGCATGCATAACTCGGTATGGGTCGTTCGAGTGGCTTGTGATGCCTTTCGGCCTCACGAACGCCCCAGCCACGTTTGGCACCCTGATGAACCAGATCCTTCAGCCCTACTTGGATCGATTCGTGGTGGCTTACTTGGATGACATCGTCATCTATAGTAATTCGATAGAGGAACACATTGAACACTTGCGGACAGTCTTCAAGATCCTTCGAGAAAATGAGCTGTTTGTGAAGAGGGAAAAGTGCACGTTTGCCACAGAAGAAGTCCAATTCTTGGGGCACGTCATTGGGCATGGTCGGTTAAAGATGGATGATGCCAAGATCAAAGCGATCCCGGCGTGGGAGGCTCCAACAAAGGTGACGGATTTGAGATCGTTTCTTGGGTTAGCGAACTATTACCGCCGGTTCATCAAGGGATATTCGAAGAAAGCTGCTCCTTTGACAGAATTATTGAAGAAGGCGAGACCTTGGGAGTGGTCTCCACATTGCCAACAAGCATTTGAGGAATTGAAGGCCGCGGTGAGTCAAGAACCCGTTCTTGTTTTACCCGATTTTAAATTGCCGTTCGAGTTACACACGGACGCCTCGGATTTTGCCATTGGGGGAATCTTGATGCAGGAAGGCCATCCCATCGCCTTTGAGAGTCGGAAGCTGAATGAGACCGAGAGAAGATACACGGTCCAAGAAAAGGAGATGACTGCGGTGGTTCATTGCCTAAGGGTATGGAGACATTACTTATTGGGGTCACACTTTGTGATGAAGACCGACAATGTGGCCACGAGCTATTTCCAAACACAGAAGAAGTTATCTCCCAAACAGGCTCGTTGGCAAGACTTCCTGGCTGAGTTCGATTACACCTTGGAGTATAAACCGGGGAAGGCAAATGTGGTTGCTGATGCACTAAGTCGAAAGGCCGAGCTGGCGGCAATGAGCATGGCTGAGGGAAATATCTTGGGGCGGATCAAAGAAGGGTTGGGACGTGATCCTATTGCCCAAGAATTAATGAAATTAGCTGGAGAAGGCAAAACTCACCGATTTTGGGTAGAGGATGGGTTGCTCTTCACCAAGGGTTGAAGGCTCTATATTCCGAAGTGGGAAAGCCTTCATCGAGATGTGGTTCGGGAGTGCCATGATACTCGGTGGGCTGGGCATCCAGTTCAGAAACGTACCTTAGCCTTAGTGGAAGCGGCTTACTTTTGGCCTCGGATGCGAGATATCGTAGAGCTATACGTGAAAACCTGCTTGGTTTGCCAGCAGGACAAGACGGAGAATAAGCGGTCGGCGGGTTTGCTGGAGCCCTTGCCGATTCCAGAGAAACCTTGGGAATCAGTTTCACTTGACTTCATCAGCGCCTTGCCTAAGTCCGAAGGGTTTGGGTCCATTATGGTGATCGTGGACCGGTTCTCTAAGTATGGAACATTCGTGGCTTGTACTCGGGATGCCACGGCCGAAGAAGCGGCAAGGGCGTTCTTCAAGAACGTGGTGAAATATTGGGGATTACCAAGGAATATTGTGAGCGATCAAGATCCTCGATTTACCGGGCACTTGTGGTCGGAGTTGTTCAAGCTGCTCAGAACCGAGTTGAGTTTCTCTACGAGCTTTCACCCTCAATCAGATGGGCAGACGGAATGGGTGAACGCTTTGTTGGAGTGTTACCTTAGACACTTTGTGAGTGCAAATCAGACGGACTGGCCCAAGTTGCTGGACATTGCCCAGTTCTCATACAATTTACAATGGAGTGAGTCGACTGGACGAAGTCCCTTCGAGCTTGCGACGGGGCAACAGCCTCTAACACCACACACTTTGGCGAATCCAAGTTCAGAAGGGAAGAGTCCAGGAGCGGTGAAGATGGCTAAAGCATGGGAGGAACATGCTGATTTGGCCCGAGTTTGTTTGGAAAAGTCCCGGAAATGAATGAAGAAGTGGGCTGACGAGAAACGTCGGTTTTCCGAGTATTCGGTGGGAGACTTGGTGTTTGTGAAACTCCTTCCTCAACAGTTCAAAGCATTACGGAGTTTACACAAGGGACTAGTCCGGAGATATGAAGGTCCCTTCGAAGTGATTGCGAAGGTGGGGAAGGTATCTTACCGGCTGGAGTTACCGGAAACACTTAAGATCCATCCGGTGTTCCATGTGAGTATGCTGAAGCCTTATCACCGAGATGATTCGGATCTAAATCGGGGAGTATCGAAGCGAGCACCACCCGTGGTGACTAAGTCATATGATAGGGAGATTGGCGAAGTGCTCGGGAAGAAGGAAGTGCGGAAGAGGGGTGTACCGCGCCAAACCCATTTTCTGATCAAGTGGAAGGACTTACCGGAGTCTGAAGCAACTTGGGAGCCTGAGGCAGATTTGTGGCAGTTCCGGGAGAAACTGGCGGAGTACATGACGACGAGGACGTCTCCTACTTAGGTGGGGGAGGATGTCACGGCCCAATTTCAGCCCAAGTCCAAAATACAAGGAGCCTTCCTCTTGAAGCTTGTGGGATATTCTAGAATCTTGTAGAGTCTTGTAAATAGTGTAGAGAAGTATGGAGAATTCTAGAGGATTAATCTCCACCGTTAGATCGAATTAATCTCCACCGTTGATTTGTGGAGCCAACTTGTATAAATAGGGGTGGAAACCTCATTTGTAATCATCGAAGCATTCATAAGCAATACAAGTTTTTCTCTAATACTTTCTCTCTCTAAGTTCGTTGAGTTTCTCTCTCTAAGGACCAAGGTCCAAGTTCGGAGCTAGGCTGACTTAGCATCTACAAGGGGTAGAAAGCGCTAAGGCCGCACGGTTTGGATTCAAGGGGAATCAGCCCGTGACAGTAAGCATAGTTATCTATACACTTTCTATGTGTGTGTATAATTTAAAACATTTGCTTTTTATTAAACTATTTTATGCGTACAATTATATGTATTTAGAATTATAATGAAATAAAAAGATACGAAACATATAGTGAAATAAAAATATACAAAATATTTCAGTAGTATAACCAAATATTTGTTTGTATTGAAATCTTTTGTAAACTTTTTTATAAAATTATTAAAAATATGTTCAAAAATTTAGAAAATTTAACTATTGAACCGGAGTCAGCCGGTTCGTTTAGATCAACCGGTTCATGGAATTTTAATCGTTCTCGATGGTTTCATATCCGATTTAATAGTTAACGAATATCCGATTTAATAGTTAACGAATTTAATATAAATCAAACTGACTATATATCCGGTTCACGAGGATCCATCTGAATTTTAAAATACTAATGAAAATATTATTATTTCAAACATTATTATTTCAAATTGGATTGAAATCCAATCGAATACCAAACCAAATATTAAACCAGTACGAATTCGAGTTGTGAATTCGTACTGGTATGAACCAGTACGAACGAGGGATAAACTTATGTTTTTAAAGATCAAACTCATGAATAGTTTTTTTTTTCTTAACCCTGTTAGTTGAATTATTTATTAAGCTTTATAAATATAAAAGAAAACATAACAGTTGACAAAAAAACATAACTTGCATCTATTAATGTGTTATAAGTTATAACAGTAATAAAATAATATACTAAATTTGATATCATTCTAATCCAAAACTATTTCTGAATCGAAACTGTATAACCAAAGACACATTATTTCAAAATGAAAGAAAAAAAAAACTTAATAACCGGACCAATAAATGAGGTATAGTCACATTCTAATACTTATGATAAACAGTACAGTGTTTAATTTTAGAAGATGTGTGTTTCTTATTTATTGAACCGAGAATTTTCACAAAACAAGTTAATTTCGGCATAATACTAAAAAGGAAACTATCTATTTTCCAATGAATAATCAGGTGAGCCGATAGTTATTGCAACAACTTGCTTCTAAAATTATTTAGGTGAAGCTTTAAATGTTGTAGTGCTGTAAATGGTGGATATTCATTAAATTTATCACAATACATGTACATTAAATTTCTGCTTAAAATAATTTATTTCGAGTTATAGCATTGATATTAATAGTATAAGACTAAATACCGAAAAGTGGATCATCAAGCAATTTGATTATTCTAATAAGACAAACAATCTTATTGACATGCATTGAATTAACGATACAGATAGCTCATAAGTAGTAGACGGTATTGATTATTAAATATCTCCATTGTTTGGTGACACAACTAAAGTCCTTCATCTAGTATCTACACCCATTTTGTTTGACTAATTAACGCCAATGTAGTTATATTAGAGCATTAACAATGGTTAGGTACTCATAGAGTATCTAATCAATATAAAATTAATATTTTTAAAAAATTTTACTTTGGACAGACTCACACTAATATTAAGCTCCATTAGTGAGATACTCTATTAATCTCTCATTAATATTTTAACACATATCAAATTCATATATTAAATTATATATCAAATTTTATATTAAATTTCATTTCAAATTATATATTAAATTCTATATCAAATTATGCCTTCTTACATACCAAATGATGTATTAGTTTTAGACATGCTAAAAGTTTGATATTAAATTTGCTATCTCAGTAATATTTTTAAACATACCAAATTACATTCTAAATATATTGTATTATATGTATTCATAAAAGTAGAAATTAATAGTAATAGTTAATAATGCAATCACTTATAAATAATTTAGTGAAGTTTTATTAGTTTAGATAACACAATTAAACATAAAATAAAATAGGTTACACTTAAAATGCTAAAAACATATAAAATCGTGATAATGATATCATTAATTTGGATTTACTCTTTGTATGCCAAACTTTTGCCATATTTGTTCAACCAAATCAGTCTTTAGTTGTTGGTGTATATCTCTATCACAAATTCGAATTCGTGAACCGAGAATGCTAACTAAATTAGTAAGCATACTTGTAGAGTACGTATAATCCACTTGTGTGCTCTCAGTTTCTTCTACTTGTTGGAAGTGTGATACATTATATTAAGTGTATTTGTCTCGTTTATCTTCTATTTTCATATTATGCAATATTATGAATACTCTCATTATCTTTCCTATTTTTTTTTATCCCAAAAGAGAGGTGGATTTTTTTATAATGGTAAATCGAGGTAGCAAGATTCCAAAAGCTCGCTCAACATCTTTTCGAACAGCTTCTTGACGTTGAGCAAATAATGACGCTTTAGGATATTGAGGAAGCCGGATTGATAGGATAAATATGTCCCAATTTGGGTATATACCATTTGTGAGGTAGTAACCCATATTATATTGGTGCCCATTGACAAAGTAATTCACTTACAGTGCACGATCTTGTATAATATCATCAAAAACCGGTGAACGGTCAAGAATGTCGATATCATTTAATGTACCCGGAGGTCCAAAAAATGCATATCATATCCAAAGATCATGCGAAGCAACCGCATCCAAAATGATTGTAGATTTTCCAGAGCCACGCGAATACTGTTTTTTCGATGCGGTAGAACAATTCTTCCACTCCCAATGCATACAATCAATGATATCCATCATGCCTGGACATGCACACATCTCTCCAATGGTTAGTAATCGTTTGAGATCTTCCGATGTGGGCTTTCTTAGATAGACATCTTCAAACAATGATATAACTCCATCTACAAATTTTTCCAAACAAGAGCTCGCCATGTTTTGCCCCATCCGAAGGTATTTATCAACCGCATCTGTTGCACAACCATATGACATCATATGTATGGCTGCAGTGCACTTTTGTAGTGCGGAGAGACCAAACTTTCGGTCGCATCTTGTCTTCGTTGAAATAATTTTATTTTGTTTGAGAGTCGATCAACAATACGCATGAACAACGGCTTGTTCATTCTAAATGTACGTCGAAAGTAAGCATCTGAGTATATCGCCTCTTCACTAAAATAATCATTCTACAATTGAGTGTGTCCATTCTCTCGATTTCTTTTGATGTACGGTCCGCGATTTTGATGTCTTGAATTTTTTGCATCTTGAAGTTGTTCATAATCACCCAACCACTCATCAAATACATTCTCAAATTCTTCATCAAATGCTTTATCAAATTCTTCATCTAGTGAAGAATTGATTGGATTGTGAAGATGTGACGACATTTAAGCAATAAATTAGAGAATAAAGTAAAAATTGATAAGAATAGGAAGACGATAGAGACCAAAAGGAATAGAGAGATATTCGATAATGGAGTGAAAAAGAGAGATTTGATAAGCAAAGGAAGTGCTGATAAAAATAGACAAGATGCGACATGTTTTTAAAGACAAACGAAGACTGAACGTCAAGAAACATAGAAGAGGGCACGTGAAGCCTCAATGAGAGTTGATGTTATATTTTTTAACTTTTTACAAAGAAATAAAGAGAGTTGTCAAAATTATGAATTTTATGTTTATATTTTCCAAATCCTTCCTAAATAACTATGGATCCTTCCTAAATCTGATAAAGAGAGATCCATATGTTTGAAATTAGGAACACTAGTCATGCAACAGTCTAAACAAAATCTATCTATAAGCACATAAAAAACTATAATTGAAAAAGCAAAGTTATGCTTAACAATATGATATCTAGAAGATTTCAAAACTAAAATGATAACTCATTAACTCTAATCTGATTACACCAATCTCATTAATTCATTAACAGATTTCAAAGCTAAAATTCTCATTAAATCATTAACACATTTATTCTAAAAATCGCAAGAGATTAACTAAAAGAGGGGAATTCTTATTTAATGATTCATTAACACCAATATCATAAATTAATACTGAAATTTAAGCATTGTTTCATAAACTTTGTCCAATGAATAACTCATTAACACCAATCTCATAAATAACCCTTTCTTCAATCGCAAGAGATTGAATGGCAATAAATTCGATCCAAAAAAACAAACACAAACACCATGCATCAACGAAATTTGCGAACAAACAACATGAATCGAGCCAACATTGAAACTTTAACTCTCACACATTTCGTCGAACTTGTTATATGCATATTCAATCCAATACATTTATTCTAAAAATCGCACGAGATTGAACAAATTCGAGCCAAAAAAACAAGCAACAATGAGATATAAGAACAAACAACATGAATCGAGCTTTAACTTAGGAGAAAAAACGAAATCGAATATAGATTTAAACTGCAAAAGCTTCACGCGATTGGTTCTTCACAGTTTCAACGCTTATGAAATCAACAACTCTGGTCGTCGGAGAGTCGTCGGAGAGTTGTCAGAGCGCCGTCACAGAGTAGTCAGAGAATTCGTCGCGACTTAGAGTTTGAAATCGTGAATGTACTATTTTTTGAAAGAATATGTGTTTTGTAAATCAAGGGTATAATTATTTTTTTGTCATTAATGAATGTTAGTACTGGGATAATCTAGCGTGTGTGCTATTTTTGGACTTAAAATTGTATTTTGTGCCAAAATTGAGAATTTTATGGAACTAGTATATCTCTATAGATAAAATGAGGAAATTAAGTAATCGTAAACGTACATTTTATTTAATTAGTATTACGTTTAACGTTCTCCCTCGTGATCGATCAAAGAAAAGTCTGGCTTGGTTCACGGGGATTTTAAAAGCTTATTGGGCTCTTCTTCTTTGGCTCCTATTTGGTTCAAGTTGAGTTCTTTAGTGGACTTATCTTATAGCTTTGTATCTATTGTGGACATTTAAAAACTTGTCGACTCCTTCGGCTCTATTGTAAAGTAAATGCAAAAAAGTTTGTAAAAGACAAAAGAAACTGATACACAAAGTCAATTGTTATTTGTTAATAAAGAAAGAATTCGATTACTTAATCCTAAACTTGAGCTCTACGCAGTATAGAGTCGAGTGGTAACTTATATTTGAAGGGATTTACATATGATACTAAATCACAAAGCTACTTCTATAACCTAAAATTAAAGTGTGTATATATATATTATAATATATATATACTACATCAAATAAATTTTCATAGAAAGTAAACATGAACCTTATTGTTTAATCATTAATATATTAACAAATTCGTCTGGATCACGTATTCCTGCATGAAGTTTACATACGAAATATATGTCAAGGAATAAAAATTAAAAATATTTAACCCCAAAAAATAATAAGTAGAAAAAGCTTTTGAATGACGTAAAAAAAACTGTTGGATACTCATAGACACAACTTCAATAAAATTTCAAAGGAGACTATTTTTGGTAGTTTTACCTAAAATATATGTGATGTGCGAAGAAAAAAGATGTAAAATTATTAAAACACTCAAAATGGTAATATTTAATTCGATCCTATCAATATCGAATGTTGTTAAGATGTGATCAAATAAGACAAACATAAAATATCGATACGAAATTTATCAATTAAAATTGAAAAGAAAGTAAGATGAGAGTTCCTTCTCCAACACTTAAAAAATCCACTCACAACCAACAGCAAACGGCTACATCACTTTCGGTGACTACATGATCTTGCACTTGAAGTAAAAGAAATAATCAATTCTTCATCATTTTAATCCATTAGCTTAAATAAATCGGAAGAAAAATTTAACCAATAGGAAAGGCAATAGGTGAGGAAAATTTCAGTTTTTGGTTTGATTTGGTTCGACTCGGTGGAATATCATTTTTGTTCCATTTTGTTAGAAAAATCAAATCAATTTTGGAAAGAAATACAAATAAGTGAATAAATTTTATAATAACAGTTAACCAATTAAAATATAATTTTCATATTTTTTGGGATTTTAAGAAAAATGGAATTCCATTGTTTTAGTGAGAGTTTGTTCGGTTTATTCAATATGAGGATGTACAAAACCAGTATACCTATGAAGTTCTTAATTCGGCATTAGTTCGGTTAATTTGGTTTGTTATGCTTAAAATTTTATTCCCTAACCAATAACTAAATGATAATGAACAATAATAGTAGCAATCAGAATCATCCTCTTCACCAATAAACAATTATAATCATCACAAAAAGCTTCTTAAGAACCCTTCACCACTTCTCTTTTCTCCTGAACATAAAAGCCAAAACACATACACAAATTGAAGACAGAAGCAAAGAAAATGAGCACAGCAAGATTCATTAAGTGTGTGACTATCGGAGATGGAGCAGTGGGAAAGACTTGTATGCTCATTTCATATACCAGCAATACTTTTCCTACGGTCCGTAGTTAATTAATATATTGTTACTCTGTTAATGATTGTTTTTTATATATTCAGAAATGTTTCAAATTTATGTTTTAAGAGTTTTATGTTAGTCTCTTGAAGATATTTTCCGACTTTAAGTTGTTTAGATTATATAAGTTCGTTTCGACAAAGTCTGGTTTAGTATTGATATATATTCATGGCAATTTTCTCGTAGTAAGGGTTTAGATTTGTGTTTATGTTTATATACTGAAAAATAACAAAGATTATATCTTAATCTTTATTCTCTGAAATTTATAAACGTAAACGTGAAATGCAAATATCATTTAATGCTATTGGAAACCCAAGCTACTGTATTTTTCTATCTCTCACATAAGAAATGTTGTTTAACTATTTAACTATATAATTTACAGGATTATGTTCCGACAGTTTTCGACAATTTTAGTGCAAATGTGGTCGTCGATAGGAGTACCGTGAACCTCGGCCTCTGGGATACTGCTGGTACGTATAATTTTAGTATTTTTCTAAAACTGATAAATTATAAATATAAATATTAGTTTTAGTAATTGTAATTTATGTGGAATTAACAGGGCAGGAAGATTATAATAGGCTTAGACCTTTGAGCTACAGAGGAGCAGATGTGTTTTTACTAGCATTTTCCCTAATTAGCAAGGCCAGTTACGAGAATATTTACAAAAAGGTAACATTTAAAATTCACATCTATTATTCGAAAAAAAAAACAATTGATTATGGTATAACATTCTAAATTTATTGTTTTCCAGAGGTTAATTAATTATTTTGTTGATTAATAGTGGCTTCCGGAGCTGAAACATTATGCTCCTAGCATCCCCATTGTGCTCGTCGGAACAAAATTAGGTAATAAAAGGTTTTCCCATATCAGTTCTTAAAGAAATTTAACCAACATTCGAGTCAAATTAGATATTGATCTTGATTATTAATTGTCAGATGATAGAATAACATTTTTTTTATAATGCATTTTATTAATTATGTGATTATATCACGATATATAGATAATTTTTCATTAAATTAGATGCTACATTTTTCTTGCAATATTATGTTGTCTTATAAAATAACAATCTCTTTTACTCTGAATAATATGCTATTATTATGAGAGAAAAGCAAAAAAAAAAAAAAAGCTAATGGTTATTACTTAATTAAGTCAGCCAATATGATCATCTACCTACACTATATATTTTGCTAAGCTACAATTTTAATATAAAAAAAACATGTGGAAAATACACATTTCAAATCTGACCCAAAAGATAACCCCACTTGGGTCGTCAATGTCCGGAGTAGTGGTCCATTTAGGCTTGATCATTTATACATTTTTCTTATTTATTTATTTTGGTTTTATTTTTTTGTAGTAGTATCTTTTATTTAGAAAAATAATGTTACACAAAAAAAATGAATACAGATTTGAGAGATGACAAGCAGTTCTTGAAGGATCATCCAGGAGCAGCTTCTATAACAACTGCTCAGGTACCATAATAAAGAAACAAATTAATTAATCTTAGAAATTTAATCTATATAAAAATTAATTATAAACTGTGATTGTGAAAGTAAAAATGATTTTGAGTAACAGGGAGAAGAATTAAGGAAGATGATTGGAGCCGTTAGGTACTTAGAGTGCAGCTCCAAAACCCAACAGGTATTTAAATTTTACTATATGAGTAAATTTATATACTTAATGAACATCAGGTTGAAATTATATAATACATTATGTAAACTGATTTTTTTTTTTTGTTGCCAATATTTAATAGAATGTGAAGGCAGTGTTTGATACCGCAATAAGAGTAGCTTTGAGGCCACCAAAGGCAAAGAAGAAGATAAAGCCATTGAAGACTAAAAGATCAAGATTATGCATTTTCCTCTAATATTTGAACATCTGATTTTTTAAAATAATATATATATACACATGTTTTTCGAGTTTTTGTTGTTACTTTCTTTATAAAAAAAATGATAACTTTTCTTAATCATAATTTTTTTCCACCATGTATACAATCGAGAAATCTCATATTGCAAAGGGCAAATCATATTCAGTTTAGCTTTCTTTTTAAAATATAAATATACTGGACCCTGGAAAATCATGACATACTTTAAAATTTAAACAGGTCAAGTCAGGGTGACGTAAATAGACTAATATTTTGTTGTTGTTGCAGTTGTAAGTAATAATTAAGAGGTTAATCGTAAGTTAATAATAGTGTGTTATTCTATAAGGTAGAAATCAATCAATAAGAAAGAATTTTGAATAATCTGAATGAATTTGCCCAAAAAAAGAAAACATATAATAATCATCTGAATCAATAATACCAGAAAGCATCAGAACGAGAAATTAATTTATTTAAATTTTTGACAATGGTCGGACACTACAGACGAATCAAAGGAAAATTTTTTTTATAGTTAAATTTAAAGGAAAATTTTTAATAATATATGTATATATGTATATATATATATATATATTAATTATGAAGATTTTTTTTTAGTAATGGTCAAAGGAAACTTTATGATCATTATACAAAATTGAATTAACGGTGGGTCGGAAAAGTATATATTAAAAATGAAAAATAAGGAATGGTTAAATTAGTAAAGCTAGTTTAAGTGATTAAAATGAAAAAAAAAAACGAATTTGAAGCTGTTATGAAGTGAATTCACAACTCTTTAGTTCGCTATCAATCACCCAACTTGAATCGGATCCTAACATATCAACTGTTCTTTAAGATCAGAAAACATTATAACTGCAACAAAACAACTGGATTCAGATCTCTACAGATCAAATTGTTTACCAAGACAACCATGTCAAGAATAACACACATAACCGAAACACACGATCAAATTCAGCCCAAGAGTATCCACAAGTTTCTTTAGAAAGCCCTCAGCAAAGAAGAAAAGAGATTCAAACTTGTCTAACATTGTTACTTATTTTGTTTCTAATCTTTGCAAGTTGTTTAAAACATATGTAAATAGCAGATATAAATGGAACCGTAGAATTTTTATTTGAACGAAAGGTGACATATTGTTGAAACCCTAGGAATATCTTTTAACTCGCGGTTTTTAAACGCTTAGAGTTGGCTAAAGTGTATGTCAGGAATTCTTTCTCTTCTATTCTATCCCCATAATCTCTCCACTCGAATATCTCGAGCTGTGATGACATGCATTCAGGAACAGGACTCGGTTGGTTCCATGAAAATGGGAGATCGTCGGGTTTATCAATGATATATCTCTGAGAAGCAAAAAGGCCTATATATTAAGCAAAATTTGACTAGTAATTTAGTCCATCAAAGCTAGAACAAGAGGAAGAGAAGGAGGATACGTACATAATCTACCAAAAATTCTTTTAGTTTTGGAGCATTTCCAAGTAAAAGTAGGAGTGGTTCCAACCAGTCTGATCCACATGGACATATGCTCAACTTTAGAAGTCGAGAGAAGTTAATGGTGGTGTTACAACAACGCATAACCTGCAACGAAACCAAAACACAACTTAAGTAGGTAGATGCAACAAACAATGATGAAATTACAACGAAAAGAAAGAGAGATTTGCAATTACCATTGCATCAGACAAATACATATCAAGAGACAAAACCGAAGAAAACAAGTTAGAAATATGTCATCATGACAAGACTCAACACAGAGATGTGCAACCTCAAGTCAGCAATTCTAAAGTTGGCCAATGCAGGAGCATCTACAACCAAACACCTATCGGTATGATCTACTACATCATCATCCCTGCCACAAGGGGTATTATTATACCATAAGTCCCATAAAGAAGGCACTTAGATAGTAAACTTTTTCACATTGTCATCTTTTCTCCGTTTTATGGACAAGAACTCGAGAATTGTCATCTTTATACACAACAGTTTAGATCGGTAAGGGATGGGAGGAAGGAGGAAGAAGAAGAAGGAACATTCACGAGAGAAAAGGCTCTTGGGCATGCTGGTTGGACCTGCGGATCAGAGGAGCTTGATTTTCAGCTTATCTACCAAACAATCAACAGCTTTTGCAACCCACTTTCCGACATCAACATCATCGCTAGTAGGGCACTGTGGACCAAGTTCCATACACAAGCTGCCTGTTACATGTGCCTTTTGGAGTTGCAATGATTTGTTAAGAAACTACCAAACGCTCTTCTTGCTTTCATCATCGCTGTCTTTGTACTCAAGTCTACGTACCATCGTCCAAATTGAGAGCCATCGTTTCGACAGAAAAATGGTGGCTACTGCGTCTTTTGTTGGGACTAGATCCAATATCATTACCAGCAAATCTTCGGGTAAAACACTGATCCTGTCTTCACAAACCGTTGCTTCTTCTGCCATCTTCACGATCAAAAGCAACAAACAAAAAATCGTTTTTAGGTTTTTTACTTGTCAAAAAAGCATTAACTATGTCTATAGGCAAACGGGTCAGTATTTCGGATCAAGAGTTACAGCTGGGCCTAATTGTTTCGTACAAAGAAAAGAAGAAGAAATCATACTGGGCCAAGAGAAACTCAAAGCCCATTAAGTAGTTATTTTGCATAATACGCCACTTGTTAGTATCTAATTGTTTCACCGATATCAGCTAGCTACAAATATAACTAAGCAATATAAATTTAACGACAGATATGAGATATCGGGTTAATTTTAGATATTGGATTGCAAAAATATTCAAAATCGAACAAATAGAAAAGTTTATAAGAAACAAGTATATATTTGTAGTTGTTGTAGATTAACGAAGAAAACCATAAATGACACTTTATTTGATGCACTCTGCATTAAAATGTTGGGCACTATTACCTATTCATTCCGCATCCGAGATCTTTTTGGTTTCATCGATCTATAAATCAGATTATCTTTCTGATAGTAGATAATAAGATTTTTTTTATCCACAAAATGAAATAAAATAAAAATTATTATTTTCTATAGATTTTCATGGTTTATTTCAAAAGTAAAAATGAAATAAAAACCGTTCCAAAATAAAGAAAGATTACCACCAGATATTCAATCATGCCTATGGTTCCTCCAAACAAGAATTTTTTATAATCAAGAACCTCCAAGTTCTATTGATGGTCAAATGGTTTTTTGGATTACTAGAAGAAACTTAAGGGGCAAAAGATTGTGTGCGTTTGGACCCTAACAACAACCAAATCTTTTTAGAAGTTTGGAACACAAGTCTAAGGGTTTTTCACCTAAGCTTTAACAAGGACAATGGATTGCATTTTTTGGACAGATGTTAGCATGTGTTTGCTTTCAAGATATTATGCAGACCTAATCAGTATGACAGAAACTCTTAGCGATTTTCATAACCTTTTTATCTAGTTGCCTAGTTATCTAAAAAGTGAAATTTATTTCGATTTTTAACGTCTATTTTCTAGATTTTGTTATGTTCAAACTTGCACTACATTGGCTAACTAATTCTTGAAACTACGAGTTTCATTTTAAGTATTTTTGTTCAAAATTAATTTAAAATCTCACTTAATGTTCTCTCATAAATTAATAATACACTGAAAAAAATAATTACGAGTTAACCCATAAAATAGGTCTAACTTGTCTTTAATGCTTTTGTTGTAGTTATACAAGTTATTAGAGACTACGATGGATTACAATTTCTATCAAGAAAATAAAATGTGTCCAATTCGATAATCATTAAAGCGGCGGGGATTGGCAAAAAGAGAAAAGAAGCGTGTAGCAATGGTAAATGTGAAAAATTAGAAAGCATAAGTCAAAAAGAAATAAATCTATTTGTCTCCCTATGTAATAAAATGTCTACTCTAGTCCTCACTGCATATCAATCAACATGAAGAGATTCATGTTTATCTAATCATTCACTGTATATGCTCAATTAACTAATTATTTATAATTACATACATATTATATTTATATATAACAAAAATTAAACGAAACATCATTCACTGTATAACTTAGAATGCATTCACACTTGCAAACGGAAAGATGTTTATGCGTGGAGTCAATTGGAGTATATAACTTGAGAAGTGGTGCTAGAGTGCAATTAAAACTTCAAAAGTGGTGTTATAGTGCAACTCACCATATATATTAATAAGGCATACTAAATCTTGTTGTTATATTTTTATATATACGATCGTTCGTTCGTTTCAATCGATACAATTCATATAATACAAAGGAATGCTTAATCCTGATTGTTGTTAACTTATTATTTTATTCAGAAAGGTGTAATCGGGTAAAACCGGATGTCATTACGTAAAATAACACTCCTCTTTTTTTTTTGGTCAAATCTTTCAATTGATAATTAAAGACTCAAATTCCAGTGAGAGGAGAAAATACACACATAAGTAACACATACCCAAAATACATGACAATACATGCCCAACAAAGACCATATCAATGGAAAAATAAACTAAAGCAAAGATAGACTGAGATTGACATTGAGTAAAAAGGCCTAACAAGGACTCGATTTCAAATGAACTCTCATAAGCTTTATGAACTTCAATTCTCATTCCTCCAGAAGCAAGGAGAACGAGGTCTTCAATCGCCAATAAGGCTACAGAAACTGCACCAACAGCAGAGGAGAGACCCAAGTCACGGGAGGGATGGAGCCATCAGACTCAGATCCTTCAAGTTGCCCCAGAGGAGAAGAGATTTAGTATGCCTTATTAAGAGCATCTCTATCCATGAGTTTCTTAAAATGAGGTTCTTAATTTTATAATATTAATATTTACAATATTATTTAGTATACAATTAATTTTAAAGTTGAAGAAAAAATTTAACCACTTGTAAAAAAACACATGTGGAGGTGAATCTAAAATTTCTCATTTGGAGTTCTTAAACTTCTTAAACAAGAACCCTTCTCTCCTTTTTAAGAATTCTTTTTATTTTTTTATTAATTAAAAAGTTTAGAATCTCTTCTTAATAACCTTTTCTTAAGAACTTTCATTGGAGATAGTCTAATATGGTTAGTGTTTATGGTTAAATAACACTCGTCTATCAATAAAATAATATTAGATAAAATATTATTATGTTTTATTTAAAACTTCTGAAAGTTTCATAGTCAGACAAACTCTCCTCTTTCGTGATGAAACCAAATCCTAGTTGAAATCTAGTGATAAATCATTTAACGGATTGACGCAGATTGCAACAATTATTTAAAAATTGTTCAACGACTAATATAATATTTAATTTATACAAGGATTTCCAAAATCAATACGTTCATAATAAATGATTTTGTTTAGATTTTAAAATCAATTAAAAGGTACTAACCATTTAGATGTAAAAGAAAAAAATTTGTGAACATTTGAATGATAAATACATAAAGCTGTATGAACTTGAATTTGACAAAAAGGAAAATTTGTGTAACGGATTTCTTTGCTGTGGGATTTTCCATGTCTTTTTACATTGGATTTTTCATGTTTAAGATTACTTTGAATTTTGTGTAACGGAATTTATTGTTAGTGTTTTGTTTTTAATAAAAATAGATAAAATATTTATGACATTTCCAAAAATATGTAAAAATCAGAAAAAAAAGCTGAAAATCAAATGTAAATTCGAAAAATGCAAAAAATATCACTTTTGCTTCAAAATCTTTCCATGCATTGTGAAAATCTTTTTATTTTGTGTTGGTGGTGGAATAAGTCACCACTTAAGGCACTTACCAGTTACCACTATCACTTTTCTGTTTATTGCGTAAACGATATAAAAGTTGAGTTTGTTAATTAGTATCCATCTAATTATATTTTTAAGCATAATTAAAATAAATTCATCATTAAATTTTTTATAAAAGAGTTTTTAACTGTTGAATGTATATTTAATGAGTATAAGATATGATCCCTCGAGTCAATCCAAAACCCTAACTTACTTTGTTTGTCCAACCAATATAAAAAAAGTGAAAAATAATGAATTGCATGTACAAAAATTTATCTAAAAGTAAATATATCAAAAATAAATAGCTGCATATAATTGGTCAAAATTTCGCTAGTTCATATGAATTTTCTGATTATTGGTTTGCAAATTTAATTTAAAAGTACAATTTCAGTTAATTTGAATTAAATATATACAAAAAGTGAAATGAACGTAGACAAAATATTAACTTCAATTGTAAAATAAAAATAAAAAATCCATGTCGTTTGAAAATATGTACAATGTACTACAATTTACATTTTTTTTTGTCTTTTCTCTCTAACTTTACATATATTTTATAATTTCTAATAAGATACAAGACCAAAGAGTAGGTAAAGAGACTAATAATATATAAAGGGGGGAGTAGAGTTATTATTCTCTCATTACCCTATCAATCTCAAAAGGTCACTTTCGATCCTCCTCCTCCTCCTCTCCATATATCATCTTTACACCATCATGTCCTCAAAAAAAAATTGGCCAAGTATGTTCAAATCCAAATCTTGCAAAAATCATCATCATGAAATCAATACTCCATCTTACATGCGCTACTCTAATTGCAACATATCTTCTTCCTTTTCCTCAGGTATCACAAAAATTGCATTATCTACTTCATTTTATTCTATTAGTTTTATAAAAAAAAATATTATTCATTTTATTTGATTATAAAATACATGATTGATGTTATGTATATATATATATATACACGTTAAGACATGCATGCTGATATATATACCATTTTATGGATCAGATCATGTACCAGATCCTAAACCAAGATGGAACCCTAAACCCGAACAGCTTCGGATACTTGAATCAATCTTTAATTCGGGTACTATCAACCCACCTAGAGAGGAGATTCAAAGAATCCGGATTCAACTTCAAGAATATGGTCAAATCGGTGACGCAAATGTGTTTTATTGGTTTCAAAACCGAAAATCTCGAGCAAAAAACAAGCTTCGTGTTCTTCATAAAAACCCTAAATTATCAAAGAAGGAAAAAATCATTAGTCCTAGCAATGATGCTGATCTTTGTTTTGGTTTGGTTAACCAAGGAATCGATTTATTTCCAGGTCAAAACAATGTAACCGAACCGGCTAGTTTTCTATTTCCGGCTCAACCGGGTTTTGGTTCTGGTGATTTTGCTGTGCCGGTGGTAACGGAAGAAGGGATGGAATCATCCGCCGTTAATAAGATTCCAGCAAACAATTTTTATAGCGAAGATAGAAACGGCGGTGGAAATTTCTTTTCTCCTATTTCGGTTAATGTGACTGT
The DNA here is from genome assembly GCA_028015245.1 of Cardamine occulta. Taxonomy (NCBI): domain Eukaryota; kingdom Viridiplantae; phylum Streptophyta; class Magnoliopsida; order Brassicales; family Brassicaceae; genus Cardamine; species Cardamine occulta. The sequence continues at coordinate 20,918,053 of CM051385.1, forward strand.
TCCATTAACCATCGGTCAATCTCAAGGTAATTAATCATTTCGAAAATATCAATATTAAATTAGTTTCATTGTTTAGTGTTTTTCCAAAGATATATGATTTATAATATTTCTTATGCATGCATGAAAATATTATAAATAGTCATATTAGGCTAATACTAAACAATGAAACAATAAAACACTAAACAATTTTGTACTAATATATATATATATATATATATATATATATTTTAGTACAAGATTGGTCATATAAATATTAGTCAATCCCAATTCTTTTCTCTTTTTCTGGAACGAGTAACGCATGCATATACGTGTTTTGTGGAAAAGACGTTTTGGTCTTTGAATTTGACCATTTACAGTAAATTTCTTTGGAGTATTCTAATTTTATGTTGACTAATATTAATCATCAAAACGTATTCGATTGATTATAAAAAAAAATGGAATGTAGTGTTATCCAGAGATGAAGACGTTAGATATTGTGCTTCGCCGGTGAAATTAAATATATTCATCAACGACATGCCTTTTGAAGTAGTGGCCGGATTATTTAATGTCAGAAAAGCTTTTGGAAACGATGCCGTTTTGATCAATTCGTTTGGACAGCCTATTCTTACTGATGAATTTGGTGTTACCTTTGAACCTCTCCAAGACGGTGCTGTTTATTATCTTGTAAGCCTTTTTCTACTTGATAAAAAAGTTTATTAACCAAAATTAAAGGGTTGAAAGTTTTTGTTTTTCTTGTAGAATTGCTCAAAGGGTTTGTGTTTGGTTTTGCAGATTTAGAAGATATTGACGATTGTGTGTTATGGTGCTATGGACGAATATTAATATAATAAAGAATTTCTGAATTTTATTTTGTTATTAATTATTAAATTTTCTCCTTTATATCTTTGAAATTCATGAAAATTTGCATAAGTTTTACATTTTCGAGACTTTTGAAAAATAAAAAAAAATAAAACTGAGTTACAGCTTGATAAAAAGTTAGTTCCCAATGTACTATTTTTATGGTTAGTTGTGTATTTCTATTTTTCTTTCTTTTGAAATTCATCTAGAGACTAACCAATCTGTTTTAGAAATTTATTTAAGTACAAGAAATAGAATCCGCTTTATATTCTTCAATTTATTTAGCAATTGCTAACAATTAATTACATAAATTAAGTACATGTTTGCAATTGTGGATCTAATTTTAGGATTAGTTTATTCTTAGGTCCCATACATCCAATTATTTATAAATAAATATAAAACTATACGTAGAGCAGCTTTACATAAAAATTCACAATCAAACAGACTTTTTAAAATGGTTCACCTTATAGTTATAGATAGATGAATAGATGATGCTCAATTGAAATCGAGAGTAATCAAACACGATATTATTTGGAAAAGATATCCTAAGTTTTTAAGCAATTTAATTAGTCCATATCCTAAGTTTGACATAAATAATCTCAATAACATTCTATTTATATAGAACATGCGTTTATCTTCACCAGTTTGTCTAAGAACAGTTTTCATGGATCAATGTAAAAAAGATGCACATAGTTCTTTTTTTTTTTTTTGGTTTTAAAACAAATATTTTCTTAACTTATATATAATTTAGGAATACTATAGTAAAAATATGTATTATTTCATCTATCTTTTAATTTGGATTAAATTTTTGATATTGTTTTGTTCAGAAAAAACTAATATATATTTTAATTTCTCAAAAAGATATACAGATAAAATGTGAAATATTTACGGGGAACTAACCAATGACGTGTGGAGATTTTTGTGGTTTTCATTAGGATTAAAGATATACAATCTAGTTGTACCACGGTGAAATATGTTGATATGTTTTCCTTTGTACAAGGGTGTTTTGTAAGGTAACTACTAATAAAAAATTATCAAATATTTCAACAAACAGTTATGGATTTTAAGCAATGCATGTCTTCAAGACTTCAAGTGTGTAAAACCTGAACATCTATGCATTTACATACACATCATAGTGCAATTTTTGAATAAAGTGTTTTAAAAATTTGAGTGGGTGGTTAATCTAATGGATTAAAAAAAAATTACATACAAATTTAGGAGTACACTGAAAAGTTGTGGTTTTAATCAAAAGAGCACATAGAAAAGCAACTATCTCAAAGACTTGTGAAAACACCAAATTAATATAGGAAACACCTAACTTAATGCGTTTTAGCTACTTCTATCTATAAATAGAGGAGAAGCATTAACATTTAACAAGAAAGAGAAACAAGAACAAAGGATTAGAGAGATTTAAAGATCAAACAAACAAAAAAGAAAGAAATGAATTCTGAAAACTCTTATGAAAAGATGATAAACTATTATTGCAAGCTTGAAGCACATACGATCGTTCAGCGGAAGCAATAGAACGAGTGAAAAAAATTATATGAAGGTAAGTGTTCATTTTAATATATCTATACTGTTAGTAATGGTATAGTTTTTGATTCAACCAAACCAATTGATATAAATCAATGAAACCATATAAGAACAAGTACAAACACATAAATTCAAGCAGTGCTCAATCAAAAGCATATACCTCGCAACAACCAATAGACTCAAGCCATCGGATTGTAAAAATCGTAGACTATGTAAACAACCAATATGTTCAATTTAGCATTAAACCACCCAACAAACAAAAATTCAGATTCATAGAGACACACAACTTTAAAACATTTACCACACAACAATCAAAAGATTTAAACCATAATTTCAAAACATAACCACACAAGCAACCAACGTATTCAAGTTAGCATTAGACCACACAACATACATATTCAGGTAAGCAAAAACCACATCACAACAACCAAAATATTTAAGCCATTGCTTCAAATCATAGACCAAAGAGCAAACAAAAGATTCAAGCTATAACTTCAAAACAAAGACTACTCAACAAACAAAGAATTTAAATCATAGACCATGCACCAGCCAGCACATAGGCTTATACAACACGAAAAGATTCAAGTCATAAACTTATGCATCATTCAAAACACATAGATATCAAAGGATAAACAATGCCACGAAATAGAGATGTTGTAGGTTTAAAGCAAAGACCATAAAAACAACCAATAAAATCGAAGAATTGGCCTCACTTAAAAAGGATATTCTCAGAGTCTCCAAGAATTTGTACACATTTTCAAACAACTGCACGAAGAAACAAATACTTAGGTTATGTATATGTCTCTTTACTTATGATTTTGTTCAAAAGATCACTCACATTTCATACCTGTAACTTCATAGATCCAATCAGTAAGAAGAGTGATTGCCAAATCAATTCCATCAAATCAGTTGACCTCTTTTGAACTGTATTCATAGTAAAAGCTTGTCAATTTCAGAATCCATTTATATGAACGAATTGCATTTCCATTATCTCTCTGTAATGTGGAAATGAATAAGAATATTCAACCAATCGAATGCAAATATAGAAGAAGAACAGATCTTATCCTTCACTAATTTCATGCTTTACATCAAACTGTTTCCAAATATCACCAAGAAAGCAAATGATTTCAATGATAAAGTTTATATCTAACCCGTTTATATACCTGAAGGCTATGCAGAGTCCATTTTCAAATTTCAACAAAGATTATCTAATTCTAACAAAAAATCTCGTTGCAGCTGTTCTATATATCTGCAAAAATCTTCACTTTTTGCCATATTTTAAGTTTGTAATCATGCAAACTAATTAAATACAAAGTAAGGAGAAACACATAGCTATCTTGAAGTAGACATACACTTGAAATCTGCCGTGGGACTATTTAATTAAAGAGCTCACACATTCAGACATGTCAGTGTGCATTAGCTCTAAAACTCAAATCACTTATGTTATCATAAGAGAACTCCCATGAGACTGTTCTGATTAAAGAGTTGAAAAAATCGGATGAGCTGGTGTATATGAACTCTGAAACTTTAAGTTTTGGAGGCTTTTTTGACATGTGCTCATCTAATTGATGTCGTATTAATGTTACCTTTTGAAATAATTTTATGTATGTGATACTTTAATTTATTTAAAAAAAAAAAAATCAATCGAGAATTATCCGTTTAACTAATTTATGCTTTCAACATATAATTAAAAAATTATTTATAAAATTAATTTTTAATTTCTTTTTTTAATTTTAGAAAATTTAAAATTATTTAATATTCATTATTATATTTACTTATTTTCAAATTTTCTGAGCCTCGACTCGCCACCACAATTTGCACACCATTGACACGGCGTTGCGATCGCATCTGGAGGTGAGGAACTGAAGTACGTTCTCCAGAACGTTCTCGAGAAGACGGAGAATTGTTCGACAATGATGCGGCGGAGGAAGAGGAGGAGGAGCTAGGTGGTTGAGAACTAGCGGCGGAGCAGGGATCTAGCTGCAGATATCGCTCAACAACAATTCTCAAAGATCTCATGTGTTCTGATTCAGATAAAAAAAGAGATTGGTACAAAGAAGCTGGGTTGGGTGGTTGGTTGATAAATATTGGTTTTTTGTAAGGGTTTTTCGATATTTCTATCAATTTTGATGTTAAAAAAGTTGCAAAAATAAAATAAAAAGCATGACGGTCGCATATACGATCACTTTTTTTTAAGTCTGTGGCATTTGAGCCATTGATCCCTTTGTAAAGGCATATCTGTATATGTGTAACTCTTCTTCTTGTACATAATAAGAAAACCTTCTCAATATCTACTGATTTTCTTTTTTTTCAAACGTTACTTTATTCATAAGGTTGATAGATGACATAGAAGTAAAGAGTTCTTTAAGCAGAGACGATGTTGGTCACAGAGACCCTAACCATTTCAGCTTCAAAGATAATAGCATCATTCACTAAATAACCTTTCGATGCATCATTTAAATCTGAAAACAGTATGATATTCCGCACTCCCACACCGTAACCGCTTTGAATAGGATACCAAGCTGTAGAATCTATTTGTATGTGGTTTGAGGTTCGTTGATTCTTTAACCGCAGATAAACCCGTCCCAAAGTGTTTGTAGCGACTGCGTTTTCCTTATGGCCTTGAGCATATAAGAAGATTGGAAGTGCATGTTGTCCTCCATTCCCTTTGGGGTTAAATCCTAATCTCCAGTATCTGTCCTCAACGAGAAAATCTTTGGAGTAATAGAATTTATCTTCCAAGGTAGAGAAATCAGGTATCTTCCAGGTGAAAATATTGTCCGGAGGGTTTGATATCAATGTGACTTTCTCTTGTTGTTGGGCCGGTTTAACGATGAAGATCTCAGCACCAAAAGAACCAGTGTCCTGCTCAATGTACCCTTCGTTCGTGTTGAAGAATGTTGAATGAGGAATCAATTGTCCGTATCCCCACTCTTTTTTCGCAACGCTGTATCGCTTCACTAATCCATCTGTAACAGTCAAGTATTTGAATTGCTTCCCATTGTAGACAAAGAGTTTGAGATCAACATTGACTTCTAAGCCTCTTTGAAGAGATTCTGTCTCTTCGATCCTCACATAAAGTGAAATGTGATCTTTTCCACCGTCGTTTTGATTACCATTCACGTACAAAACCAATCTCCATTTGTAACCAGCAGCCTCAAAAACAGACGATTCGTAGGGTTCTTCTCTTTCCTTAAACACGGAGAAGCTTGTTATTGTCACTATCTTACTAGATGGTCGCTCGTGTCTTAACACTCTTGTCACTCCAAGATTCGCCTCGAGACTGTAAGAACTGTTAATGGACTCTATTTCTCTGCCCTCAGTGACCCGTTGGGTGAGGAAGTCAGCGGAAGAGGAACTGATGAAGAGAAAAAAATCATTTGGATTCTTTCTGAATTCTATGTTGGGATAAATATCCTTCAACAGCTCTTGTAATAAGTCCCTCTGCAGCCACTCAATTCCATGGTCAATTGCCATCTTACTGACGTCTGGGATAAACAGGCTTTCAAACTTATTTTTCCTCTTTTCATACAACATTTTTGCAAGAGTGGTTTTACCAATCCCAGGACTCCCAAAAACGCTAATGAAATGGGTTTCTTCTTCACGTTCAAATTCTAGCTTCTTTTCTAGCTGTTTGAAGCATTGTTGGACTCCAAATGTAGCTATTTGCGTTTTGTTAGTCAATATTTCCGTGTTTCCTCCACTGGTGGCATTTTCCATGGTTCCTCCAATGGTGGCATTTTCCCTGGTGAAAATATCTTTTAGCACTTTCTTCACTTCCTCAACGATTGAGTTGGCAAAGTCGCTCTCCTTACTACCATACCAATGAAGAAAAAAAAATTAAGAAAACTTGGTTTCATTAGATAAGTTTTGTTCATTAAAATGAACTGATATAAGAAGTGATGACATGTTGAAGCGAGATATTGTAATGCACAACAATTATATTAACATGATGGTCCATAATCTTCAAGCCATGATTCAAAATACACTTTAAGATTCAAAATACATTATGGGTTCATAATCTGAATTTAGAGAAGCAACGACCAATGAATCATTAAATCCAGGAATCAAAATTTTACCGGTGTAAATCTAACGTCCAGCCATGGTTACTAGAAACAGTTTTTATAGCTCCCACCCATTTCTTGATCTTCTCGGGCTCTTGCTGATAGTCCCACGCAAGAATCTTAAAATTGCTGCCGAAAGCTCCCTTAAGATTCTTACAGTCGGCGGGCTCTAACTTGTAGAAGATAGGAATCACCACGAGTTTTCCTTGTTCCATCTGCTCTTTCATCTTCAGAAGCTCATCCAAGCACCAGTGAGACTCTGTATACCTCTCGGAGAAGATCGCCACCGCGACTCTCGATTCTTCGATCCGTTTGAAAAGGTAATCTAGTTTTTTACCCTTCAGCTCAGACTCGTCAATAAACACATTGACTTTTTTAATTCTCATGGTTTGAACGAGAAAATCTAAAAAGTTGTTTCGCAGCTCGCCTCCCCTGAAGTTGATGAACACTTAGTACTGTGGCGGAGAGGATTCGTCGTTAGAAGAGGAAGCCGCCATGGGAAAGACGCAGAATCTTCAAGGATCGATCTTAAGCTGAATTTTGAATTTTGGTAAACTCAAATATGAAGTCTTCGACGCTCTTTCTTTAGTGTAGTAGACTGAAAATAATATTAGCCACTCAAACTCTACGAGCATCTTCATTAGACAACTTGTAATGGGTGTCTTAAGTAATAACTAATATTAAATTTAATTTTTTAATTTAAGACACCCACTAACTATCATTATTTAAACCATCCTCCATTAATGATACTTTAAAGATGTCTTAAGAATTAAAAAAAATGATTAATTGATAATGACTGAAGTATCAGCGACAATCTTACACATTCAAGTTACACAATAATACCATAAAACCTGTTGAAAAACTTGAAAGCGAAGTATAACGGGTAAAAGCAGCACATAGAGATATGTACTGTTTCTCCTAGTGCATCTCCTTGCACTTAGAGTAATATCAACAATATCTCTTCCAATGGCTGTTTCAAAACTATTAAAGCGTCATTAAGGGTTAAGGAAAGATTCATTTTATAATAAAACGTAACCATGAGGAGAAAATAGAAGAAAAGGGAGTGAAACAGTTAAAGTCAAAAGGATATTCCCTTGAATTACTGGAAGCAAGAACTGGTGAAGCTGCAAATTTATGACAGCATAAGAAAAAAAAGGTAAGATATTCTGCAAGTACGAAAACAAGGGGATGTGGTAAATTTAAAGAACCTCAGGGATTCACTCACCTTATTATCGATTAGAACTTCCAACATGTAATTATTCCAAAGGAACCTCGGCTCAGCCTGTCAAAAAGAAGGCAATACCAGCAGAAGTTATTTTTAGTTCTGCCACGGATATGCAAAAAGGAAAGACTAATTAATGCTTCCAAAGAAGTTTGATAAATTTAACAGCAGTAGCTATATGGTCACCTGTCTCCACAGAGGAAGTGACTTAGATTCATCACCCAAGTCATACAAGCGTTGTGAGCTGAAATAACAAAAAGGAAGATCAACCTAAAAGGAAATAACAACTGAATCTCTTCATAGTAACACATCATATACTTTTAGATTAAAATTTTATGAGCATTCCTTATGACAGTACTACAATATACCAAATTAACAAATCAATGTGGAAACAGAATGTATCATAAGGAAGAAGATCAAACCATTTACCTCAGTGTTAAGTTAATTTCATAAGAGAAATAGAGACCAGTTGTCTTTTCTGCGACACTTAGAAGCTTGGAGAACTCAGTCTCCAGCTTTTTCTGCCAGAAGCGATAAAATAAATACTTCTTGGGAAAACTCTTTCTCTAGCTCTGAATGTAGATGCTCTGGCTTGAGGACTTTGATAGCAACTTCCTGGCTACAATATGTACCTTTATACCTGAATAACATAAGAGGTAAGGAGAAGGTGGCAGAGAAATTAAAATTTGAGCATCTTAAAATGACGACCACCACAATCTAACAACAAATCGAAATAGGTCAGTAAGAGAAGTAGATCAATTTCAAATCAAAGCTACCATCAATTAACTTCAATCGAATATTAAACCCAACAAGAAACAAATCTAACCGAACAAGAAACTAAACAACAACGAGAATCTAAAATTTCATAAGATTTAGACACATGCAAACTCGAAAATATGCAAATCCGAGTTTATCAATAGATTCGAAAAAAATTAACCTAATTTCAGCTAACAAAACTCCAAGAATCCAACAAGAAGATTCAATCAATGAAAAGAAGAACAACTAACCATGAAATCAATGGATTCAATCGATCAGAGATGCACAGAGAATTTTTCGAGAGAGAGACATAGTTGTTCGTGTTTTGGAGAGAGAGACATTTGGGAATGAAGAAAAAAAAAGAAAAAACAATAATTAAATTCCAATGAAACAATGACACGTGGCGTGTCTTAAGGTGTTATAAGTTATAACAGTAATAAAATAATATACTAAATTTGATATCATTCTAATCCAAAACTATTTGTGAATCGAAACTGTATAACCAAAGACACATTATTTCAAAAGGACCTATGATGGCTATGAGCCTATGACAAAAGTAATCAATCAAATGTGAATTATAAATAGTAGAACATATATTCCATGTGCACCTAATCATTTAGCTAGTCTGATACAAATGTTGTGTTTATAGTAGGACCTTTATATTGTGTTTCAACAAATGTTTCAAAAATAATTATGCGATTGACGTCTAGTTCTTATTATTACCAATTAATTTGATGTCGGGTGCTTAGATTGACCAATTAATCGGTCAGCATTTGATATAGAGCCTACAACAACTTCTATAGGAGGGAGGACTTCAGGTAGCCCTCGAGCCATGATTGTTTTTGCAGTTCCTCTACGACCACCGCGCCAAGTAGAAGACCAGTTTTTATGCCTTCCTATACCAAACAACATTAATTGAAGCAACAAATTATATACTCTGTCGAGCTTTTGCATCTAGGAAGCTGAACAAAACCTATGTAAAAGTCCCATAACACAATTAGCTAATGTAAATTTAGGATACTTCCCTTATACACAATCCAACTAAATCAAACCATTTTACAAACTTAAACGAAACAAATTGATTCATATTGCGTACAATTCCCAAATTGCAGGAAGCACAAGTTAACTAGTAGTACAAGGATCAATTTCTCTGACCTGGCCAACCACTGCGGCCAGAGGGAAAAACTGACGGCCATAGGAGGCGGTCTCTATATCTGAGGTCGACGGAACGACACCGTTTGGGGATTCGACAGTAGCATTGGCGGAGGCACGAACTGTAAACCGGCACGACGCGACTCTGTTCCGTTTGGTGAGGGAGAGAAATAGGCATGACCGAAAGCTAAGCGTAACCGTATTTTGGACCGTAATCATTCTATTTTCAACCGTAACCGGACCGTAATCATATTAAATAGCTAATAACCGTAACCGTTAAACGTAAAAATATATTAGTTAAGGTTAAAATACATTATTAACTGTAATCGTATAAAAATTGTTGGTTAACTGTATGGTATACCGTAAAATTATAACCGTAACCGTTTCTAAAATAGAGCAATATTTTTTTATAGTTTTACCGATATATATATATATATACAATTATGACTACATGTGTATATTTATACTTGGGGAAAATATACTTGTATAGTCTTATGTGTAGAGATGACTAATGAAAATATTAATTGAGTAATAAGGATTTTTCTGGCTTTTCAAAGATTCTTACAAAAAAAAGATCTCGCATCAAACTTCTAATAATCATCACTACCATTTTAATGATTTCTCTTTCTAAGATTTGAAACACACACATATATATATATATATATATAATTGTTGGAAACACATTTAGTTATTTTCAAGTTTCAAAGACAGAAATATCTTATAAAAACTAATAACATATCCGTGTGGATTCATCCCTAGTCTATATTAATAAAACTATAGGGGAATGTAAAAGGATACATACATACATACACACACATAAGTTTAAATTTTCGTAGAATTTTTTAATTTATCAAAAAAAAGGATGCATATATTGCCTTAACCTATGCAATTAAGATTATAATAAAGAAAAATGATCTCATGTGTTTCTTTATCATTCGTATAAGTTTGAATTTATTAATATACTTAAATAACAAAGACTAAAATATACCGACTCCAGAATTGGGCCAGACCGGCGGAGTCCTCCTTATGCTCATACACTGAAATGCAATATAGGCTTCTCATGGACTAATGCTCACTCTAACTCGGGAGCTGCATGGTTAGTACGGGATCATATGCGAGATACTCTGCTGCACAGTAGAAGATCTTTTTTCCAGAGTTCACTCGACCCTTGGAGCTAGTCATCAGGCCTTCTGTGGGGCTGTGGAAAGTTTGGCAAACCTCCCGATGACAGAGATGCATTATGAAATGTTTGACAAGAGTGTTAGTTACGGTGATGAGATGAAGGAGATCAAAGAAGAGTATCGAAGAGAAGATCAAAGGGAACTATACGACATGGTTCTTTTTCTCTCTATTGGCTGCTGGGCCATTTTTTTTTTTCAATTTTTCATTGCCTACTGGTTCAGAAAGGAGCATATTTAGTTTTGTTAAAAAGGATAAAATAATATTCAAATGCCGTTTCTTAATAATTTTTTTTTAAAACGTGTACTTGCATGGAACTGCAGTGTGGTGTGTGTGTGTAATTAGGCGTTACACATATTCCATTTGACCAATTTGTTTTTTTTTTCTTTTTTTGTTCACCCGAATATGTATATTATTTGAACTCAACTAACTAACTATCAATATCGAATTAAATTAAAGGAAGTGGACGAGTAAAAAGTTCCAAATTACTTGAAATTTGTTTTTTACAGTTTCTTATAAGTAAAATTCTGCATGACTGCCAACTTAGTAATGCATACATCTGTGTGACTGTGTTCAATTATTACTTTCTGTATATGCAGTATATTGTTTTAATCTCTTTATTATTCTACAGTCAACGTTAGTTGTAATAAACGTACGTTACGTGAAAATGGCATGTATATAAATGGAGGTAGAGATTAGTGTTTTTCTTGCCTTAGCCTAATTACTTCTTTTTGTTATAAAGCCTTAGCCTATCTACTTCATCTTCATCGTCTTCATCATCATTATCATGTCCTCTACCTCAAACAAGAAGGATCATGATGGTTATCCAGGGCAACACCATAATGACATTCATACTCAATCTTTCATGCGCAACTTTTATTGCAACATTTCTTCTCCATCTTCCTCAGGTATATATTCACATATCCACATATATATATATATACTTTGTTAATTACATCATATACATATATTTCGACTATGATATTTAAATGTATTCTTCTCTTCTTTGTTACATTTTACTAATAAAACTTAATCTTTTAAAGTGATATCTAATTAACCCTTCTATGAATAAGTCGTACCAGATCCTAAACCAGAATGGAAACCAAACCAACATCAGGCTCAAATACTCGAAGAACTTTTCACCGGCGGTACGGTTAACCCGTCTCTAACCGATATCATACAAATCACAATCAATCTTCAAAAAATTTGTGAAGAAGTCGAAGAAGCAGACGTCTACAAGTGGTTCCAGAACCGAAAATTTAGACTCAAACATAAGCTTTGTGACGCCAAACAAAACCGTGTTAAGAGTTAAAGTTCTTAGGAACTTTGATAAAGGAGATCCATTTCTCTGACAGTGAAGGTTGTTTCAACTCACATTTTCTTGTTTCATTGATTAATAAGCTTTGATAGAAGACTAATTTATACAATTTTCGGTTGTATTATATATACAAACGTTAGTATTATCATTTAAATGAAATGATTAGGTTCTTATAACATTATCGTGGGTATCATTACTACAAACTGTTATTCACAAAGATTATAGATGAATTCACTTATATAAACAATTAACATAAAATTTAAATTTATGATTAGTAACCTTAATTATTGTATTTAAACAGTCTATACAACTATTGAAATAAAAATTATGCATATTTATAATTTAAAAATTTATAGAAAAGTTTGTTTTATTTTATGAAAAATTTATTTACATTATAATAATAAGATAGTTTACAATATAACATAATATTTTTTATATAAGAAAAGTTATTTATGAATTCTAACATAAATTCATAAAAATAAAATTATATTATCTTTATATATATATATATATATATGTAAAAATTTACATGATTATTAATATATGTTACTAATGGGACCATATATTTACATAGAGATTCTAAAATAATTATTATCTTATTATCTTATCGAATTTTGTTCATTTTTACATCGGTCCGACTTGGGATCAGCAAAATTTATTAATTTATAATGTTTATTAATTTATCGAGTATTAATTTATAGATGTTCTACTTTACTATGCTCATTGTGGAAAACTTTAGGCTTCTAGCTTTGATACCATGTCAAAAGAAGAGAGAGCGGCTAGGTTTAAAGAATGTTTTCTTATTTCACTTAGAACGATATGACACAATATTTATACATAAGTTGTAGCTTGGAAACCAAGTAATCTATTTCCTAATATTTCTAGAAAATATTTACAGTATATTCACCAATAAATGATACTTTGGTCAATTTCCTTTATGAAGCATTAATTATATTACCCTATTGAGAAGATTCAGAGCTAACACAACCAAAATGAAAAATTCATACTAATATTACGATTCATGATTGAACTTTTTTTTTTAGATAAGTATTCATGACTAACTTTACTATTAGTAATTTTATTTTATGAGCATGATTTCCGGAAACAAAAACCTCCTCCTGCATAATACAAATCACCATTGTCAAGGTCAAATTTAGTCCATGTAAAGGAAGAGACTATTAAGGCGGAGAAACCATATGATCAAGAAAACCGAAGGAAATGACTAAGGAGTTATTGTAAAATAAAATGAAGATGCATGCATAGAGGAAGTAATAAATGTCAATTATGCACTCACGGTCACGGGCTTTCACGGATTTGATAATCGTGCTTGGTTAATCCTGAAGATTAAAAATGTAATGATCTTGATGTAGAATTTGACTTTAATCTGCTGAATTTGGTGTTTTAGATTCAAGGATTTGCTACTCAGGATCTCCCACCTCCTTGGGATACTGGAGTTATCCAGTCAGCCATTGATGGGTTCTGAGATAGCTTCTTCGTCGAGAGACCGTTTCTTCGGCTTTATGCTCAGTCTCAGATTTTTAATTTTCCGGAAAAGTAAGTTTTGTGTAGAACTGTGGTTCTTTTGTTGTTGTTTGCCTAAATCTGACGTTTTTCGTGTTTTGTAGCTACATAACTAGGTTCATAGACCGGATGAACATAGCAGACTAGAAGAGACAAAATGACAGTGACTACTCCATTCCATTAAAGATGATGAACAAGCTTGCTTCTAAGCCTTGGGTTGAGAATCGTGATGAGTATATATGCTCCGTGTTTTACCTTGACAAACGTGTGAATTGTAGAAAACTCTGTGCAGAAGAAAGCCTCTCACCTCCTTGGGATATTGCACTGATTCTCCATTGAAGACCATGTCTATGATCCTCCGCTGATTCTCAGATACTTAATTTTCCAAAAGAGTAAGTTTTTCAGAATTGTGACTCTTTTGTTGTTGTTTCCCAAACATGAGGTTCTTTTTGTCTGTTTGTAGATTCATATATACCTTCACAAACCTAAGCATCACAATTGCATACTATAAATCTGGAAACTAAATGTAGTCGACAGTTTTAATGCTCATACAGTTTTAAAACTGAATGTGGTCGGAGTTTAAAAATAAACTCATTTTTAACAATATTGAATTCACAAGGTTGAGACGATCGATAAAATCAATGAGAATTCTTGTTCTAAACTCGTACGGTTGTGACGATCGATAAAATCAGAAATAAAGCTAGGATAACAACAAATATGAATCGATCAACAAGTTTTGCGAAGTTTATCCATGCCAAAGTTTTGCAAAGTTTTTAATAGTGTGGTTTAGTTTAAAATATATAGATACGTTACAAATTAAGAAAGTGATAGTGATTTTTCATTAATTAGTTCTCTTTCATCTTATAAATTTTTTGACCAAAATATCTTTATGCAATTTTAACGGTTAAATATTTTTTTTAACGATAAAATATTAGAAAAAATAAACTCTGGTTTTAGACAGTTTAATATGATTGGATTCCAGCGGTAACTTCGATGATATATCCATCGAGAATAGGTTGCAGTTTTAGATTGTTATTTATTTTATTAGTATGCTACATTTTATTGAATATTGATAATATTATCACAATACGATAAGTTGTTTTGCATCATTTTAAATAAATTCTTACACTATATAAAATACACATATTGTTCATTTTTTACTATACCATCACAGTGAAAGTGATTGACATATTGTTTATTTACTTAACACAAAATAATTTTTAATAATAAAATATTAACGAGATAAATAATTTACTAACAATCATACTTAACCGTTAACAAAATGATATATATATATATATATCACGTTAACAAAATAATTAACCGTATAAAGTAGAGCTTACCTCCCTAAAATATTTGATCGTTTAAAAAAAATACTTAACCGTTAAAATTGCGATGGGAGCATTTTACTCCAAAAATTTATGAGAGGATATATAACTATTTAATGAAAAATCATTACCATACTTTTATTTTTTCAATTATCTGTTGGTATACATTGCAATTTTTTTTTTTTTTTATCAAATATTTCCTTCCAAAGTTATTAGCTTTATTCTATGCACAGATACAATGATAATTAAATTACCAGAATTTCAGTATCACTAAAGCTACATTAAAAAAAAAGATTATTTGATTTTCTAGATATTTTAAAATTCTCAACTAAAAAGAAATAGAAATTTTCTAAAAGATGGATCCTTTCATAATTTTATTGAAAAAAATTGGTCACTACTATATTCGAATTTCACACCCTAGGAATCCATTTTCACAACAAAAAAATTAATAAAAAATAAATAAATAAATACTCTACTTAATCTTTGGTTTGTTCATTATATTTGTCTTTTTTCGATGCAAAACTTAAATTCTTGATAGCTCAAAGTATCAAATTCAAGAGGCAAATTTCACAAATCATGCTATGTTTGCAAAAATATATGAAGAAGTCAATTTTTCAACTTTGAAACAAGTATATAGTTTCCGGTTGAGTTGTAGACTTGTTCTATGTGGGCCATCGAGCCTCTTTTGGATTAAGCCAAGAGATTTTTTAAATGGACCAAATATAGGTTTAAATATTAAATAGGGGTTTAATTCTGTGATCCACTTGTAACCTTTTAATTAAAAAAAAAATGACTAAGATTGGGCGTGTTTTATTTGGGTTTCTTTTTAAAACTAAAAGTACAAGAGATAACTTAAAATGTATAAAGATCGAGAGAGTCCACGATCCTGGGTAATAGCAGAGGTTTTATCTTTTATCAATCGAAAAAGAGAACAAAGTAAAAAACAACACATCTTAATCACTTCTTTAAAAAGAACATAGTAGGAAAGTATTTTTGAGTGTGATCACTTCTCATTTGCGCCCTTCAACTTTCTTAGCGTCTCTTGCTGCAAATAAACAGAGACATTAAAAGATCAAAAACATGAAAAGAAGTTTCGGTTTTCGAAACCAATGGTGTTTTCAGAGGTTTTTACCAGCTTTTTCCTCTTCTCGTTTCTTGGCAGCTTCTTCTCTCTGTTGGCGAATCAGAGCCAAACGATCTGTACACACACACACAAAGGACAAGATAATCGATAAGACTATTAGCAAACGTAAAAAGAGACAAGTGAGAACAAGAGATTTATCGTTGTTTACCCAAGTCCTTTCTTGCTTGTTCGGTTTTGCCTTGCTCTTGCAGCCTCATGTATCGCTCATGAGCTCGCTGCTTCTCTAGCTCCTCTCTTCAAAATTAAGAAAAAACGATAATAGTTAAGAGAAATGTTGAATGATAGAGAGCTTAAGAGGTGTTTGGTAGTAGCAACATACCTTTCACGCCTTGAGAGTTCAGTGGTTTTACTAGTCTAGCAAATGGGAAGAACAAAACAAATTTGAAGTTATTACAATACACAAAAATTTCAGATTTATAGAAAACTGACTGTTAATTAGATAACTTACATCGAGGTCTCGTGCTTTTAAGGTCTTTGGTTTTACTCTGTTAGGATTATCGACTTCGATTACAGATTCAGTACCTTTCTTCTTCACCTGATATCAAACACCAAGTAAAGATGAATTTTCCAACAATGATAACAGATAAGGCCACATAACATGAAGGTTTTTTTACTCACATCAGCTTCATCTTCAGATTCTTCTTCTGATTCCTCTTCTGACTCATCTTCGACATCCTCTCTCTCAGCTTCGTATTCAGCTTCTTTCTGATAATATCATCAATAGGCCAATGATTAACCCACAAACAAAAATCAACAAAAGTATCAACCTTGTAAGAGAGAATTACAACAGTACCTGTTTGAATGATCGAGGACGTGCAGCAGAAGTGCCAGCAACTACAAAACCCACATAGAACACCAACTTTAAGAATTCAATATTCATCTACATAAATCTCAATTTTACAACTTCAAAAAACCCACAAATTACTCAAAACTGGACCATATTACACAAATTGAATGATTCTAATGCAAATATTATTATCATAGACCATAAGATCATCTTAGCCAGGACCAATCAATTAACTCATACAATTTAACACCTAAATCATACAAAGACAAATCCAAATAGTTAAGAGATGAAAATGGCACAAACTTAAAAAAAACAAGGATATAACCAAAATTTTATCAAAGTTTATAACAACCAAATCTATCTAGCAAACACTGAAATTGGATTAAAACCATGCAACAGCAATCAAATCTTAACTTATGAATACTCAATGATTATCTAACTTATCCAAATCTACAGAACAAAATTCCTGAATCCAATTTAACAAAGCTCCCAGTTCAAAGAGAGTTAAATCGACTAAAACCAATAAAGCCAAAATATGAAAACTCCACAAATTTAAGAAAACGCCAAACCCAATCTAACAAATCGAAACTCAAAAATCAAAACTTTCAAACTCAGCAGAACCTAAAATCAATACAAAATTATTCAGAAAATATCAAAATTACTTACGTATATCAGCTGCACTAGAGAATCGGCGTTGGCCGGTAGGTTTACCCTTAAACTTGCCTCTTCCCATCGTATCAAAAAAAACCAAAATTTTTCCGAAAGAGAACAAATCAAAAACGAAACACGAATTTGATGCCTGAACAAATAAACGAATCGAATCGAAAGAGAAAAAGATGGATTCTTTCTTTTGAAAATTAGTGGAGGATCTCGTCCTCTCTTCCGGTTACGACTAGGAGACGAAAACCCTAAAGCCACCTGTGACTTTTGGGGATTCTTGTGTGTGAGTGTGATTATAATTGTTCCTCTGTGTCAGGGCGTATTATTAACCTGTGTGTCCAAATAGATCGGGCGGTCATTAGCTCCTTTTGCTTTAAATGGTCAAAACGTCATGTAATCAAAATCGACAAACCTCTATAAATTAATACTCGATAAATTAATAAACACTATAAATTAATAAACTTTAGTGATATCAAATTGGATCTGTATAAAAATAAAAAAATTTAATAAAATAAAAAAATAATATATATATATATATATTTTTTTTTTTTAATTTTTATGTAAATATATGGTCCCACTAATAACATAAATTAATAATCATGTAAATTTATATATATATGTAAAGACAATATAATTTTGTTTTTATGAATTTATGTTAGATCAGAATTTTTTATAATATCTAATATATTAATTTTATTTAGATCAGAATTTTTTAATTTTTGAAAAAAAATCTCTATAAATTAATAAATATTAATTTATCTATAAATTATTAATTTATAGATAAATTAATATTATTATAAATTAATAAAATATTATGGTTAATTTATAGATAAATTAATATTATTATAAATTAATAAAATATTATGGTCTAATATTATTAATTTATAGAAGTTTAACTGTAAACGTCATGTAATCAAAAACGACGACACTTTCTTAATAAAGTCATGTAATCAAAACGACGACACTTTCTGAATAAACGACATGTAATCAAAACGACGCCATACTTTTTACACCAGAATAAAATGACGTCGTAACTTTTGCATTACAATAAACGACGTCGTAGCTGAGTCTAGGTTGTGGAACGGATATTTTGATTTTGATTTTTTTTTTTTATATTTTGAATTTTTGATATGTATTGATTTGTCTAGATCAATATTTTTGACTAACTAAATATATAATAGGCTTTTCTACAGTTTTTAGATGTGTTGTATTTATTATTTTTGTCAAACATAAGAGTTGTTGTTTATTATTATACTTTGTTCTGGTTCACTTGGTAAAAGATAAATAAAACCTTGTACTGTACTTGGATCGTGATTCGTGAGGATCTCTCGATCTTAATACATATATTTTGTGTAATATCGTCTCTTGCCTTAAATTATGTTTTAGGCTTGGTTTCAGAGGAACCCAAATCTTTTGCCAAATTTATTTTGGCCATTTCCCCAATAACTTGATCAAGGTTCAGGGGTACATCATCTTAAAGGATTAAAGAAAAAGGTATTGATGGATTTCTGAACAACAAGGAATTTGAGAAAGGAAAATAAATTATTGTAATAGATGACTTGCCAAACATAAGCTTGGCATTTGAGAGTAAAAGCATTTTTATTATCAATTTCAAAGATGTGCCAACATTGAAGCAAGTACATAAAAACAAACACCAACTTTTAATTATACTTCTCAAAAATAAACGAAATTATTGAATCACAAACTAAATAGTAACCAAAAGAACAAATAGTTGAAATCATTACGAGCTTGTGACATTATTGTAGATTTGAGTTACAACTTTTGAGAACGCTTCTTCAATGTTGGTGGCATCAAGAGCCGATGTCTCAATGAATAAAAGTTTTTCTTTCTCTGCGAAAGACTTTGCTTCTTCCATTGATACTTCTCGACGGTGGTCAAGATCACATTTGTTGTTGGACCACAATTTACCAAGACATATTGGGTTTATAAATTGTGTAAAAGTTGAATTGAAATGAGCATGGGCCAAAAGTGGCAAAGCCTCATTTTTAAGTGAAATGTGGAAATTGTCCCACATTGTTTGGAAGTTGTGTTTTAAAGTGGTATATATATATAGTCATGTTTATACATTAGTTTAAATGACTATGGGATGAGAAAATGGGAACCACACGCGCGCGCCGCCGCCGTCTGGCTCGGCACGGCACGTGGGTCGTGGGTCGTGGGTCGTGGCAATGGGCCCTAGGATGATCTTGTATGTGCCCGGTTCCTAGGATGATAAACAGTGCTACCTGTATGTGATAAGGATAAGCATTGGGCTTTTAATGATTTCATAGTTTCGTCATAGTGGAGTATAACAGGATACTTCTGAAAGAAAGCTCATGACAAATCACCTAATGAGTGTGAAATGAGGCCCTTTCTAGGAGAATGAAAGCAAGGCTATATTCTCCAAGTTCACTTAGGTTTACATCAAAGTCCGGGTGGTTCAAGACATCATGTTCACCTCCTGGCCAAGTAAACCCGACAGATATTAAAAATGATTGGTTCAAAGCTGAAACACGCTACCTCTCAGATATAGTTACATTTTCGCATACTCTCGAAAGTCTGTCTAGTCTAGTCGAGTCGTGTCTAGTCTAGTCGAGTCTGTCAAAGTCCTTTTGTTTAGAGTCATTTCTATTCATGTGGAGGATTGTTGGGCCACAATTTACCAAGACATATTGGATCTATAAATTGTATAAAAGTTGAATTGAAATGAGCATGGGCCAAAAGTGGCAAAGCCTCATTTTTAAGTAAAATATGAAAATTGTCCCACATTGCTTGGAAGTTATGTTTTAAAGTGGTATATATATAGTCATGTTTATACATTAGTTTAAATGATTATGGGATGAGAAAATGGGAACCACACGCGCGCGCCGCCGCTGCCGTCCGGCACGGCACGTGGCTCGTGGCAATGGGCAATGGGCCTCCAGAGGTCCCCGCGCGCGTATCTTTCTTTTTGGAGAAAATTCGTAAGGAGTTTCTGAAGCCCATTAAGGAATTCGAAAAAAGGAATATTCGAAAGAATATTCTTTTCGGATACGCAAAAAGGAATATTCGAATTTCTGAAAGAATATTCCTTTCGGATGCGCATTTGCTGCGAGAATTCGAAAAAAGGAATATTCAAATATTCCTTAGAATATCCGAATATGTCCCACGAATTTCTTGGGCGGAAACCGCCCCTCTCACCCTATATATATCGCCGAAACTTGGATCAATTCAATCATGAAATCATTTGATCTTCGATCTGAAAAACTAACAAAAAATCTCTCGCCTTCTTTCAAAATTCGTAAGTCGTTTTTTCGAGAGTATCGTAAAATATATAGTTCGCTGGATTCTTTTTTCGAGTGTTGCGAAAAAGGGTCGTTTGCAATTGTATCCTGGGATTCAAAAATCGCATCGAACAGTCACACTACCTGCGATTTATTGAGTTAAAGATAGAGACCAAGTCTCGCCTTTGCATAATCGGTGTTGCGTTTATAACATTTAGTCAGCAATTTCATTTCCCGAAATTTGAGCGCCTACATTTGTTACCAACGAGCATGATCACAAGGTTGCTGTTATCAGGGTAGAAGCTACAGAGATCTTTGAGCCATTGTTCAATGTCCTTGAATGTTTCGTGACTCGTAATGTCGTACACAAGTAAAGCCCCCATGGCTCCTCTACCGTAAAGGCGTATGGTCCTTCTATAGCTAAATCTACACAATAGGGGAAACTTTAGCATGTAAAAAGAAATATAGGGGTTTTTAGTTTTTGAATTTTGGATACTAGAAACCAAATGAAAAATGGGAAAATTTTGATTTGGTTTTAATTCAATTTTGGTTAACAAATATATCTTAAATTTGAATGATAATTTTTTATAATTAGGTTTTGATCGGTTTAGCTTTTGGTATAGTTTGAATTCAGTCGATTTATTATGATAAACAAAAACACAAATTGGTTGATTTACTCTTTGATTTGTTTTTTCCCTAGTTTTAATTCGGATTGGTTAAACCAGAGCAGGGTTGACTCATAAAGGTTGACTCATAAAGGAGGACGAGGGTGATGGTCCGGAATTCAATCTCATGTTTTTCTGTGTCATAATAATTAAGGCTAAGGGTTCCAATTTGTTTTATCTATTTTATTTTAAAATATTAAAATATTTTAAAATTAGATTGAATGAGGCCACGAAATTTTAATTATACTTTTTTCATTACAAAATCTATAAAATTATTATTCATAAATATTTCTTAAAATAATTAGTAAAACCTCTTAAAAATAATTTTAAAGGTCTAAAATTTTTTTTACGTTAAGACCCATGAAAATGTTAAACTAGTCCTGAATCGTAGTGAACAGTATTTCTTAAATAAATAAAAAGTTTTACAGTTCATACCGTTCGTGACAACCGATGTCGTAAAGCTGAACCTTCACGATGTTCTCATCGATGTGAACATTCTGTAACCCAACTTCTGCAGTATTAATGGTTGGCTCTAACTCATAATTAAACTCATCAAATATTAACCGAGTCCTAATATTTGATTTTCCCACAGCAGGATCTCCTAACATCACTATTTTGAATATATAATTGTAATTGTTGTTGGGTATGTTCCCTCCCATGCTTCAACAAAACCTAGAACACAAAAACTCTGAGATTTTTTATTTTATTTTTTATAGTATTGATCGAAAGAGATTTTTAATAAATCTAGTAAGATGTGATTTAAAATGATATATTAACTACACTAAAGAAAATTTTACATTTTTTCTCATATCCATACAAGTTTATAAAAAATCTCTTTTACAAAGAAAATATTAAATTGGTACTGTGCAAATTTCTAACAATCTTATCTATTAGATGTTAATAATAATTGAAATTTATTACTATACAATATAGTTTTCTACTTAAACTTTATTTTCTTCCTACTTTGCATTCTCCTTCTTAACATGTGTATGTTTTTCATCCAATTGTATTCCATCACGATAATAATTATTGTATATATATAGTATAAGTTATCGTGTCAAATCTTAAAATTTGTTCTAAATTTTTAATAACTTTTTTTAATTACTATACAATATAATTTCTAGGAAACTTTTTACTTTTCACTTTACTTTATCTTCTTTTGACATGTTTTCTAGACAACTCTTACTATTTGTTGCTTAAAGCAAATCAATTAGAAAAAAAATGTAAATAGATATTATCTAAAAATATATAGTTAATAGAAATCTAATACTAATTCAAACATAACTAGAAATGTGAATTTTTAAATTAAAAATATGAAAACTAAACAGTAAATTTTGATTAGAAGTCTTTTTTTTATAATGTTTATCATTTGTTCTAAGATTTGTTTTTATATTTTAAAACAACTAGTACTTATTAATTTTTTTAATATAATGAGCCTTCTTTTTTTTCTTTCTCTTTTAGGGAAAATAGTACTTTATTAGTTGAAAAGGCTGTAAATAACAAAATATAAAATAACTTTTAACAAAAAAAAACACACTCATATATGTTAATGTTTTTAAACTTACTACCATACAATAAAGTTTTTTACTACCATACAATAAAGTTTTTTTTAGTGATTTCTAAAGCTCTTTCTGATATAGTCATGTACTAAGCTTTGGTTGAGGATCTAGAGACTGAATTCTGTCTTTACACATACTCAAATAAGATGTGTATCAAAATCTATATGTATATATGACATTAATTTTGTCTATAATTTCATGTACATTTTGATTTATAAACTATTATTATCAAATACAATTTACTTTCTACAATTATATATAAATTTAAAATTATAGAAATTGTTATAAATTTTTATTTTCTAATTATTAATATTATTTTAATTTTAAATATAAACAGCAATAATATTAATCCGCAGGGTAATACTACTAACATTTACCAATCATGCTTTCATTTAAAAGAAACCACAGCTAAAGTCCTACAGTTACAACAAAAATGTCAACCTTTTTTATTCTTTGGTCTTAGTATTAAAAAGGTTAAAACGGCGTCGTCTTCCAAAAGTCTCCGGAAAATATCAAATTGCAATAACAATAATCTTCCATCCCTTTTTATCCCCAAATTAACATCTTCGTGGCACTCTCTAGGGTTTCGTTTCTCCTTCTTCCTCCGAGTTATCGATCTTGCGCAATCCCAGGTTTGTCTATCTCTCGATTCATTGTTTTCTTCAGAATTTCAACTTCGATCTTCACCAAATTCTCAAACTTTCGTCTTGTTATTTCCCAAAATCTGTGATTTTTCATTGTACGTTTTTTAATAGTTCATCTAAAATTTGGTTCTAATTCTTTGAATTTGTAGATTGTTAAGTTCTGGGTTTTCAATTGTTTAGATCGTATAGCAATTTTTGGGATTCTTCGAAGCTGAATCTTCTCTCAAATATTTGATAATCTGTTAATTGATCATTAAGTGGTTAATTTATTATTGTGAAAGTATCGAATTCACTATTGATTTTTTCGATTCTTACGAATATTTGATAATCGGGTCTTGTGAAAGTATTGATTTTTATCGAATTCACTATTGATTATTTAGATCCGGTTCGGCAAATTTTGAGATTTCCTTAAAATTGAATACTTTTCTCAATCTAGTAATTGATCATTACGAAGCATTAATGTTAAGTATTGATTTTTGTGTTTTTTTTGGATTCACTGTTTGTGGCAAAAGGTGTTTAAAGAATGGGAAAGAGGAAATCAAGAGCAAAGCCTGCTCCTACAAAACGAATGGACAAGCTTGACACAGTCTTTAGTTGTCCTTTTTGCAATCATGGTTCAAGTGTTGAATGTATAATGTAAGATTATGAATTATACAATATGGCAATGAATAAAAATTGTTAACTTATACATATGGTGAAGTTTACTTTGTTTTTCTTTTCAGTGATATGAAAAATCTGATTGGTAGCGCAGCTTGTAGAATCTGTGAGGAAAATTTCAGCACTACTATCACAGGTTTATTTGATTTTTCAATACTTATAAATTCGATATACAATCGGGTTTTTCTTTTGACATATCTGATCAATCTATTGTGTTCTGTTTCTTGTAGCTTTGACTGAAGCTATAGACATGTAAGTACAATTACAAATCTGTTTCAGCATTAGATTTGTAATTACCTTTTTGTAAATCTCTGGTTTGTTCACAATGAATGCAGCTATAGCGAATGGATTGATGAGTGCGAGAGGGTTAATACCGTGGAAGATGATGTTGAGCAAGAGGAAGAAGAAGAAGTTGAAGAAGAAGAAGAAGAGGAGGATGATGAAGATGACCATGTCTCTGTCAAAAGGAAGTATAATAATTACAGTGACTAAGCCGGCTTTTATCGAAAATCATGCAAGTCTTCTTAGAGTTATCTGCCTTATGTTGTAATATCTATCTGGGGAAATTACAAGAAACAATCTTTAGTGTTTTCTCAGTGTTTGATAGAGAACAAAAGAAATAGCATTGTGTGATGATGATAATTCGTAAGTGGATTAAGGCTTGCCAAATCTGTTCTAATTGTTACATTTATTAAATTTACAACTCAAAACCAAAAGCTAACTGTCTTTCCTTAGTCATTGTTGTTGTTATCTACCTCATTTGGTTCCTCCTGTTTCTACTTTTGCTGAATCTGTAACCTCAGCTTTGTACTCGTAAAACCTAACCGCGAGTAAGAAGAAGACGAAGTTAACCATATTAAGAACTGCGAAGAACATGTAATAGTAATCCAACCTCGACTCGTTCAAGTTGTTTAGAATCCATCCTCTTCCCTGTTGCTTCGTTATTCGAGATACTGTTGAAAGCAAAAAGCTGCTCATGAAATTCCCGACTGCTAAACCTGTCGTCACATACGATGTCCCGAGGCTTTTCATACCCTCGGGTGCTTGATCGTAGAAAAACTCAAGCTTTGCGATTTCTAAGGAAGCATCAGCCAAACCCATTAGCACAAACTGTGGAAGCAACACGAAAATGGTCAAGGGAAGTGGTACAGCAGTCTGGTGGATTAGCCCGTGTTCAGCAGCGACCTTGAGCCTAAACCTTTCAATTATTGACGCGATGATCATGACTATAATGTAGGGATCTATGATCATCGCGTCAATAATCGAACCAAATCGAATGCTCATTCTAGTAGGGATCTATCATTCATTACCTTAGACTTGAAGTAGAACGGATTGGGAATGACCTTTTGGTCGCATATTCTGATGAAGGAAGCTCATAGAAGTGTGAAGGCTCTTGTGACATAGGTGCATGAGTTTTACGAAGAGAAACCACAATGACTCTAGCCATCTTAGTAAATGGGCTTCCCATTGGGAGTTTATGGCGGTAATACGGAGTTCCCAACAAGAATATGAAAATAGAGAGAACAAGGCCCAAAGTTGGAAGTCCATAACCTAGCCACTAAATGACGGAGATAACTCATGTTTTTCTCTGTGGAAAACTTTTCTTTTCGGGAAACTTTTCTCTTTTGAAATTATTTTCTGAACTCCCATGTCTGGCTTTCCTTCTCTGGATATTTTTTTCCTGGATATGAATTAGGGTTTTCATTAAACTAGATCATGGTTGCCGTCACATTAAAACTCTGCTTTCAGTCGGAGTTTACATCGGAATCACGATCGGCTAGCGGCTCTCGAAAGCTGACAT
This sequence comes from Cardamine occulta, assembly GCA_028015245.1. Taxonomy (NCBI): domain Eukaryota; kingdom Viridiplantae; phylum Streptophyta; class Magnoliopsida; order Brassicales; family Brassicaceae; genus Cardamine; species Cardamine occulta. The sequence continues at coordinate 20,944,143 of CM051385.1, forward strand.
CTGGAGCTTTCTTTTGATATATAAATCGCCGCCTCACTCTTTACGGTTCGCCGGAAAACTGCTTTTGAAGTTGGGAGACGGCGAAATCTAATCTGAAATGATCTACCCCGGTAGAACGGCCATAACTTTCTAACCAGAGTTCTGATTTGGGATCCACTTGGGGTTATGGATAGCTCTTTATGTTTTTCATCTCTCCATGAAGTATAAGATGAATAGGACTCCGTATGCTCCTCCTTTTTCTCTTTCTACCAGAACCGGTCAGATCTGTTTTCTCCTTCTTCTTTTTCTCTTTCTCTCTTTTCTCTCTTTTCTCTCTTCTTCTCATGATCTCTCTCTATGATAGGGAGGCACGAAAATTCAGAGGCAAAAACAATCCTTATATATGACTCATTATTTTATTTTGATATGGGTTCAAGTTGGGCCTCGTGACTTGATCCAAAAATCGTGCCGTTACAAAGATGCACAATTGTATATGTATACTAGTATCGCTCCTATGACATGGGAATGGACCTTTGACATTTGATTTGCTAGAGGATGAGATTTTCATTGGCACTTTTAGAGGAGTCAAGCTTAGTTAGACTCTCCGGTCCTGTGAAATCAATGGAGAAGTCTTCTATTACGAACTTACTTTCCCTAAGAAAGTTGTTGACTTGGTCTAGGGCTATTACGTTCCTTTTGTCTCTTGCAAAGTGGCTTCTATGAGAGGAATTGTTGCTGGAAGTTGATGCGATGGGTACGGGATCTTAGACATAGCTTTTGAAGGTTTGGTAGAGCTCTTGAAGGTGATGAAGGAAGACTCTTGAAGGGTTTGGTGGAAGTTTAAGGACTGAAGAAGTCTAGGTGAGTCCTCTTTTGATGATGGTTTGATTAACTATGGTAGAATATGTGACTTGCTAGTTTAGTTCTTTTTCTTAGGGTAAATTGGTCTGTGATTGTAAGTTTGTGAAAAGTCTGAGAGTTGATTCAGCCAAGATTATTCATTAGTCTTGATGCAATGATGTGTGATAACTGATAAGGGACATATCAATTTTTTTGGAACAGATTTGTATTTGCTTCTATGAGATGGTTTCTTAAATGTGTAAAATCTGATTCTATTTTTAACCCAAGTTTTTGTTTCCTTGTATAAAATCCACATTTGTGTGTTTATAGCACTCTCTGCCTTACTTGAATTAATGAATCAAATTTAGGAGGATTTAAAGAAAACTGACGAGAAAATAGCATAGTTCAAGAAAGATAAAGCTAAAGCCAAATCAGAGGCTTGATGAAAAAGCAAATAAAAAAACTCAGAGAGGCATTGGGCAGCTCAGATACGAGCTGAGGAGTGTTACGATCCGAGCTGTTGAACTGGAACAGGCTGGACTTGAAGCTGTTCAGAAAAAGGATGCAACGTTGAGAAATGAGCTAGAGTCTATTAGAAGCCAGCATGTGTTGAAGATGCAAAGTCCGAACTATTTCTGCTAGAAGAAGAGCTCAAGATTGTCTTTTCAAGGCTCAGAAGCAAAAGCAGCAGAGACACACGTCAGGGAACGCTTCAGTGTTGCAGAGACTTTGGTTTTACAATATGAGATGAAACACTCAAGAAATTAGATACGAGTGAGAGAAAGATTGAAGATATCAAAGCTGCAACACAAGATGCGTTGAAGAAAGCTGAGATGGCCAAAGAAGCTACAATTGTGGTGGATGCAAAACTTATATAGATTGAAACTATATTATTCATTCATTCATTCTCCTTCATTTCCTCCTCTTTCACATACAATGAATCAGTAACTTCAGCTCTATAAACATAAAACTTAACCACAACCAAGAACAAGACAAAGTTAACAAGATTAAGTACCGCGAAGAACAGGTAATAATAATCTAGTCTAGACTCATTAAGATTATTCAAAATCCATCCTCTTCCTCGTTTCTTCGTTATCTCAGCCACTGTTGATAACAAGAAGCTGCTCATGAAATTCCCAACTGCTAAACTCGTTGTCGAATACGATGTCCCGAGACTTTTCATGCTCTCAGGAGCTTGATCATAGAAAAACTCGAGCTTTGCAACTTCTAAGAACGAATCAGCCATACCCATTAGCACAAATTGAGGAAGCAAAGCAAAGATGGTTAATGGTAGTTTTACTCCGGTTTGGTGGACTAGTCCATAATCAGCAGCAACTTTGAGTCTATACCTGTTACATTTTACCAAAACCAAATCAAAATGTGTATAAACTAAAGTAACACAATAAAGTATTTAATATACTATAGTCTTGTTCAATATTCTTAACGTAAATTTTATATATAATCCAAATATTTATATAAAGTAGCAGAAGTACTGTAAATCATAACAATACCTTTCAGTGACCGATGCGACGATCATGATGAGGATATGGAAGATAAGACCAATTCCCATTCTTTGAAGCAATGTAATGCCTCTTGGATTCCTGGTGAATTTTCGGGTTAACTTGACGAAAACTCGATCGTATAAGACTATGGAAATGAGCATTGAGAGTGTGACGAATCCTGAGAGACTCGCCGGCGGGATGCTGAAATTTCCGGTGACCTTTCGGTCTAGAGTGGTTCCTTGTTTGACAAACAAAGTGTTGATTTGAGCAATCATCATGCTTGGGACGAAAGTTATGAACAAGACAGGTAACATTCTTAGCATTTGTTTTGTTTCTTCCACTTCTGTGATAGTACATAGATTCCATTTATGAGTTGATCCTGTTTTGAGTGAAGCTCTGTCTAAGAATCTGCAACATAGTTACAATTTTAGTTACAATGTTATGTATTTTATGATATACTTAGGATATATACTAAGAATTAAACTGAAATCAAACCAAATTAGTCAAACAGAAAGAGTTAACAATAACCGAACTTTTCTAATATACTAATCCATACGTTTTCTATGAAGTGCAAGTAGGGAACCAAATTGAATATGCCAAAAAATTTTGAAAATTACTTATATCCAAAATGAGTACAAATTTATATGAAAATCAATCCGGCTTTATGGGATCCAAATTGAATAAATCAAAGCCTTTTGAAATCTTATTTAGTTCTTAATCGAATTGAATAAACCAAAATCTATTAAATTTTGATTAGAATGTAGTCATAAATGGTTTTAATATTTTGAAATAATTATTTTTGTCTAATTTTTCTTCACCCAAATTTGCTAAACTGAACCCCTTTTAACTCTAAAACCACAAAATTTCTAAACTGAATAACCAAAAATAACTGAATTTCATCGCTCGATAACCGAAAATAACTGAATAACAGAAGTGATCAACTCTTAACTAAATAAACAAACACATTACCGTAGACTTGGAGTAGGCTGGATCGGGAAAGCACTTTTCCGCTCATATTCCACCGAAGGCAACTCATGGAAGTGTGCGAGGTCACGAGCCATAGGCGCCTTGGCTTTGCGAAATGAAGCCACAATGACTCGAGCCATCTTTGTGAAAGGACTTCCCGTTGGGAGTTTATGGCGGTAAAACGGAGTTCCAAACAAGAAAATAGAAATGGAAATAGCAAGGCCCAATGTTGGAAGCCCATAACCCAAAGTCCAGCCCACATTATCTTGAACATAAACAAGAACAGTGTTGGCAAAGAGAGTACCTAAGAAGATACTAAACATCCACCAATTGAAGAATGATAGTTTCTGAGTCTTCTCCTTCGGATCGAATGCATCGAACTGATCAGCTCCAATCGTCGAAATGTTTGGTTTTGTACCGCCTGTACCGATGGCTAATGTGTATAACGCTCCAAAGAAAACTGCTAATTGTAAAACCGAAGCTTTTTTGCAGTCTTCAGCATTAGATGAAGAACACTCTGGTGGCTTAATTCCCGGTACAGATACTGACAATGTTAACACCATCATGCCCTGTAATTAATAAATGACTAAAACGGTTAGCTCAGTGTGTGAATTTAATTACTCTTTCTGAATTTGTTAATGATTAAGATATCAATTGTTTCAAATGAAATTATATGGTGTTTGTGTTCACATGTTATTATGTTCATATTTAAAAACGTATTGAAGTTTTTTTTTTCTTTTGTTAACAAAATTTGGACTATTTCTCGATTTATGCGTATCATAAATCGGATGTCCCGAAGAGATGGTTTATTATTGAAGTTAGAACTATTGTTTATGCAAGTTGTAAGAGTAACTAAGTGTAAACTAGTCCAAGTTGTAAATAAATATGCGTACAACTTGCAAATCTTTTTTATATGAAACCACTAAATAATTTAGTTACATTTGAAACTAAATATGTTATATAATATACTATATATAGTTGTAAATAGAAAGGTAAAAGAAATTGAATGCTAAGCCGACCTCACCGTCTGTAGTGGATAAGTCTTTCGAATATTTTAATTCTTATATTTAGTGTTTCGATCCACAACTTGTCTCGTGTGTATACACACTTTCTAAATGTGCGATCGAGACAAGAAAATTTAAAGCGTAATAATGATATTTTTTCAAAGTCAATTGTTAGTCAAGACTCAAGAGATATACATAGTTCCAAATTAATGTACATTTTTTCCTCGTAGAAAAGTATTGAATATAGTAGAATCCAGTGCATAAGAACAAAAAAATGGATTGATATACAATTGACTCTAGTGTGGAGTTTTAGATCCGTCGTTGTCTTATCTCTATTTCGCTGTCGTTGACTCACTGTTTAAGATTTTCTTCAGAAATTCTCATTTATCGAAAACTTATATTGAATATTCAAGATGACGACGAAGACCAAAAAAAATGGAACAAAAAGATCGAATTCTACACTCAACAACCGTTAAAACTAGTAAAACGTTTCTGGCTATCGTATAAAACGTAAAACATTGGAACTTATCAAAAAAAATTCAGCATTATTACAATTTCACTCTTGAAATTCCAACTATATTTAGACACTCTAACCACCATGTCAGGACGAGGCTTATTGTTTTTTTTTTAAAATAATAATAGTCTTATTGATTATTTTGATGCTTATGACTTATTAATGAGTATATGAACCTTCATGTCGTTGGTTCCAAATTTTAAAATATAATGTGAAATCAAAGTGTAATTACTTCGTTAAAAATAAGTTCATGCTGAAGAGTGTATAGACAAAACAAAACAAAAAAGCATGAATCATCACGCTCTCACGTCTACGTTCACGTTTTTAGGCATACGTACCTAATTTAGTTCTGTATGTGATCACGAAATTAATATGTTTTTTTTTTTTGATAAAAACGAAATACATGTGTTAATATGTATATATACAAATATCAAACTCATGACTACATACAGAACTAAATTAGGTAAAGCATTTAACATGACCGATTAGAATAACAAACAATACATGCATATATATATAGAGTAAGTAATTAATTTGTATGGTGTATGTTTTTAGTGTTTTTTCATTGGTAATAGAATCAGAAATAAACGTACCATCAAATAGATAGCTCCAGAGATAATGAAAGTGGTATAGCGACCGAGATGAGCATCTGCAACGTAAGCCCCCAAGATTGGAGTGAGCCAACTCGTCCCAACCCAATTGGTTACATTGTTCGATGACTTGACCGTGCCTTGGTGCAATTTGGTTGTCATGTAAATCACTAGGTTGCTTGATATCCCGTAATAAGCCATCCGTTCAAACACCTCGTAAACTTATCAGAAAATAATATTTCCATTAATTGATGAGAAAAAATGAATAAATTGCGAGAGTATATAATAAAAACTAAAAAATAATAATAGTGAATTAGAATTTTAATATGTAAATATATAGAATTTTTTCCTAGTAATTTATTTGGGTAATATTTATGCTATTTAATACCGGCGGAACATTTCCATTGATAGTATATTTTCTATTTAATTTTGCAGACTTTTCATATGAAAAATAAAATAATTGGTTTTTTTTTGTTTGCAGACTTTTCATATGGAAATTAAATAGTTGGATATATTCTTATTTTGGGTCAATTTCTCAAATAATTAGATTTAGTACCTCAAACTAAGATATTTCATTAATTTAGGATAAGATACGTCACCAACTTTTACTTGCTCTCGTAACCATTGAAAAGTTTCTCAGACTCATGGCAGCTTTAAGATAGACAATAATCTTTAAAACATTTTTCAAATACTGCTTAATCATCACTGTGAATTGTGATTAATCACTTTGAAATCAAAATCTATGAAACAAAAAGAATACCAATTAATAAAAGGAAAAGATAAAATACCAACGACAAAGGAGCAAGCTTTCCAACGACCTCTAATGGATCTTCGAACAGGATTGCCTCGAAGATCAACAGTTCCATCTTTTGTATAATCGTCTCCTATCTCTTCTACTGTCATTTCTCTCTCTCGTTTTTTTTTCCTCTCTCTCTCTGACTTTTTTTTTTGTTTGGTAGCTTCAGTGTGTGACGAGAGTTGGCATTTTTGTCTCATATATATACAAATTAGTAGATGATGGGTCACATGTATGATGCGAATCTTTCAACGTAACACATATAATTACTGTCTTAAAGTTATTAAATTATTCTTTAATCTTCCAACAGAGGTTAAAAGTTTTTTACTACATATCCTGAGCCGGCAAGAAATCATGGCTCCAAGCAAAAAAAAACAAGGAATTGGCCCAATGATAATTATTTTATAAAATAAATTATAATTTCCCTAGGTGAAATTTTAACCTACGACCTTAATATATCGAATCATTCTCTATAAAGTTATTGCATAACTAAAATATGCAGAAATTTTTTAAAAAAATCCGTAACTAGAAAATCTTTTATATTTGGGTGAACCCATATTAAAAAAAACATAAAAAATTTCCTTCTATTTATTTTACCAGACCAAATTTCAGTATTTTGACGACTGGATAAGTATTGGTATTTTTAAAAATTTAGAAAATAAAGTTTGTGCTAGCTTATCGCCATGATTTAACTTTTTATACACCTCGCCCAATTATATGAAAATTTACATAAAATTAAAATATTCATAGAGTGATTTTTTTTCTTTTTACACACACACACACACACACATATATATATATATATATATCTCAGAATTTACAGATGGTACTAGTTTAGAGATAAAACAAACGTCTTATGATCTCATAAAAAATATAACTAATTAAGAATTAATTTTTTATAACAATGAATTTAAAATTTTAAAATAATTTAACGAAGATTTTAATAATGGCTAGTCACTGTTGGCACTTTTATTTTGTCAACAATTCTAAATTTAATTAAATCAGTTAATAAATCCAAACCAGTCATACAAAGCTTACATAAATAATAAAATATGGGTAAAGTCTAGTACTCCATACTAATTTAAATGATATAATATCTGTTATTCATAGATTTTGAAATTAGTATGAGTTTTAACATAAGATTTTGGATATCAAAAATATATATGTTATATTTTTTATGTATAGACGAATAATAACTTTGTCAAAAGAAACAATTTTTTTAAATATGAAATTTTAGGTTCTAAAAGAAACAAATTTAGTGTCATTACTTTGTCGAAGTTAATAAGTTTCCGCTACTTTTGGTTGGTGAAGTAAAAATTGATTCGATATTTTTATTTATTTTATAAATAGTAGAAGTTCTGACTCTTTTGACTTATAATCTTCCTTCGTACCTAAAGTCAGTTTTTATTCCATTCTGATTTAAAAGTTGTTTATCAGTCCAAAGTTTGAACCCAGGGCACCAAAAATGTCTCTCGGTATCATTTTTTAAGTTTCCACTTGTACAATTGAAGTAACTTAATTAGAATTATCATTAGAATATTTTAAAAACTTAGACATATTGACCTTTTTTTAGTATATCTTTCATGGTAAATCATGTAAATTATTCCGAAAACATTACTTGAGAGGCAAATATATTTATTTATTAGTTTAATTCTTTATAACAACAAGTTATATATATATATATATACATGACAAATGAATGAATATTTTTAATAGTACTGCATCTTCTTACAAACTTGCCTGCTCATAATATATTTTCTTTTATGTGTTACAATTTTTTTTGGGTCTATTTAACTACTTTATGTCATTGTCATTGTCATTGTTTAACTACTTTGTTACACACTATCATAATTGACACGAACAGCTGGGTTTTCATCGAATCTTTGACATCGATTAATTACATATAATAATAATTTCCCAACTCTATGTCCAATATAATATCTGTTACTTACTAGTACTTACAATTACTTAGAAGACGAAGGACAAAGTTAGAGTCGGAAGTCATAGATAATAAAATATTAATTAGAGTTGAATAAAGTTTTGGTGGTAAAATAAATTGTAAACTATCTTAAGAAACTTTGGTTTATGCTACTAATTAAAATCTTTATGGCAGGTTTTTATATTAAAATATATTAATTCGAGCGGTTCATCTCTTGGACCTACTCCGACGTGTATTCTTCTATCTAAAAGACAGAAAAAAAAAATATTCATATGTTCTGCATGTATATTTGGTGAAAAAAATGATACACGTGTAATAAAAATATTTTCGTCTTCTTACATGATAAGACCTGCTCATAATATATTTTATTTTAAACATGTATATATTTTGGGGTGGATTCTCTTAAACAAGAGCCAAAATCGCCGCACCAAAAAAAAACCCATTCACATGTTATTAAATGGCAATTGTGGAAGGTATACGAAATCACTTGGACGAGTCTGACTCTCTTCAGCTCATTAGAAATTTAGAGAAATCAAGACCAATACCCCTCTATCAAATCTTCACGAACATAAGCAAAATTTTCCAATTTTTTCAGTAAGCTATCTTTTCATTTTATCCCTTAAACAGCAAATGTTTTGGCTGATTCTATAGCCAAGAGACTTTATCTATGTATGAAGCCGACAGTTATCTTGAGTTTAAATAGAAAATATTTGGTTGAAAAAAAACAACAAAATTCATACCCCAAACCAAACTAGTTTCTAAATGGGTATAATATTTTTGCTTAATATGTATGCAATAGTTGGTTCTTGGTTGGCAGGTTGGTTGATTGATGGTTAGTAAAGGGAAGAAAATGACTCTCAAACTATCATTTTGTGTATGATCTGCATCGAGTTATAAAACTGAAAACATTTTTCTATAAAACAATTTTGTGTTATGAATGACTCAAAACTATCATTTTGTTTAGTTGTTATCCCAATTTAGGTCAATGATCGATTGTTCTTTAATACTTTAACTGGGCCAACAATAGAAAGCCTGTTTCTAATGTCCTCGCTTTCGTGGCCCAAATTCGAATATCTCCATACTTGTCTCTTTTGATCTCAAACCCTTGGTAAAATACTCGAATCCGAATCGAAAGGGAACCAAACCGAATCTAAACAAAAATTCTCGCATTAATGGTTCCTAAAGTTTTATATCCAAAATCCAAAAAAAACTGATCCGAATCCATATCGATAGCGAATGCCCATGCGTAAGCTCTCACACTTGCCAACATTTTCAACATTTTCCTTCTATAATGGTTCTTTTGTGAATGACCGACCATCTCCCATGGCATACGCAATGTTTCAATATTAAAAAAAAAAAACATCTTACTTCATGCAATTTATATCAATCACTGTTGGCGTGTGTATTTAATTCCCATTATTATTATATTCAATTCAAAACAGTTACATCCAAATTAAAGCACATTTAATTATGTACCAATATCACTAAAATAATTCAGATGAAACGAAGCAAATTGGATATTCCATACATCCAAGATTCCTCTAAATCTCAACTTTCTAATCCATCTCAGTTCCTTATTCTTTATTTTATACGCAAAATAAAAATGTATCCATATATTTTACACATATTTATTTCTGTATAATAATCAAGACAGACATTATAGCACAGAACAGAAGTAGAGAAAGGAAGAAGATGGAGATATTTGTGAAGAGGGAGTACTTAGATTTGGTTCTTGTCCCATTTGGGTTAATCATAGTTCTATCTTACCATTTAATTCTTCTCTATAAAATCCTTTATTTTCCTTACCACACGGTCATCGGTTTTATGAACATCGATAAATCCATTTGGGTCGACCGTATCATGAAGGCAAGTGATCTCTCTTTTACTACAATCTTATCACTATTCCATTTCTATATAATGTTTAGTTTAACTTATTATAAGATACCAAAAATTTATGATTTGGTAATGTCAACAATTTTATCATTGTTACATTTTAGCTATATATAATGGTTAGTTAAACTTATCACAGGCAAAAAAAGACGAATTGGGTAATGCTTTAACTGTTCTTTCGAGCAGCATATCAGCTTCAACATTTATGGCATCCATTGCTTTAAGATTGAGTTCACTTATCGGCGCGTGGATCGGAAGCTCACCGGTTAATATGACGGTTTTTACGGGACATTTTATCTATGGAGACACAAGTTCAATAACAATGGTCATTAAATACACATCTCTTCTCGTATGTTTCCTATTCTCTTTCAGCTGTTTTATTCAATCTACAAGATGTTTCTTACATGCAAACTATCTCATTACCACTCCCGGCGAAGATATTCCACCGGAAATGGTGAAGAGAGCCGTCATAAGAGGTGGTAACTTTTGGTCTGTGGGTCTTAGGGGTCTTTACTTGGCCCTTAATCTATTGTTGTGGCTTTTTGGACCGGTTCCGATGTTTGTTATTTCGGTTTTGATGGTTGTTTGTTTGTATTTTCTCGACGTAAACTCGGTGGCTCAGCCTCTTTATCACCGAAATTTTGGGGCGGAGCAAACTGTGAAGAGGATGAGAGGAGTTTTGCATGAACCGTTGACTTTTAGGTGTAATTGAAAATAAATTTATTTGATTATGACAACTTGAGATTTTTCAACGGATTATATAATCTAGTGGTATTTTACTATGTTTGATTATATTCAAACTTAAACATATGGAATGATTCGTAAGAAATCAAGAAATTATTTGCATGAGATTTGAGAAAGCCGTACGGGGCATGTTCCGGGAGCGTCTTGTCTTGTGTTTTATAATTATTCACACGATAACGCATTAACGGAAAAAAAAAACAGAAAAAAGAAAAAAAGATATTATGGTCACATGTCACGTTTATTTCTTTACAATTATATGATTTCCTGAATATTGCCTATGCATTTTCACGTAAGTTGACATGATTTTTTTTAATACAAGGCAATTTTTTAAAAGAAAAGTTCAATTCAACGGAGTCTTCGGTTGGAATTTTCAAACTTGGGATGTGAAATACATGAAAACTACTCTAAATCGGTTTTAGATACATTTTTATATTGCAATAACTATTATTTCGACGATCTAATAAAAAAATAACTTCAATTAAATTGATTATGTGTTTGAAAAAACTTTTGCTAATCCAATGGTGATAGATCACTTAGAGCATTCTTATCGGACACCTATCTGGATGTCTTCCCCAATTTTTTTTTTAAATAATATTATATTTATTAATATTTTATTGTCTGGATGAATCACGCAACGACACGTAGCGATTTTGGAGAAGAACCAGTGTTTTCATACAGAAAGCAAATATCTTCTCGAATTTATTGTATTAAATGCTAAAGACACCCCTTTTTTATGCAATGGGAATGCTCTTAGTTAGTACAAACTTTTTTGAAAAGAGGTTGAATCCTTATTTTTATGAGCTCCTGCTTTCGTAGAAGATGAATAATTTATTTTCTAAACAAATATTATTATTAGCTGATTTTGAAATAAGAGAAATTATGGTAAACTTCCATATTTAAAAAAGTAAAATTGTCCTAGAAAATTTGAACAAAGTAATTGATGAATACAAGGAAGAGGGGTGTCACAAATACAATAACAACAATGTTCAGACTTCAGAGTTCAAACTAAACTTGTACTTTTTATTTAGGGCCTTTACGGCCCATAAAGGTACTTGTTGGGCCTATTATACAATATTTAATTTGTAATTATTCCCTTTAATCGCTGTCTCTCTCTTTCTCTCTCGACAGATCTTCTTCTTAGGTCTCTTCTTCGTTTCTTTTCCCCACTTTTTCAAAATCAGTAATTTTAGGAATTTCAGAGAATTTGAGCGAAATTAAAGTAGAGGAATTTTCAGAAATCGAATTCGAAGAAACATTGCAAACATGAGGAGGATGTTCAGTCGAGGAGCGAAGGATTCGCCGTCTGATTCGGCTTCTCCGTCACCGAGATCATACCCTTCGACTTCTCCGGCATCGTCTTCTGCAGTGACGGGCCCACCGAGACCGATTCGTTTAGTGTATTGTGATGAGAAAGGGAAGTTTCGGATGGACCCTGAAGCTGTTGCTACTTTGCAACTCGTTAAGGAACCAATCGGTGTTGTTTCGGTTTGTGGTAGGGCTCGTCAAGGAAAGAGCTTTATTTTGAATCAGGTTAGGGTTTTTTTTCTTCTCTTAAAGTTCGTTTATGGGTTTTCGTGGGGGAGTTATGTTTGAGTTAAATTGGTTTCTTTGTACATTGTTAAAGTCTAGGGTTTAGGCAAATTTAAGGTTCCTGTTAGTATTACCTCGAATTGGTTTGTTAGGTTTTTCAAGCTTCTTGAACTCAGTAATGGGGTTTTTGTTTTTTGTAACTTAAGTGTTTGATTTGGTTCTGTGTACATTGTTTCGAGGTAGGGTTTATGTTTTTCCTATTTTCTCGAATTGAATTGTTGTGTTTTGTGATTGTAGCTTCTTGGACGGAGTAATGGGTTTCAAGTAGCATCAACACATAAGCCGTGTACCAAGGGGCTTTGGTTGTGGAGTTCTCCTATTAAAAGAACAGCTCTTGATGGAAGTGAGTACAATCTTTTGTTGTTAGATAGTGAAGGGATTGATGCTTATGACCAAACGGTAAGTAAGATTTTATTTTACTAACGAAGTTGCTTGCTACGTAAAGATTTGATTTCTTTCCAAGATTATGGGTTTATTAACATGTTTTGATTAATTTTACTTCCATTTCCGCAGGGTACCTATAGCACTCAGATATTCTCATTAGCTGTTCTTTTGTCAAGCATGTTTGTATACAATCAGGTTGGTTAAATTTCCAGTTTGAACTTAATTTAGGCTGCAGATATCTGCTTTTGTAAAATTGTTTTCTCTCTTGTGTTGGCTTAGATGTTGTTTTTGTTTCTATGTTGTCAGATGGGAGGTATTGATGAAGCTTCACTAGATCGTCTTTCTCTTGTCACTCAAATGACAAAGCATATCCGTGTAAAAGCTTCTGGAGGGACGAGCTCACGTTCTGAACTTGGGCAGTTTTCTCCCATCTTTGTCTGGCTGTTGAGGGTAATATGCTCTGTTATTTTTTTTTTGTAGATATCATTGCTAAGAGATAAGTATTGACATTGATATGTTTTATTGTAGGACTTTTATTTGGATCTAGTGGAAGATAATCGGAAGATTACTCCTCGTGACTACTTAGAAATTGCGTTAAGGCCAGTTCAAGGTGCTGGAGGAGATATTGGTGCTAAAAATGAGGTAATAAGTTTTTTCAAGTATATTTATCTATTTAGTCAGGAATTCTTGAGAAAGCTGGGTGCTGCAATCAAGTGTAATTCTTTTGCTAGAATGGTGTAAGTCAGTGTAACAAAACACAATGTTTGTGCAGATTCGAGATTCAATTCGTGCTCTCTTTCCGGACAGAGAGTGTTTTACTCTTGTAAGGCCTCTGAACAATGAAAAGGACCTCCAGAGGCTTGATCAAATCTCGGTTAGTATCGTTGGTATACTTTTATTCTTTAATGGTTTGTTTCTTTGTTTAATGCGTGGTTGCATAATATCCTTTGTGTTTATGCAGTTGGACAAATTGAGACCTGAGTTCGGCGCTGGTCTGGATGCATTTACCAGGTTTGTTTTTGAGAAGACGAGGCCCAAGCAATTGGGGGGTACTGTGATGACTGGTCCCATTCTTGTCGGTATTACACAGTCTTATCTGGATGCGTTGAATAATGGTGCCGTGCCAACAATAACCTCATCTTGGCAGGTGTGTTATCTATTGCTTCTGTATGGTATCTAAGACTTGAAAGATTTGACTGAATATGGGTAAACATATGGTTTTCCTCTAAATAATGTTGGCATACAATATATTTAATACATTACTTCATTAATGTGTAAACATGTGGTTGGTTATTGCGTTCAAACATTTGTGTGCTTCAAACCATCATGGGGCTCAGTTCAGATGTTTTTACTAATGCATTCTTAAGCCAATTTCCTCCCAGATACTTACTTCGTAGAGTGTTTTTTCTTGACTATGCCCTTGTAGAGTGTCGAAGAAACAGAGTGTCGCAGAGCATATGATTGTGGTGTAGAAGCCTACATGGCTGCCTTTGACCAAACAAAAGCTCCTGAAGAAGTAAGTACTTTGGCTCTTTTAGCCCTCGTTTTTTGTAACTTATGACTCATGTTAATTCTGTTATATTTAGGGTGCACTGAGAGAAGAACATGAAGAAGCAGTTCGAAAAGCTTTGGCTATGTTTAACTCTAATGCTGTGGGGGCTGGTTCAGCAAGAAAAAAATACGAGGATCTTCTCCACAAAGACTTGAAGAAAAGATTTGAGGTAATAGATTCTAAAACAGTTGTTGGTTAGTAACAAGCACTTGTTTTTAAATTCTGACTGTTTAACTCATTTGCTCAACTTTCACTTGAATTTGCTCCTCCCACTGCCTCATGCTGATACAGACAATATTTTGTTGATTCAGGATTACAAGAAGAATGCGTTCATGGAGGCAGATTTGCGATGCACAAGTACTATTCAGCGTATGGAAAAGCAGCTGAGAGCAGCTTGCCATGCCTCTAATGCAAGTATGGATAATGTTGTGAAGGTTGGTTTTTGATGGATATAATTTTTGGGATAGATAGATTGAGGATTAAAGTTCCCTTGGTTTCAATTGGTTGCTGATTGTTTGTTTTTCTTTTATATAATGATCAAATGTGTCAGGTTTTAGAAGCTCGATTGTCAGAATATGAGGCATCATGCCATGGCCCTGGGAAATGGCAGAAACTTTCTGTGTTCTTGCAACAAAGGTATTTTAGTGCATCGAGTCCCCACTGATTTTCATTTACGCCGAGGTTTGTTTAGAGGTGTGGTCATGTGTTTTGGGCATTTTGTGATCTATTTCTTTAATCATGCAGCTTGGAAGGACCGATATATGATCTCACCAAAAGGCTAATAGATAGCATTGCTATAGAGAAGAACTCACTTGCAGTGAAATTCCGTTCTGTTGAAGATGCGATGAAACATCTAAAGCAGCAATTGGATGATAGCGAGAGATACAAGTTGGAATACCAGAAACGTTATGATGAATCCAACAATGACAAGAAGAAGTTGGAAGATATATATAGAGACAGGATAACTAAACTACAGGGGAAAATAGCTCGCTGAACGGAGCGATGCTCTACTTTGGTCAAAACTGTGGAATCTAAAAAAGAAGAAATCAAAGAATGGAAAAGAAATTATGACCAGATTGTTTTGAAGCAGAAAGCTGTTCAAGATCAGCTTAATTCTGATTTGGAAGTCCTTAGGACACGAAGTACTACCTCTGAAGCTAGACTTGCTGCAGCTAGAGAACAAGCAAAATCAGCTCAAGAGGAAACAGAGGATTGGAAAAGGAAGTATGATTTTGCTGTGGGAGAGGCAAGATCTGCTCTTCAAAAGGCTGCTTCTGTGCAAGAACGTTCAGGCAAGGAAACACAACTGAGGGAAGATGCTCTTAGGGAGGAATTTAATTTGACTTTAGCTGAGAAGGTAACTTTATTTGTCCAATTCGTTATAAAGACGAATTCAAGTTTGTAATTGTCAGTATATATCATTAATATGCGGTGTTCATCAATTTCAGGATGAAGAAATTAAGGAGAAGGCTACAAAAATCGAGAAGGCGGAGCAGTCTCTAACGGTTCTAAGATCAGATTTGAAGGTGAGCTTTTCAAAATGGTAGTATATATCTATGTTATCTTTTTAATTTATCTTCCTATGCTGTAAACATCTGTGCAAAGTAGTTTACACATTGTTCTCCTTGCATTCTGATAAAAGTTTGCTGAATCAGTTGAACATTGTGGAATGTGGATCTTAGCTTTTGTTGTGTCTTTTGCAGATGGCTGAGTCAAAGATTAAAAGCTTTGACATGGAGTTAACATCACTGAAACTGAAATTAGGAGAAATGACTGATAAGTTAGACAGTGCCAACAGAAAAGCGCTAACATATGAAAAGGAGGCTAGCAAGTTGGAGCAGGAAAAAATCCTGATGGAGCAAAAGTATCAATCTGAGTTTCAAAGTTTCGACGATGTCAAAGAGAGATGTAAGGCAGCTGAAATAGAAGCTAAACGCGCTACTGAACTGGCGGACAGAGCTCGATCTGATGCGGTGACATCTCAAAAGGAGAAAAGTGAGAGTCAGAGGTTGGCAATGGAAAGACTTGCTCAGATCGAACGAGCTGAGAGGCAAGTTGAAAACTTAGAGAGACAGAAGACTGACTTGGAGGATGAATTGCACAGGCTTCGTGTGTCTGAGATGGAGGCCGTCTCCAAAGTTACGATCTTAGAAGCAAGAGTTGAAGAACGAGAGAAAGAAATCGAGTCATTGTTAAAGAAAACGAATGAACAGAGGGCTCACAATGTGAAGTCACTTGAAAAGCTGTTGGATGAAGAACGAAAGGCTCATATAGCTGCAAATCGAAGAGCTGAAGCTCTTTCTCTTGAGCTGCAAGCCGCACAGGCAAGTGTTGATAATCTTCAGCAAGAATTAGCTCAAGCTAGGTTAAAAGAAACTGCACTTGACAACAAAATCAGAGCTGCAAGTTCAACACGTGGGAAGCGGGCCAGAATGGAAGATGTTGTTGATATGGACATGGGAGAAACAAGTGATAGAATCTTGAGGACAAATAAACGAATTCGTAAAGGAGATGATAACGGTGCTAATGATGAAGGTGATGAGGACTTTCAAAGCCAACAAGACAATGGAGAGGAGGAAGCAGAAGATTACAGGAAGCTTACTGTGCAGAATCTAAAGCATGAACTGACAAAGTACGATTGCGGACATTTGCTATTGAACCGAGGCCATCAAAACAAGAAAGAGATTCTTGCTTTGTATGAAACCCATGTTCTTCCCAAGAAAGAGGAAGAGAGAAAGAGACAGAGAGAAGGCACTTCTTCTTAGGACAAGACTCTGTACAAAGTAAGGAGAGATCAAACATGTTTTTAATCTCAAAGTTTCGATCTTTAGAGATTAGTAAAGAGTTGGATTTAGAAAGGCTCTGACTTTTGAGTATTGTTTGTCTTTTTATCGGTTTTATCGGTTTACCTGGCACTTGAGAAAGTAAACCGAATTAGCAAGTTGTATTGAATATGAGGGTTTAGGTTTTATGAGTGTTTCTTTGTGTTCTTATTAATTTGTGTGGGGTTTGAGTCGGTTTGGTGTTGAACTTTTGGATTTCTATCTAGACTTGGATTTTTTTTTTATTGTTATGAGTTTGAGTTGGACCGTTTGCTTTGAATGTTTCTCCTCATTTCGTAGTCAAGGTATTTGTCTAATCGTGTTTAAAAGATTGATTCAAAGGGTTTTTAACTTGATTATAAGCTCTTCTTCTATGTTTGACTTGTATCATGTGATGTGATTGGAGTCATTTGACACCGTGAGAAGAATTTAGTTACAGATAATAATTATTATTAACCGTTTACGTATGTGGACGTGTGTGATTTTGATAACTTCTACATATTGTTGACTAGTTGGATTAAAAGGAATGATTCTAGATATTTTAACTTCAAGATTTGGGCGTACATGATATTATTTTATTCGACGGTCAACTATTTTACATGATAGTATAAAACAACGAATCAGGTAAAATACTCAAGAGTATGTATCCAAAATTATCCACTTGAATAATTAAAATTCAAAATTATGTAAAACTACCTAAAATTTCTTTATATTAATCAAGTATCTAAAATTATCTGTAATCATCCGTAATTACCCAAAATATTGAAATCCAAGTCAATTATTTCTCTCAAAAACCAATTTTATTATAATAGAGATGTCAATCGGCCCGGTAATCCGCCGGCTAGACCAGAGTAGATCTTCCGTGAAGTGGGTCTGGACACTATTATATATGCCCATTTAAAAATGGCCCTTGCGGATTTATCTGCTGCGGTCACAAAACAGAAAACGCCCACCGTAAAGCGAGCTAAATGAACGTGAGCATGACCATTTGACACCTCTATATCTGTTTCTAGGACAGTTCGGATAACAATATCCATACCACTCACTATTACCTATACGTAAGTAACGTATTTTTTTACCCGAATGGTGTCCCATAAATGGGCTGGCCGAGGTGCGTGGGCTTTTTACTCAAAAATAATAAAGAAACTCCTTCGTCCATACCTTTATTTTACTTATTAATTTGAGTTGACTAATAAATTATGTTAGCTTTGCAGTAGTTGATTTTTCTACCATATCATTATCTCAAAAAAAAAATTTGGCTTCTAGAATATTATTTCAAAAAGAAAAAACTCACTCCTAACAGCCTTTCGAAATTACGTTTTGTATCAACAATATAATAACACCTTTGTTTCATAACCGCTGAATTATAAACAAAAGTCTACGTTAATTTTCCAAAATTACAGTTTACAAAAAACCTATCTTATTGTAAAAATGAGTACCTTTCAACCCATTTACTATATTTGTTTGTAATAATTAATAAATTTGGTAATTCGTAACAAACTGCTACATTTAATCAAACAATTAAATTTGGTTGCCAACTTACATGAATCAAAACTGGAATTAACTCTGCCATCATGCCAACCTACATAAAACAAAACTGAATCAAACCCAACAAAAATTAAATAAAATCTACCAAACTTTTTTCACCAAAAAAAAGAAAAATATGACTTGTTCCACAAGATGTAAGATTAGGTATACCGTCCTATTTTGACAAATCTAGCTTCCAAGTCTCGTCAAAATATCAGAATGAGTTAAAATATTCTTTCGTACACACTTACTATTATTTAATTATAACTCCTCGTAATCTATGATTGTTTCGGACAGAGCACACGAATATATATCTTTTTCCACATCAATAATTTATCAAAATTAAAGATTTTTTAGATTGTTTCAGAGTAACATCATCAATGAACATTAACTGAATCTTATGAAACTGAATCTACACCCCCAAAATAAAATCGTAAAATTGAATTTACAAAGTTATATTAATAACTACATACCCCTTTAATTTCCAGCGTTCATCGTAAAAATCCCAAAACGTATCAAATGGACTAAAATCATACGAAACCGAAAATTTATACACGGCGTCAAACAGCATTTACGGAGCTGTTTCGTCAATACTCAATAACTACCCTATACCTTTAACTTCTGATTATCTTCGTAAAAACTCCAAAAGTTTTAAAACTCTAAAAATCACCCCACTTCCATCTCCAAACTATTCAAAATCGCAGCTACTTCAGAAATCGACGGCCGGCTCCTCCGTGAATTTCCGACACAAGCCAAAGCAACCTTAGCCAATCTTATTACCAAACACTTAATCTCACTTTGAACAATGATTCTCGGATCTAAAAGCTCACTAAATCTCTGTTCTTTAATCAAAGGCGTTGCCCATTTCACAATCAATCCATCCTCGCTTCTTCTCCCACTCAAAATCTCCAGCAAAACGACGCCGTATCCATACACGTCACTCTCTTTACAATACCCTTCTTCAATATACCCAAAAATCCCAGATTTTTCCCGCGGAATCAAAAACGCAAATCCGTAATCGCAAATCTTAGCCGTTACTTTCTCGTCTAACAGTATATTCGAAGATGTAAATCGACCGTGAATGATTCTAGGGTTTGTAATTTCGTGTAAATACTCCAAACCTCTCGCCGCTCCTGCCGCGATTTTAAAACGCTTCCGCCAACCAAATTCAACCGCAACCGCTGATTCGTCGGAATTGGAATCTCCGTGTAAGTAATCGCTTAAACTTTTTGCTTCTCCGACGAATTCTGTTACGACGATTCTTTCTCCGGGAGCTTCTGAGAATCCTAAGATCGAAACGACGTTTGGATGATGTGAAGAAGAAAGCGATTTGAGAACCGTGGAAAAACCGAAACCCGGTTTACTCAAAACTAAACCGGGATGTATTCTTTTAACCGCGACGAGATTTTTATGCGTTGGAATAACCGCTGCGTAAACCGTTCCTAACCGACCACTACCGATGATTCGTCGCTGGTTAAATCCGTCGGTTGCTGAATCTAATTCGGTTAAGGAATATGCAAGACCGGCCGGTTTGGTTTCTGGGAGAAGAGATTCGTTATCGGACCGGATCGTTTTTTTTCTGCATAATAAGAAGAGGAAGATGATGAGGAGAAGAATAGAGAGCGAGAGAAGAGACAAAACTGAAGCATAAGCGATTTTTTCAGATTTGTCCATTTGATTTCAATAAAATATAAAGACTCGAGAATGGTTTGTGTGTTTATACATATATACAAAGAGAAAAAAATAAAATAATAAAAAAGTCAAAAATGACAAAGTAAAGAAAATTCTCGTCTAGATGGTCAATAAATAATTAAATATTCATGGACTCTTTATGTTAGAAAAAAATCATTACTTTTCATAAACATATGAAAATAATAATTTGTGTTGTACTTACATGGTAATATTTTCGAATTTGTTTTAACAAACAAAAAAAAAGATTTTCGAATTTGTTAAGTTCTAAATCAGAATTGCAGAAAAATTGGGCTGTTTGGATTTTTATGTAAGAAAAGGTTGGAACTTGGAACCAAATGTCTGATATTTTTAGTTACCGTTTAGTTGGTCCTCTATGTATAATCTTACTCCATTTTATACAATTCAAATTAATATATATAGTATATATTTTTATCTATATATCAGTCTGAAAATTTATTGACATTGTTTAGTTTGTAAAATATATTGACAGTTTACTAATTAATAATCTACAGATTTCAAGATGACAAATTATAGACTTTCATATGGTACAAAACGAAATTGACTTAATTTTACTATTTTATATAATATAGTGTTCAAGTTCAACTCATGATAAATGTATAGATCAAAAGATGTATGTTAAAAATAGCACACTGATTTTTTTTTTAATCTAATATGTAAAAGACATATAAAAAAACACTTCATTCATTGTCGCATACGTAAAAATCTTTAACATCAATTCGTAGGGATAAAATAGCTTAAATTAACGAATTAATGTGACGAAATTTTATTATAAATTGTTTTATATTGACTGCTTTTTAAGTGCTATAAGTTTCTTTTTGTTAAAGTGATACGTTTGTTGTTTTTTACTCTAAAATAAATTACGCTCTGTAAATGTTCCCGTTGCAAAATGTAGTAAATATCATCACTACATTTACTTGGCAACTTTTTTTGGATGAACGTTTATATAGTCAATCACTCAGTCACTAATCAAGACATGATATTAATGATATGGTCAAAATAATATAATACTAGTATGCTAAATTTTATGAGATCGAGGGTTCAAGAGGGACCTATCTAACTTTGGCAGGTGAAACTCGCACCTAAATATAACTAATTCCATTTATATTAATTACATTTATTTTTCCCTTTTCTATAATTCTATATGCCTATCACAAAAATGCATCTAGTTAATTTCTTAACCAGGGTATTTCAAAATTTCCGGTCTATACTTCTTTTTAAAGTTTGTTTATATTTTCAACATCTGCTAAACTGTTAATTGTCATAAATTAATCACCAGAAAACATTGAATTTGCTAGAGTTTGACATACCAAAAATAAAACGATCCAACCATTAAAAAGTAAAGATAGGAGCGAGGCTAAAGAGATAGTTACAACGGTCAGACCAATATGTGATCCATGATACATCCAAATGTTTTCGTGAACTTAGATAAATGATATAAGCAATGAAAATAGCTCATTCCAAAAGAAATTTGAACATCTTTTAAAAAGAAAAAAAATACAAATAAATATTTTTGAACATCTTTGAAAAAAGAATCGAACCAAATTGAAAATTAGTCTGATTGAGAAAAGATGATCGGAACACAAATTGACATTATGCATAGAGGCGATTTTCTTCAGTCTCCGTGGAAGATAAAATGTGATATTGATAGTTTTTTTTATCTATTCAATTTTTTTTTAAAAAAATATCACGCCTATTGGAAAATGACATCTATTTTAATGATCGATATTGAACCACACCTACGAATACAATTTGTTATTTTAAATGGTTAGGAAAACATCTTTGATTTAATAAATTCATAGTTAAGTACAATATAATGTTTGAAAAAAATAATTTACATTCTTATTAACTTTTGTTCTTAATTAGACATATATCATAATTTTTTTGGTTTGAATTTTGGAATGATCGAAAATCTGAAATAAGATCATTTGTTGGAGGATGATTTCATTCCCCTTTGCACTTGGTGTCTCAGCTCACACGTGGATCCAAAGATGCTTGGCAAAGATATAAGTGCAAGACCGGGACATAATTATTATGGTTGTGTGACTGCTATTGCGTTGGAATAAATTGCAAGAGGAGTCCCCATGGAACTCATTAATCACCATCAGAGCCGTTCCTACTGGCCCAAAGCGAGGCAACTAATAGTTTATGTCCAATTTTTTTTATAATCCAAATTAGATTTAAATATTCATTGTTAAAGTCAATTTTAATATTTGAGATACTTTAAAAACTATAGCAAAAAGATTTAAAATTAGATATGGAGACTTTTTAGATAAAAGTCTAATTTTTAAAAGAAAAATATACATAAAAGTATTTTATATCTAATTAAAAATTAATTATAAGTAAAAGAAATGAGATATTGCATAAAAAGAAAATGAAACAGGAAAAAAAAAAGATGCTTGAAAATCTTGAATTAAAATCCACATAATATTAACAAGTAATGCTTATATTAAAAATCAAACATCTCAGAATAAATGTATAAAATAAAAAATATGAGACCTTTGTTTGACAACAAAAAAAATGGGTCCTAGGCAAGTGTTTCTATTTCTTTAACTTGGGCACGGCCCTGATCACCATGTGTTTGATTGCCATGCAAAACCTTCAAGTTCTTTAAACCCCAAGATAAAATATGTTGGGTCACAATTTTAATAGACAAATGGGTTTATAAAATTGTGTGTGAGTTGAAAAGAAATGGGTATGAGCCAAAATATGGCAAAACCTTTCTTCACTCTCAAAGTATAAGTGAAAAGAAAAATGTCTCACATTGCTTGCAACTTATATTTTAGAGTGGTATATATATATAGTCATATTCATACATTTGATTAAATGACTATGGAAAGAGGAAAGAGGGACCATGCCGCGTGCACGTCCGCGCCAAACTCGTGGCTGGGGCTCGAGGCCTCGCTTATCTTTCTTTTTGGAAAAAATTCGTAAGAAATTTTTGAGGCTCATAATATTCGAAGATTTTTTTCGAGTTAATGCTGAGAGATTTGCGCGTAACGCCCTCTCATTCTAGAAGATAAGTTTACATTAAACAACTTCGTATTTGATTCTATTTCTTTCTTTAATTAACTTAAAACATATTGTTTTGCATTTTGTGGTAGGATAATATTTACTATGACCCTTTAACCCCAAATTTTTATTGTGTGGGTTAGCGTGAAATTATGATTGTTGTCATACAATGGTTTCGAAGAAAACTTATTGCTCTATGCAAGTCGAGCAATGACATACATGTTGGTGCTAAATGATACTTTCAAGTATCGCTTAATACTATGTACATGGTTCTTGACTCTGAAAGTGAGAAAGCAGAAAATGTTCGGGCCACACCAACTGCTCAACATTTGCTATCCTGTTTTTGCTGTTGTATCTATAATGATTTTCCAAGAGAAGAACTTGAAACCCGAACTCGAACCCAAAACCAAATAAAAACAGATTCCATGGAAGAAGTATCATGAATCAAAAAAAAAAGTTATGTTGTGGTCATGGGTAATTTATCAATTGATTGATGTCATATCATTTTAACAATATTGAGTAATTCCTCCTCTTTGATTGTTTTTTGTTTGTTTGTTGCAGAGATACTTGACAATTATTTATTGCAATCTGATATGGATGATTATGATATCGCATGTCTACGTAGACAAGACGTTCTGAAGAAGAAGAAGAAGACGTAGAGAAGTGGCTGAGAAGAAAGTGGATTTTCGAGGGAGAGAAAACGCCTAAGAGCAACTCCATCAGGAGTATTTCATCCAGTTTGTCAACATTAAAATTTTTTAAAATAATGACAATATGAGAGATGTGAGAATCATTTTTTCTTGGAGAAACCCATGAGAAACTCTAGTAATAATGTCTCCTCTCCCATCACTCCCTCTTCTATTAATAATGCACACATACTATCTCAAAATTGATTAATGCATCACAAAGTCACCTTCTCCTCTATAAAATAATGCAAACATTAGTAGTAAATTAACTTAAATTGCATTAAAAAAAACTGTTAACACTTGAAAAAGCACAAAATAACATAGTCGATCATTAATAATAGTCAAATCCATCTGATTCTCATCTTCAAATGTCTTTTATTAGCCTTGCTCGATAAATCGAGGCCACGGTTTTTGTATGCCTAGGATTAGATAACCGCCATAGTCTATGAACACCTAAACGACGCCTAAGCATTGCAGATTTCTTTTTAGAAGGCTTCTCAGAACACAAAGCTTTTTTTTCTTCACTCCAATACTTACCCCGGAGACTCAATGTTCCCGTAGCCTCATCGAAGACGCGTCTAACAATAGCTTTGTGATCACAAGGCTCACCAATCCGAGCCTTGGTCAAGTCTTTATACGCTATGTAAACAACCGCAGTTTTGGAGTTGAGTCTCGGCGGATCCACATCATCGAGAGTTTCTATGGCCACTTGCACAATCTCCAACTCAAACTTGGAGAGATCGCGCTGCAGCGCAAGTATTTCTTGTTAATTATATCATCACCAATAATTATTGATATGCAAACAACCAGAAAATGAAAGGGGAAAAAGAAAAAACCTTGCAGCTGTAATACTCCTATGGGAAGTACATATTGCGAGTTCCACATACAGAGAAATCCAATCATTGTATTGCAACTCAGATTCCTTCACCTGCAAAGGGCAAATAAAACATAAATATATCACTAAGCAAAAGCTAAACTGATGCGTGCGACCACAAGTGAGTGTGTCTAAATTCAGTTATCTTACCAGGTAAAAACGTTTTGTATCACCGAAAACAATCTCTGACGAGGGCCAATGAGGCAATCTACCTTTGTAGATAGTAGACACTGGCTCGCAATGTCGACGTAAGAAAGGCACCTCCTTCTTTGAACTCTCGGTCACTATGCGACATGTTATATAGTCAGCAAGAGTCGACTTGCATTAAACATTGATTAATGCATCACAAAGTAACCTTTACCTCGAGGTCTAGAAATAGGGCACGTCAAATCGAAAACGCCAAGACATTCTTCCTCAACTAGAGCCTGAAAGATTTGCTGCAAACCGCTAGCTGGAAGGCATGCTTTGTTTGATTTCTTTACCGCCGATGCTTCCGGGGAACAGAAACAGAGCTGTTTTATCTATCTTGAGCCAGACCAAACCACTGCACCATTCGAAGACATTGTTCTGGGATTCTGATTCATGGCTTGGCGATCAAGTATGGGTTGGATAAGGACGCTTTATGTAGCTCTGTCGTTGGTTGAGATGTATGCACAATTTGCTACTATGGAAAGTGCGTAGAAGGTGTTCAACGAAATTCTTGTGAGAAACTCAATTCTCTTGGGGGTTCTGATGAAAGGTTATTTGAAAATATTCGAAAGACCCGCAAGTATTTCGTTTTGGTAAAGGCTTGTGGGGGAGTATTTTTGCTGGTAAAGAAGGGAAATCAGTGCACCATTACAAAGAGCTTTATAGACCATAGCGGTTATTTACAAGCCTCCATATATATGTAAGTTAAATGCTGAACGCCCGAAAACTATTGGAAAGAAATGTTGATAGGAGTGTGGTAATGTGGACGACGCTGATCTCTGGATTTGCAAATTGTGAAAGAGCTATTGAAGCAATTGATTAAATTGGCATTTGGCAATATACAAGTTTTCATATCATAAGGAACCACAACATATAATACATTAAGATTGTTTTCTGAAACTAAATTGAGAACGGCGGAGCAATGGAAATCCACAAAGAAAAGATATCAGCTTTGGAAAATAAAAGATAACAAAAAAAAACTTGTTTGATGTGAATTGCTTATAAGACAAACCATAAATCAAAAGAAGAGGTGGGAAAGGAAAATGAATAAATTGAATAAATTAATTAGTTAAATAGACAAAATACAGAAACGACAGTGGGACCGATTAAATTTAAGTATATATTTTATAGTATTTTAACGTATTTTATATATTTTTAAAAATATAATAGATAATTAAACTTTAGAAAGTGTCACATAAATAAATTTTATTATACCGTATTTAACTCGTAGTAATGACATAAACTCATAAATAAATAAAATTTTATGGAAAATAATACAAAACTCATGAAGAAATAATTAGTAACCAAAAATTTCATCAAGAAATGAGACAAACTGAATAAAATTTGGGTGAATATGTTTCGCATCGGAAACTTCGGAATTATGAAGATGCATATCACAATAAATTTGGTACAAGCTCTTCAAAGAATCTAAATGGTTTTTCACGTGCTAGTTGTCATAATTCTATTATTTATTTTGAATAATAAATTATTTTGAATAGTAAAAAATAAATTGTTTTGAATAATAAATAATAAATTATTTTGAATAATTTTACTTTTTTAGGTGTGCTTTTTCGTTTATTTGTATATGGGAATTTTTAATAGATCTTTATTAATTGGCTGTATGTTATTATTTATTTTGAATTATTTAACTAATTAACAAAACAAAAACCCCATTTGAAATAATTATTATGTAACTATTAAATTTTCTACAGCCTAAAAAGTCTATTTTGAGACTTTTAAAAAAATTAACTAAATAACTTTTTAAAATAGCAGTTAGACTTTTAATCCTTTAAAAAAATAAAAATTTTTTAAAGTGTGATTGGTTGGAAAATAACTTTTAAGACTTTAAAACTTGTTCATATGGGCGGCAGCTAGTATACCTTTAGCTTAGATAAATTAAGTTGAAGTTTGGTTTATCTATAGTTTAATTCGATTTTGAGTATACTATGTTCGGATATTAGAAGAAAAATTGATTCTTTTGGTGTGATTTTTGAATTGTTCTTATATGGGTTGAAAATCAGTTCACATTCCCATTTGTTATAAGCAAGCAAATATAATAAGAAAAGAGAGTATACGTCGGAAAGTGTACAAGTGTCTTAGAAGAAAATTTGGTGAAACGTTAATAAGATGTATGCATGGACATTTAACTATAGTAAATATTTTAGATCTCATAAATGTGTGAAACAATTGAGTATTTAGAAAATACATGATATGAATTAGTATATCGGATTATCGATTTCAAAACGAAACTAAATTTTGTGGCCATGTATGTGTGCTAAGTGATATTAGATAGCCGGATAGGGACATAAATGACTTGGTAAAATTTTCAGGATTTATTAAAGAGACCTGAGACTCGCTGAAATTAAAAGTTCGTAGTAAAATCTATAGCTAGTACTCTTCCCAGAGGCTCTCAAATCCAAAACCTAGTGAAATACTCGGACCAAACCAAGTAACAAGATCTAAAAATTAGTGGGTATAACTATTTATTTCTTGTCCAACCCAAGCTCTTGGTGAAGTGGTATAGACATATATCCCCTCAAAAAAAATGAAATTTTATTCAAGAAATACAACTACATGCAGAACCAATGTATAAACGAAACAAACATAACATAAATCAACGATCGCTCACGGTGTTTACAAACATCAACCCATCTACTCACGTTTCTTATTCAAAGTATTTTCAATCCGAATGTGAATCTTATCGTAAAATTCAGCTGAAGAAGCAGCAATATCATCCATAAGCATAGGCATGGCATTAGATGTCATAGCAGCACCAGCAGCATCAACACCACCAGAAACAGAGGAGGAAGACGAAGCATCATTCGTCCCAAGAATCTCGATCCTACGATTAAGATCCTTGAGATATTGGTCAATGACACGACCAAGATCTGGAAGATCATTTTTGTTAATATGAGAAACCAAAGTTTTGCCACTAAAACAACTAAACATAAGCTCTTTCATCTCCAGCTCTCTGTTCTCTCTCCGCAGCTTCTTCAAAGACTCAGTTGCTTTGGAGATCCTCTGTAGGAGAAACGTCTCTTGGTTCACCATATTCTTGGTCTTGGCCATCTCCGGCATCATCTCCCACTGGGACAAAACCTTGTTAGCCTCCTCGCTCGATGGCCACACTTCCTGGGTCGAATCATATGCACTGTTGATGAGTACACAGATCGGGACATCACAGAGAGTGGCCAACTCGTGAGCTTTCTTCAATATTCCTCTCTTTCTTTTCTTGAACGTTCTTTTCCTCGCTGACTCATTTTCTATGAAAGCCACTTTCACTTTCTCTCTCGTCATGGCTCTCTTTTTTGTGTTTGGGTTCTAATTTTTGAATGGGACATTGGTGTATATATAACATCTGATTGTTTGAATTTAATTTAAGGAAATTTTATCTAAATCCAGACATATAATATCATACCTAATAATATATATCTTAATTGGAACAAATTATTGAAAATTTTATCTATATCAAGATATCATACCTAATAAGGGGCATCATAATTTGGAATAATTTATTGGAAATTTATATATATATATATATATATAAATTTACCATTCAGTTTAGGAGTATGGCATTTTTTCCTTCTAATTAGCTAGTATGGATAGACATGGATTATCTAGATGGGGCTACTTTATATTATGGTATATCATCTTGAATGAAAGATAGATTAATGAAAGATATCTGGATGTTTTCTCTTCAAAATAAAATTAAAAATGGTCAAAAATAATTAAAACAAAAATTGAAATCTTTAAAGGGAAAATGAGAAAGGAATGTTATATTTTTTTTTTCTCAACAATATGTAATATGCGGATTTAAAAACGAATCCAGCGTATTCTATTTATCCATCAAACAATAACAATATGTTTTCTAGCCAAAAAAAAAACAATAATAATATGTTTTCTATCATTCTTGAAAAATGGTTTTTATATCCCATAATAGCTTTTAACTTCAATTGCATAGGTGATGGTGTTTTCTGGTAGCATTTTGCACCTAAAAGCACTATCACAACCATCCTAGATATGTGATAGGGTCAAATGATTTATACGGATAATCTGAAAAGGGAAATTTGAAACTCAAAATTTTCATGCATATGATGATAAGATAATATTACTCACTAAAAGCAGCAAAGACAACAAGAGCAGCAAAGAGGAAGGTGATGATGTCGTTAGCAGACTTAGCCATGACTATTTACTTTTGTTATTCTTTTTGTTTTTCAATGTATAAATGTGTGTGTAGTGTGAGGAAATAAGCATAACATTAACCTCTATTTATAGTGAAGTGATGAAGAGTTAGTTTTTTACTTGGCACCGTGTCAACCCCACATATGAAATACTGTCTAGCTAAGATGTATGCATGGACATTTGACTATAGTAAATATTTTAGATCTCATAAATGTGTGAAATAATTGAGTATTTAGAAAATACATGATATGAATTAGTAGATCGGATTATCGATTTCAAAACGAAACTAAATTTTATGGCCATGTATGTGTGCTAAGTGATATTAGATAGCCTGATAGGGACATAAATGACTTGGTAAAATTTTCTCTTTTGGTATAATACACTCACTTCCATGGATAAAGTGTATTCGTCGATCCGCAGCACCTAGCGATTTGTTGCTTTTCCAAAAAAAAAAATTATCTTCGACTATATATGTTTTATATTGCTTTGTAAAATTTTTGTTGTGTTTATATAGATTTTTTTAAAAATAAATTAAATCATTAAATTTCACTCAATAATTTGTATCAGAAGTAGTTTTAAATACAATGCAACGTGAGAGAATAAAAATCTAGTTTGGAAAATAACAAAGAAAATAACTAACTAAAATTAAAGGTATATAAATATACTCGATAAATTAATATCATGATAAATCAATAAATCTAATGTCTCAATAAATCAATATCTCAATAAATAAATAAAATAGCGTAGTTCCAATGCTATTAGTTTCTCGAAGTTTTAGTGTATATGGCCATTTTTGTTTTGCTTCATGGATCTAGAAATCCATGTGGGATTTGGAAATTTTCACTTACAAATAAAAAAAATAAAGTAAAAATCCATGAAGCGGACCAAGCTCCTCTCGTTGATTGAAGAAGGCAAACCAATTCTCAGGAGACTGCACTTTTGAGACAATCTCTACAATAAACTTGACTATCTATCATTCTTAAAAGAATGATCTTCATATCCGATCCCATCATAAAGTTTCCAACTCTGTGTGTTGAGTTGAGGGTGTTTTTACGACAGCATTTTGCACATAAAAGCACTATCAGATCATCACCCTGAAAACACAACCATCCTACATATGTGGTAGGGTCAAATAATTTCCACAAACCATCAATCCGACATCTAAACGCTTCAACAATTCCATATTATCAATTTTTACATTTAAGATTTAAAGTTTTGAATTTATATTTTATGATTTATAGGCTAAACGTTTGTTTATTTATTTATTTACTTCTTTTGGTCAACATGTTTAATGCTTGTCTATTTTGTGCGGTTCTTATCGACAAAGTTCTCAGTTCTTAGTCCATATGCAGACAAATATGGTCAGAAAAAAAAATAGTAGTACGTAGTACTTAAAATTTATAATATTATAACAAACCAACATAAACATAGCTGATACATGTCAAAGTTCACTCATGGAGTGACAAGACTTATTTATGAAAAACACACACACACAAACATCAAAGATGTTTAGGAAGATTCATTAACATGGGACGTAGCAGATGCACTTGTGAGCGGGGAAGACATAGTTGCAAGATCCATGACGAGCCCCCTCAAGATTAATGCATTGATTCTTGCAAGCATTACTGTTTCCACAAACTCCAGACCAAGTCCCACTTGGTTTCTCACACAACTTTTGTGCTTCCACCATTGTTGGTGCTTCTGCATTTATATACATATTTTTCATTGTTAAACATCAAATAATCTGGAAAGGGAAATTTAAAACTCAAAATTTTCATGCATATGATGATAAGATAATAGTACTCACCAAAACCAGCAAAGAGAACAAGAGCAGCAAAGAGGAAGGTGATGATGATGGAAGCAGACTTAGCCATGACTATACTCTTGTTTTTTCAATGTATAAATGTATGTGTAGTGTGAGGAAATAAGCATAAGATCAACCTCTATTTATAGTGAAATGGTGAATGAACTCATTGGTTAAAAGTTTTACTATGGAGTATGGATCGTTACTGTAAAATAATTACTCTTAAAAATTTTGGCTGTGATTTGTTTTTTTATTTTAAATAAGAGTTGTGACTTAAAAAAATATAATAATCATGTTTTGCGGGCTTTAAAAAAAATACAAACGTAGAACAAAAGATAAATCTACAGTGTAAGAGATTTTAGAAATTCTAATTGATTTTAAGACACCTTAAGTGTGATTCGAAATTTTTTTAGCTTTAAAATCTTTTATTTATTTTAATGTTCTTACTGTTTTAGAAACCATGATATATACCAATCAACCCTACTTACTTGCCATCGTGGCAACCCCACATAAAAACTCTTCCTTGCATGTGTAGCTAAGATGTTGACAAATCAATAGTGGATGGCTTATTTCTCCACCACTTATCCTTACATATAAGAGGCTGCTTTAGCTTTGAGCCACAGTTCTACATCGTTCATTCACATGGGCGGCTACTACATTATATCGTTAACTTACTTAGATCAATTAAAAGTTAAGTTGTAGTTTGGTATATGTAGTATAATTCGATTTTGAGTATACTATGTTTGGATATTAAAAGAAATATTTGATTCTTTTGGTGTGATTTTTTAATTGTTCTTTGATAAAGGTTTAGATTGTGTTTGGTTTCCTTTAAGCGAACTAGACTACCTTAATTAACAATTTATTTAATTTATTATACAGTAAGTTTGCACTTTCGAAAGCATCCATTAACGCCAAAGATAGAGTAACTCCACGAAGACCATAATCTGCGTACAACTTTAAAACACATGTAAAACCGGTGGAAGATTTACGATCCAAGATTATTAATGTTTGTGAATTCTATTACCAAAAATGGAACTTGAGTTCATTACAAAAGCGTGGAGCTAAGGAGCTTCGGAGCTAAAAAAACTACAAAAAAAACTGACAAGCTAAATGCATCTTGATGATTTTCGCTTGTGGCGATCTTGAAGAAGGGCTCTGCTTCGATAGTTTTGTCTGTTTATTTTTCATGTTTTTCATGTCGTTTTTTTGGGTTAAGAATCAATTCTTGGGTAAAATATATTTTTAATTTAATTTACAAAAATTATTAACACATAATTTATAACCAAGTGTTGTAAACCTTCTTCTACTAAAATCAAAAGGGAAAATACCATAAAAACCTCCAACTCAATATGATTTTTCAATTTAAACATCTAACTTTTTGTGTTTGCAGTTAAAACATCCAATTAAATAATTTTTTCAAAATAAATTTTCAAATAATCTAAAGTGTGTGCGATGTTAGGTTGACTAACAGTCAACACTAATTTAATCTAACATGGTTAAAAAATAATTTTTTGTTCAAATTATTGTTTTTCTATTTAACTAGAAAATGTTAAAAATAATTAGAAAACACAAATAATAATAATAATAATAATAATAATAATAATAATAATAATAATAATAATAATAACAATTTAACAATAAAACTAATATTTTCTAAATAAAAATTATTTTATTTTATTAAATAAATAAAAATATAATGATCTTCTATTAGCTTTATTCTAAAAAAATTGTTTATTTCCTTTAGCTTTTTAATTAAATAAATATTAGATTGTTTTGGTTTCGTTTAAGCGGGGTAGACTACCTTAAAAACTTATTTAAGATCTATTACACAATAAAAAAAACTATGGTTCGAAATATTGTTTTTTAACAAAGTAAAATTATAACCAAAAACAATTGGTTATAAAAGTGTTATATTATTAGTTCAGTACTTATATATGTAAAATAAGATTTTGAGTTAGTTCAATATCTATATCGCAGGATGCTGATTTATAAACTTTAGTTAGTACGTAACATGTTGAGACGCACGCACGCCATCGATATTGTTTCGGAGAAATTTTTTCAACATGCTAACTTCTATTGCACAATTATTGTAATAATATCTGGACCGGAGTCATCGCGTTATGGACTTCCTTCACAAATTCTATGTCCTTAATCACGATGTGTTTTAGCCCAAACTTTCTTTTGGTGTGATTCTCAAACTTTCTTTGATAAAGGTTTATATTGTTTTGGTTTCGTGTAAGCAAGCTAGATTACCTTAACAACTTGTTTAATTGTTATCAGATCTATTATACAATAACAAACTATGTTATAATCCAGGATATGTGCAAAATTGTCGCTGTTAAGACGAGTGTTGCTGGTTTTTTCAGCGTCACCAACTTTTGTTCATAGTTTTTATCACTGTGCTCTCAATTTCTCATGCCAGCTGACTATAGAGAAGAAAAATGCAAAGAACATTTAGTCGCTGTCGCCAGTCGCGCGACACCAAATAAAAGAACATGCACTATATCTTTGACGCAAGTTTAGAAAATTTAAACAAATTGTAGTAAATGAATATATTCTCGTGATTTCGTGTATTTCTTCGCTATATAGATTTATAAAGTAAAAACATTGGACACCAAGTTTACATTAAAGAACAACACCAGCAGTTCTCAAACTTATCAAAACTTTTGGCGATCTTTCTTTTTATTAGGATAAAATAAAAACTATTAACACATATTTTATAACCTAGAAGTGTTGTAAACTTTCTTCTATTAAAAGCAAAACGTTTGCAATCTGAGCCGTTTAGTTAACCTAAATCATATCATTTCTTCATATTTTCTTTATTTTTCTACCATCAAAATATGTCTACTTATTTATTTCCTTAAGAATATTATTCTCTTCTTTTGGTGTTCAAGCATAAGTCTCTATAGAGAAGACGGGATACGACCAACAAAAGAAATAACCTCAACATAGTTATAGAAGTTTTAGAAAAATGTCTCAACATCTCAACCAAATCTTGAAGCCCTTTGTCTACAAAAATGTCTTTGTAAGTTTTCCTTTGTAGTCTTTCTACAATAGTATTTGGGGTTTATTTGACTACTATTGGTTCTTGTTGTATGATTAGTTCAACGTACTTACATTTTGATAGGGACGCAATAACATGGTTCGGTGGTATTCTTCAACCAACGTCATGCTGCCCGTTGTTATTAATTGACCACATCCTTAAGGTCGGAGATTCTTCTGATCGTCATGTAAAGAGAGGGTCTGAATCATACGATGAAAAGGAAGTCATTGTTAAAGACCCGAGACTCGCTGAAATGTTCATAATACAATCTATAGAAATACTGATATTTACATGGGGAGAATACAAACCTCATTGATATATAATGATAATGTTCGTCTCTACTTAAAATTACATATATCATCTCGGATTCGAGGTGATCTGATATTTTTGGGTTAAGGATCATGTAAGAATAATTATAAACAACTCAAATAATCGTCCCATTAGAAACTTATTTTCTGGAAAATGGATTCTGATACAGCTTTTTCCTACTCTTCCCAAAGGCTCTCAAATCCAAAACCTAGCGATGTCCTCTCCTCCTGGTATAAACATTGAAGATTGGGTAGTGGCTGTCAAATTTTCAGGATTTAAGATGAAACTAGTGTGTATAACTATTTATCTCTTGTCCAACCCAATTCTTGGTGAAGTGGTATAGACATATCCCCTCAAAAGAAAATGAAATTTTATTCAAGAAATACAACTACATGTCAAACCAATGTATAAATGAAACAAAGATAACATAAATCAACGATCACAGTTACGAAAATAATATATAAAATCAAATATTTACGAAAATAGTATAAATTAAGATATATCAAGTATTTATATATTAATAAAATATAAATACAAAACACATCAAATAGGTTACTATATTTTTGCTGCTGTATATTTTAATACTATTCTACACACTATTTTTTCCCATTTATAAATTACAAATGAAATACAATAGTTTTTATATCTCTGTAAAGTCTCTCCTCCAGAGGTGGTTTCAAACTAGAGATTTCTGATATTAGTTCTTGGGTTTTTTTTTCTCCTCTCATTATCAATAACATCCATTTTCTTATCAATAAATTTAACATTAAAAAAAAAGTTATAACCCTTTTATTACCAATTTTTTTTGGTTATAAATTTTTATTACATTGTTTAAAAAATGATAATGAATATTTTGCACCGTACTTTGTTATTGTATAATAGATCTGATCAATAAAACAAGTTGTTAATGTATAGTGTAGCTCGCTTAAACGAAATAAAAACAATCTAAACCTCTATCAAAGAAATTTTCAAAAATCACACCAGAAGAATCAATTTTTCTTTTAATTAATATCCGAACATAGTATACTCAAAATCGAATTAAACTATAGATAAACCAAACTTTAACTTAACTTTTAATTTATCTAAGCTAAAGATATACTAGCCGCCGCCCATGTGAACAAGCGATGTATATAAATGGCTCAAAACCAAAGCAGCCTCTCATAAGTGGTAAAGAAACAAGCCATCCACTATTGATTGATTAGTTAACATCTTAGCTAGACAGTATTTCATATGTGGGGTTGACACGGTGCCAAGTACGTAAAAAACTAACTCTTCATTACTTCACTATAAATAGAGGTTAATGTTATGCTTATTTCCTCACACTACACATACATTTATACATTGAAAAACAAAAGGAATAACAAAAGTAAATAGTCATGGCTAAGTCTGCTAACATCATCATCACCTTCCTCTTTGCTGCTCTTGT
This sequence comes from Cardamine occulta, assembly GCA_028015245.1. Classification (NCBI taxonomy): domain Eukaryota; kingdom Viridiplantae; phylum Streptophyta; class Magnoliopsida; order Brassicales; family Brassicaceae; genus Cardamine; species Cardamine occulta. Next base: position 20,980,017 of record CM051385.1, read on the forward strand.
TGTCTTTGCTGCTTTTGGTGAGTAATATTATCTTATCATCATATCCATGAAAATTTTGAGTTTCAAATTTCCCTTTTCATATTATTTGATGATTAACAATGAGAAATATATATGTTCATGCAGAAGCACCAACAATGGTCGAAGCACAGAAGTTGTGCGAGAAGCCAAGTGGGACTTGGTCTGGAGTTTGTGGCAACAGTAATGCTTGCAAGAATCAGTGCATAAACCTTGAAGGAGCTCGTCATGGATCTTGCAACTATGTCTTCCCAGCTCACAAGTGCATCTGCTACGTCCCATGTTAATGAATCTTCCTAAACATCTTTGATGTTTGTGTGTGTGTTTTCATAAAATAAGTCTTGTCACTCTATGAGTGAACTTAGACAACGTATCAGGTATGCTTATGTTGGTTTGTTATAATATTATAAATTTGAAGTACTACGTACTACTACCTTTTTTTCGCCCATATTTTTCTGCATATGGACTAAGAAGTGAGAACTTTGTCGATAAGAACCGCACAAAATAGACAAGCATTTAGCATGTTGATCAAAAGAAGTAAATAAATCAATAAACAAGCGTTTTGCCTATAAATCATAAATTATAAATTCAAAACTTTAAATCCTAAATACCAATTGATAATTGAAAAAGTTGATAATATGGAATCGTTGAATACTTATTCTCCATCGCTTAGCTGTGAGATTGATGGTCCGTATAAATCATTTGACCCTACCACATGTCTAGGATGGTTGTGATAGTGTTTTTAGGTGCAAAATGCTAATCGGAAAACAGCATCACCTATGCACACGAAGTTGAAAGCTTTATTATGGGCTATAAAAACCATTTTTCAAAAATGATAGAAAACATATTGTTAATTTTTTTGTTTTTTCTTTTCGTTTTAGCTAGAAAACATATTGTTATTGTTTGATGGATAAATAGAATACGCTGGATTCGTTTTTAAATCCGCATATTACATATTGTTGAGAAAAAAAAAATAACATTCTTTTCTCATTTTCCCTTTAAAGATTACAATTTTTGTTTTTAATTAATTTTGACCATTTTTAATTTTATTTTGAAGAGAAAACATCCAGATATCTTTCATTACTCTATCTTTCATTCAAGATGATATACCATAATATAAAGTAGCCCCATCTAGATAATCCGTGTCTATCCATATTAGCTAATTAGAAGGAAAAAATGCCATACTCCCAAATTGAATGGTAAATTTATTTATATATATATATAAATTTCCAATAAATTATTCCAAATTATGATGCCCCTTATTAGGTATGATATCTTGATATAGATAAAATTTTCAATAATTTGTTCCAATTAAGATATATATTATTAGGTATGATATTATATGTCTGGATTTAGATAAAATTTCCTTAAATTAAATTCAAACAATCAGATGTTATATATACACCAATGTCCCATTCAAAAATTAGAACCCAAACACAAAAAAGAGAGCCATGACGAGAGAGAAAGTGAAAGTGGCTTTCATAGAAAATGAGTCAGCGAGGAAAAGAACGTTCAAGAAAAGAAAGAGAGGAATATTGAAGAAAGCTCACGAGTTGGCCACTCTCTGTGATGTCCCGATCTGTGTACTCATCAACAGTGCATATGATTCGACCCAGGAAGTGTGGCCATCGAGCGAGGAGGCTAACAAGGTTTTGTCCCAGTGGGAGATGATGCCGGAGATGGCCAAGACCAAGAATATGGTGAACCAAGAGACGTTTCTCCTACAGAGGATCTCCAAAGCAACTGAGTCTATGAAGAAGCTGCGGAGAGAGAACAGAGAGCTGGAGATGAAAGAGCTTATGTTTAGTTGTTTTAGTGGCAAAACTTTGGTTTCTCATATTAACAAAAATGATCTTCCAGATCTTGGTCGTGTCATTGACCAATATCTCAAGCATCTTAATCATAAGATCGAGATTCTTGGGACGAATGATGCTTCGTCTTCCTCCTTTGTTTCTGGTGGTGTTGCTGCTGCTGGTGCTGCTACGACATCTAATGCCATGCCTATGCTTATCACTACAAGAAAACATAGGATTAACAACGAAATTTAATAACGAAATTTAACAACGAATTAACATCGTCGTAATTTAAAAACAAATTTACAACAACTTAACAATGAAAAAAACATTTGTTGTTAAATTGTCGTAACACAGCGTTGAATAAAATTGTCGTAAATTCGATGGTCTTTTGCGTATGCTTCACGTCGAGTTTACGACGATTTAAAATTTTTTTGTTAGTTCATTGTTAATTTACAACTGAGTTACGACGAAATATATTTACATAGTTAATTCGCTGTTAATTTACAACAGTTTTATAACAAAATATATTTAAATGTCTATCATTTTATTTGTTATAACATTTTTATTTGTTGAACTAATTAAGATTAACATCATATGTTAAGAAAATATAATACATGTTAACAATCTAACAACATCATTACAACGATTCATCATAAATTCGTTTTTATGGTTGTTTGTAAATTCGTTATTACGTTTAATAATGAATTTACGAGGAATCGTTGTAAATTCGTTGTTAAGTTTAACAACAAATTTACGACGAATCATCGTAAATTCGTCGTTACGGTTGTTTGTAAATTTGTTATTACGTTTAACGATGAATTTACGATGAATCGTTGTAAATTCGTTGTTAAGTTTAACAACAAATTTACGACGAATCATCGTAAATTCGTCGTTATGGTTGTTTGTAAATTTGTTATTACGTTTAACGATGAATTTACGACGAATCGTTGTAAATTCGTTGTTAAGTTTAACAACAAATTTACGGTTGTTTGTAAATTTGTTATTACGTTTAACGACGAATTTACGACGAATCGTTACAAATTTGTTGTTAAGTTTAACAACGAATTTACAACGATTCGTCGTTATGCTTAACAACGAATTTGCAAACAACCGTAACAACGAATTTACAACGATTCGTCGTAAATTCGCTGTTACTGTTGTTTGTAAATTTGTTATTACGTTTAACGATGAATTTACGACGAATCATTGTAAATTTGTTGTTAAACTTAACAACGACTTTACAACGATGCGTCGTAAATTCATCGTTACGCTTAACAACGAATTTACAACGATTCGTCGTTAAATTTAACAACGAATTTACAACGATTCATCGTAAATTTACAACGAATTAGCGACGGGAGCTAAATCTATATATACGCAGGACATTTTTCCTCTATGCTCATTCTTCACATCCTTACACTCTCTCTACGTTTTTGTTTTGCCTTCACTCTAGATTACACACCTTCTTCCACTATGCATACATAACGACTTCAACTTTATAGCCGCTAAAACTGCTAGTGCTGAACATTTTAGCGATATTGATTTGAATTCTTAGAACATTTTTTTATTTTTGTGTAATATTTTGTTTTTGTTTTTAGTTTTATAAATTTAAACTTTATTTTAATTAATCAATCAATAAATAAAACGTTAATAGATAATTTTTTAACAACACAAAGATCTTCGTCAACGACGAATTAACGTCGATCATAGAAAATAGTAGTTGTTAATTCATTGTAAATTTAACGACGAACTAACGTCGATATTTGAACAGGATGTTGTTAGTTCGTTGTTAATTTAACGACGAATTAACAACGTTATTTACATTTACGACGAATTATGTTCCTCGCATTATTAATAGTGTAACATCTAAGTTACAACGAATTATGTTCCTCGCATTATTAATGATGAATTTATGATGAACTGTTAACGACAATTTCGTGTTCGTCGTTAATTAGTTGTAAATCGTCATTAACAACAAATTTACAACGATATAAGATGTTGTTAAGCCTATATTTTCTTGTAGTGTATGGATGATATTGCTGCTTCTTCAGCTGAATTTTACGATAAGATTCGCATTTGGATTGAAAATACTTTGAATAAGAAACGTGAGTAGATGGGTTGATGTTTGTAAACACCGTGAGCGATCTTTGATTTATGTTATGTTTGTTTCGTTTATACATTGGTTCGGCATGTAGTTGTATTCCCTTCCCGCTTACGTTCATCTTCATTAGTAGATTACTCTGGAAAGGGAAAGAAAATCTCTCTCAAATGCGAAAATGGCGTTGATGAGTAAATTATTTGTGTGATCGAATCTCTTCTCTCCGATCAAATTCTCTGTTTTGTTAGAAAAAAGGAAATTAATGTTTGATTAGTCATTTATAGGTTTGGTTTCGATTTCGAATTCGAAAATGGAAGTTCCGCGAAATTAGGGATTTGGTTTCGATTTTGAATCATGTATAGATTAATGTAATGAGATTTTGAGATGCCATCAACCTCAGGGGATGAAGAGTTTCCTATTCCACCGGAAGCAGCTCCAACTCCTGCTCAGCTCATAGATTTTTTTGCCAAGGATGTTGTTCAACTCAGCCGATGAAGATTTTTAGACGCCACTAGGTTATAGGATGAAGAGTTTCATACTCAATCCGAAACAGCTCCAGCTCAACTTGTAAATTCTTTACCAATGAGTGTGTTCAACTCAACCGAGGAATGCGATGACTCATGTCAATCCAAATTAAAAGTCGATCTAAATGAAGATTATAGGCTTTTAACAGATAATGTCTATTGCAAAGATCATTGAAGAAAGGGAAACATATGACAAAAAAAGTTATAACATGAGTGAAATAACATATGTTATGCTAGATTTAGAATTATGCAAATTCATCATGGTTCTTATCTCTTAACAAATTCTATTTCCAAGTTACTTCTTATTTCTACCTTCCATTGCCATAGAAATATAATTTGTTTTCCATTTACTATGAATAAGAAAATAAGATAATTCAAGTTATTAGATATGAAAAATGAATTTGCAAATAAGTTAATTTCCAAAGTTAGATTTTAAATTACTTACCTTGATTTGTTTACTCAATACTTTCTTCCAAACTCTTCTTCTGAATTCCTTTCCTCCTCTTTGCAAATAACTTACCTCATGTATCATATTTTATCATCAAATAAAACAAAAGTGTAGAGACAAATTATAGGTGATGCCATTAATATATTAAAACTCGACCTAAATCAAATAGTTGATAGAGTGAAGAACTTGTACAAATGGAAAGAAAGGAACAAAACTGAAGATTCTAAAATTTTTACATATAATGTTTATTGAAATTGTGTCCGTTATTGAAAAAAAAAAGGACAAAAAGAGTTATAACATGAATAAATTACCATATGGTTATGCCTACATAGAGTGATCATTGCACCTAAAGTAGAGAAAAAAAAAAGATATTTAAAAAATTGAGATATGAAGCATAGTGAAAACGTAAATAAGCTAGTGCGAGTGAAATAAAACTGTGAAACTTAAACAAAATTGGCCTTTTGACCTTGAAAAGTTTATGATTCATCAGTTTTTTTTCATAATCATGAAACAAACATCTCTAAGAAAAAGTCATTTTTCTTAAATTTTTTTTTATGATTCATCAGGAGAGTTCGTTGTTCCACCGGAAGCGCCTTATCCAGCACCTGCACATGTCATTGACTATTTGCCAAGAATGTTGTTCAACTCCAATGAGCAAGGTGGTGGCGTTTGGGCTTCCTTACTTGCTTCCATGATTCGTTTTCACTGTCTTGCTTGATTCCTTATTTTCTTACTTAATTCTTTGCCGAGTCGTGTGCTTCCTTGATTCATTGTTTACTTTCTTGCTTGTTCCTTATTTTCTTCCTTGATTACATGATTTTATGCTTAACTTCCTTACATACTGGACTCACTTTTCATAACTAATTGTCTAGCTTGATTTCTCAATTATATTAGATAGTTCTAGCCTTCTAGTTTACTGTTTGAAAATCAATCATATAGATCGAGACTCCTGAAAATCTATCAAGAAAAAGTCCTTGTCGTCATCAATGCCTCTACCACATCGACCTCCTGTTTTTATGTTGAGTATGATGAACAATGGCTTCACTGAATCCAGTTATACAAGAATCAAGGTCTTTTGACCATTCTGCTCTCTATACTTATTCATCATGTGATTCATTATAGGGTTTTTATTTATAGATATGTACCATTTGTTATACTGATGGAAGGTGATCTTGTTTATATCTAAATCTTTTATTTGTCACTTTTAATTGTTCAGGATTCAAGATCTTGGCTTTTACTTGCAAGCAGCTTATGAACCAAGTAGAGCCTCAGGTATATGACTCATACCAACAACTCTTTGACAAATATTATTTCTCAACTATGTTTGCTTATTATTGTTCCTTTTTGACACCCAAATTGCTTTAGTTAACTCTTTTGAGATGCCTTGGGACTATCCTAAACTAGAAAAGATGCACGCTTACTTGCTTAGATTTTTGCATGTGTTCATCGTAGAAATGCTCTGCAGAACAAGCTCTTTCCACAAATCTCAAGCAAAACTAGTAAGGATGCAGAAAGTTTGAAGACATGTCGACTCAATTACAAAGAAAAAAACTACATAAGGTAACTACATCACTTAACCATTCATGGAGGACATTGTGATATAGTGGTCTTGTTTCCTCATAACTGATCATCTATCTTTTGACTAATCTAACATTTTTAGAGGAACTTACTGAATGGAACCATACCACTTGCATTCCAGAATCTTGGAAGTTTGACTTATCTGTAATCTTATACTCAAATATTAATTCTTTATGATAAAATCTTTCTAGTTAAAAATATTTCTCCTTCCTTCTCAGCGATGTATCATTCAATTTTCTGTCCGGTTTTATTCCAACTGAACTTGGCCAGTTTCATAACTTTAACTCTATGTAAGTAAACTATCACTTATCTGCATTACATATAAAACAGAGAAATCATTTTATTCAATAATTTCAATTATTCATTTTTTTTTGTAGAATACTAAACAACAACACGATACATGGGAAAATTCTGGATCAGCTAACAAATTGCTTCAGTCTTGTCAATCTGTATGTGTTTTTTTAGTACAACAAGATGTGTACAAATTGCTTCAGTTATGATCGTTTCTATATTCAAACCTTAATCCTGCTCTCTCCATATACATCATAGGAACATCTCCTTCAACAATCTATATGGAAATATCCCATATACATACTTCGAACCTGTTATCTAAATTTGCAGTAATTAAAAATGGTGGTTGTATGATGTAGGGCTTGGGAAAAAACTGAAGCTTGACTGAGAAACAAGGCTGAAGATACCCTAAATGTAAAAACATGATTTTCAACCTATAATGTCAAAACCTAGAAATATACTTGTCCCCTATCATTTACTTTGTTAGTTAGTTCGTTAATATTTGGAAAAATGTAGCGTGCAAGTTTAATCGCATGACACATCCAGGAATGCGTACAGCTAAACTGATTTTGACGTTAGTTAACATTTAACAATAGAGCTAATCATTCAATTTTAAAAAAATGGTTTGTCAACGTGTATCATTTAACGTTAAGAAAATATTTACATTAAACATTGTTTTTATCAAATGATTACTTGTAGAGTTGACAACCTTGCTTCGCCTTCACGCAATAACTACTCAAAGTCGTTAGAGAAACTCTCATTATATTAACATAAACATCATACATATTTTAAACAAGAATCCCACAAGTATAACGTTCTTTCTGTTAATTTAAAAATATAAAAATCTAAAACAAATATTCATGGAAAATTCAAATCAGAACCACGTTACCAAACGTTTAAAAAAAATTCAACATGGAACAGAGAAATATTTTAAAACTAAAAAAACTATAATCCTTTAATAGACGAGGTCAAAGCTTAATCATTCACTTCACGAAAGTCTTAGGTTTGATTTTCATACTTGCTTGCAATGTATAATAAAGTAAGCAGCCAATGTTAGTTTAAAACACACAACATTTCCTCAAAACAGAGAAAACAACAAAGCACCTGAAAAAAAAGAGATTTCAATCTTGAGTGTTATGGAGATTACGGTTGATGAAGAAGCTGGGATCACTGGAGCTCGTCGCATGATCAAAGAAGAGGAAGTTCCTCTTCTGGAGGATGAATTTGAAGTTCGAAATCGAGAATTTCCTGATATAGAAAGGGACACTTGGATACAAAAGGCAATAGGTCAGACTTTTCAGACCACAGCTCATCTAGCTAATCTTTTACCTACAGGGACAGTGCTTGCTTACCAGATCTTATCGCCAATTTTCACAAACATTGGACGCTGCAGTTTAGCTAGCAGGATCATGACTGCATCACTACTTTCCATCTGCGGATTCTCTTGTCTCATACTTAGCTTCACAGATTCTTACAAGGACTTGAATGGAAATGTCTGCTATGGATTTGCTACAATCCATGGCTTCTGGATCATTGATGGCTCAGCTACTCTGACTCCAGAACGTTCCAAAAGCTACAGACTACGGTTTATAGACTTTGCACATGCCATTATGTCGTTTCTGGTGTTTGGAGCTGTGGCTCTGTTTGATCAGAATGCGGTTAAGTGTTTCTTCCCCACACCATCAGCTGACGAAGTCGAGGTTCTCACAGCTTTGCCCATATGCCTAGGAGTCGTCTGCAGTATGCTGTTCGCTACATTTCCTACCACACGACATGGCATCGGTTTTCCTCTATCTGCTAGATGATGTTTCTGTTTAAAAATGTAAAAAATCCTAATAAACCCTTCAGAATCTGAAGTTCTCTGTTGTATATTGTGCTTTACCGTTCTTCTGAGATGATCTCTTGAATATATATATCTCAATGTTTGTTTCAGCTGTCTTCATCTAATCTTCCTTGCACTAACTTAGATATTCAAATCTCTGAGAAGAGAATCTGAAGCTTCTCTTACAATCGTTTTATCCAATGTGTGAGCTATTAGTAGCTTCCATGTTCCTTTATTTGGGATACACCCATCAGTCACTATCTCGTTGACTAATTGAACAGCTTTCTGAAATTCACCCTTTTTGCACAAACACTTTACCAAAGCGTCTAGTGTTTCAACCTCAACCGAAATGCCTCTACTCCTCATGCTTAGATATAGAGTAAATGCGCGACTTGGATAACTTGTACAAAGACCTCGGACTACATCATTACTTGTCTTGACATGGATGTTCCAGGTTAAACGATTTGGAGTTATTCCTCCAAGAATCATCTCGTCGAGGAAATTGGCAGCTTCGCGAAACTTACTGACAGCACAGAACCCACTGATTACTTTCCCATATAATCCAGCATCAGGTTTCAAACCCTGAAGATTCATTCTATCAAGAAGTTCAACGGCTTCTTGAATCTTCTGCTCCTTACAAAGACCATTGATCAAAGTGCTATACGTTACCATGTTTGGCCTGCAGCCTCTAGCGATCATCATCTCAAATAATTCCATGGCTTGCAAAGGTCGCCCATCTTTGCAAAGACCATCCATTAAAGAACTGTAAGTGAAAACATTCGGCTCGATTCCTTTACTCTTCATCTTCTCTAGATATCTCATTGCTTCGTCAACATTATTTGATCCACACAAACCGTTAATCAAAGAAGTATAGGTAACAACAGTTGGTGCACAGTCTTTTGCAACCATCTCCGTAAATAAGTTCTTCGCCTCATCTATCCTTCTAAACCGACACAAACCACTAATCAAGGTTCCATATGTGTAGGAGATCGGTGACACCCTCGTTTCGGCATTTCAAGAAAAATCTTAAGACCAGCATCCACTGTCCCCTCATTTCTGCAGAGAGCTTTGATCAAAACATTGAGAGATGCAACACTAGGAGGCAAACCAATCTCTCTCATATTCTTGTAAAACTTAAAAGCCAATTTTAACTGATTCTCTTCCACAAGAATAGCAAGAACAGTGACATACGACTTCTGGCTAGGATCACAATCAAAATCCTTCATTTTGTGAAAAACCCTCAAAGAATCAAATGGCCTATGAACCCGACCATACCCTCTACATATCGAAAGCAATATATCTTCATTAACAACACAATTCTCAGTCTTCATTCTTGCAACTAGATCTTCAGCTGCTCTGAATTTATTAGCAGAGACCAATCTCGAGACCATATAACCAAAAGTACTCTGATCATGTAAGAACCCATTTGCGTATTCTGCTGTTGCGGAATCAAAAACTGCAATTGACTTCTCCACATCTTTTTCAGCTCCTATCAGTTTGATAACCTGTGAAGGAGTGATGTTTTTTGACCACTTGAACGTTTTCACCATTACTAACACAGTGACACCTTCCTACAATAATAAAGAATAAACCTTTTATAGAGAAATCTAAAAATGGTTAATTGCAGAATCTCAGCTACGCATTACGTCGAACACTTTGTGCGCATTGACATTTTCAGTAAGCTCAGCCCAAATCAATGAAACAGAGGCCAGATAAATCGTCTGATCATCAAACCCTACGAATGGAGAGAGAAATCACAGACACAGACGACGATCTCACAAACATTTCTCCCGCTTCCCTCTGAAAATTACGCGGGTTAATCTAACAACTTCTCTGAGTTATAGATCCTTCTCAGTAAATCAACAAATTGAAAGAAACAACATTGAAACTCTTTACGAACTAGAAGGTGAATCAAATCGCCGGAGAGAATCGATCACCAGTTTGGCGAATAAGGATTAGGGTTTATGAAATGGGAGATTTTAGCTACAAGAGCTGAGAGATGATTTAGAGGTTGTCTCTCGACTACGCAACAAAATAATAATTAACCTAAAAGTAAACGAATTAACCGTGTAAACCAAAGTTCACTTTTAAAGTTTAAAATTTTCAAATCAAAAGTATAAATAAATTAAAATTCTTTTAATAATATTTCAGCGTTCCATAATTAATTTGGAAAATCTTATTAAGCTCGATAAGTTTACCATTAAATTACTCTATTTTACTTCCTCCGTTTTTTGTAAAGAGTGTCGTTTTAAGGTTTAGTTTTTTTTTGTTTCACAAAAGTGTCGTTTTCTGTTTCCAATGAGAATTTCTAATCTAAATCTTAATTTTATTTTTATTATTTATTTTTATTAATTAGAGAGAAAAATATTATTAATTTATTAAAAAGGATAAAAGAAGAAATTTAAGTTATTTTTTTTAATTTGTATGAAAAATGTTAGAATGACACTTTTTAATTTCCTATTTCTCGTCACTATATGTGCGACTTCAGTAGTCATGGAAGTCCTTTCTCCCAAGTTATCCAAGAGGATGCATGAGCAAGTATAACACTCGACTATAAGGGATTCTCTGTTGTGCAAAATCGTGGAGGATTAATGTTGTGATAGGATCTACTATACATCATTTTCATTTTCGACATCAGCAAGTCTGTTTATATATCCAGCAGCTTCGGCGGCCGCAACTTCGGCAGTAGATTCGGCGGTAGCAACTTCAGCGGCAGCAGCTTCGGCGGGAGCTTGTACGTCCCCAGCTTTGGCAGCATCGGCAGCATGACTGACAGAAACTGTGAAACCTCCATTGGCAGGAACGGTTATGCTGAACGCACTTCCAGTGGAGTTGGAGGACCGACGAGATGAGCTAAACCATGGAATGCGAAATTCAGGTTCATATTTTTTTTTTGATTTTGAGATAAATTTTCGGCGAAATTAAAATAGGAAACACCACATCTTTTTCTCTCGAACTTTCTCTCAAGAATGCATAATACTTTCTGATTTCTTTCCACCTTCTCTACAATTAGAAAGTTTTTTTATAATATGCGAATTTTGATGCTCTTATTCATGAAGTTGGCCATTCAATATGTGACATACCTTTATTTATGAATAATCTCTAAAGATTATTGAATGACCATAATGAGTTATTGATATATTGAATGGTCAATTCATTTTATAACTAACTATTTTTCGTTGCAGTAGAAATATAATTTTTCACCTATTATAACTAAGAAAATAAGAGGTAAAAAATGTATATTTCTATTGTAACGGAAGGTAGCTAGTTATGAGATGAACTGCCCTTTCCATAAGTCAATTTTTTTTCGTTCTCATCTGAAGTTTATCGTTAAACTTTGAAAAGGTATATGATCAAGATACAGACACCGGCGAAATAACTAAAAATCCCCGGAAGCATAGTCCAAAAAAAGAAAACTAAGCCCCAACAAGAAAACTACAAAGAGACAAAGGAAATTACAATTTACACAAAATGAAACGAAATACAAGACCTAATTGAAACCTGAATCCTACCCAAAAGGACAAGCCAAAAATTCTCTCCACCTTCCAAGTGATCAAAGCCAACCACAACAGACAAGAAGAGTCCGTTAGCAGCTAATGAAACCTCTTATAGTGAAGCCAGAGTACCTCACAAGTAAAATGATCCTAGACTTCAAATCCGGCAAGACATGATCACACTTCTGTGTAAATGACCCACAATTCTTCCGGAAGCGGCGATATTGATAGCACACCTGGATAAAAGCCTTTGATTTGACCAGACTCGATCAGTCTTGAGAGTAGAGATAAGGAGCGAGACAAAACTCCAACCGAAGAAGCCAAACTCGAAGAAGAGTGATAACAAATCGTACTGGGGAGCTCGCAATAAAGACCAACCAAACAATAGAGAGAAAAATCACCCAAGTCCCAAAAGTCAAAAAGAAATCAAACAAGTCAAAGACATCGAAACGGGCTAGCACAAGACCATCATAAACCTAGAGGTTGGTGTCCGCTCAAAACCAAATCAAACGGCTAAGCCGATCAAACAAGTGATAAAGAGCAAAAACCAACAACTAAATCCAGATTTAGACTAATCCTATAACGAAGGAGAAATCAACCGGAGAACAAGCTAAAGCGAAGGAGAAACCTAAAACGAAGGCGAGACTGATCGATCTGGAGAGCAAAGCAAGACCAAGGAAAGCTCGAAAAGAAAAACAAGAGACAATATTGGGTCTTTGGAGAAAGAAGAAAATATTTTGTACCTTGGAAGAATCAATACCCAGACCAAGTGAAGCATGTTTTTCGTCCTGTCTCGAAATTTTCTTGGACCGAACTGGAATTGTGTATTATTTTTCATGGATAATGCAACTACATGATTAATATTTAATATTTAATAATTTTCATACGTTTTTTTGCAGCTTCATTTGCTTATATATTAGATTCGCTTTATAACCGACGTTAACCAAAACGACGAACGACGTTAGAAGCCTTTTTTTTGTTGTATTGACGTACTGCAACTGCATATGATTAATAATTAAAACCCACGTACGCTCTTATCAAACTTTCATACATTTTCAAGAGCTGCTTCTTCTGCTCTTATGCCAGAGGTGAAAAACAAAAAGATCTTGTCATTTTCTTTTCTTGGTGTCCGGTGAGTCTAGCAGTGGTAATTTCTAAGTACAATTTTAGAGTCTTAATAGTTTCAATCAAAAATATTTACGTTTGCATTTTTTATCCTGTAAAAGACTTTTGCAAAAAAAAAAAAAAAACTCAAAATTTTGTAGTTTTATTTTAAAATAAACACAGTACTTTTTAATATAAAATCACCTTGGTTACTAATTTCTATGCAAATAAATTCATAAGTAAGAACTTGTACACCTCAACATTTTCAAGTCCAAATTTTGGTGGGGATCCGTTTACCGGGCTTGGTGTTGGAATCTCACCAACAAGCTTTGGTTTAACTCAAAGAAAACAAAAGTATGAAGAAAGAGATAGCTGGAAATAAAGCCATGAGCTCTGTAGCCAAGATGATGAGTTAGAGAGAAATTAAGAAGCATGTGAGAAATAGAAAAATAGATAACTATATTACCTGACCCTGGCGCTGAGCTCCGCTTCTCTTTAATTAAAACAGTGAAAGTAACCAATGGAAAGGTTTACGTTGAGAGCAGCTGCGGCGAGAAGAATGCTTACTTTTATGATCCAAAAGAAGGTAGATGGGGCGTTACAGAAAATGCATAATGACTGGAGCGAGGTCAATGGTCTGGAGGTATTTAATAGGGATCGTATTCATGCTGGTGGTTCTCTTATTACCGTAGCTTAACTACGGTGGGAAACTCTTACTCTTATGGGACAGCTTTGGTCATTGCCAAAACAAGAATATTTGGTGTTCGGTTATTGCGCTTGAAAGACGTAAATGCAATGGTGATGAACAAGTTTGGGGAAATGTCGATGGTCTAGTGTTGTGCTTACGGTTCCCAGTTCATACCATTTCTTGCGCTCTGAGGTAAAAAGGGTTTGACCATGCATGCCCTTGTTTTAACTAAAAATATGCAACGTGATCGTTAGTGGTAGTCTCTTATTCTTATTTCTTTTAATTAATTCAGTCATTTGTTTCAGTTGTAAAATAAGAATCCTTTTGTTGTTTCTATTTTTTCTATTTAAACTAATAAGAAAAGCCTAATATAGGCAAATCTTAATTGCCAAACATATGACTTAATTTACAAGGAATCAAGCCAAAAGAGATATCAAGCCAAACAAGTGTCATGGGGAGTTGTAACTAGCGCACCATACATATTATGAGATCACAATATCCATTCCGACCAAGTCCTGATAATGGCATGAAAAAAGAACTTAAAAAAAAAAACATATTGTCCCGTTGTGGACGTGATAGTGGTGATGATGATGAATGCCACAAACCAAATCCCAAAAAGGAGCATCAGCTGCAAAAGAAGAACAAGAGAAAGAGTTGAAGGACGGAGAATTAGGAAACATATGACGGACGCAAATGATTTACACAAACAGAACATATAGACAAGAAACCCTGTAAACTGAATAATCTAAAGCATCAAGGAGACAACGAACAACACTATTTCCTCATTGACCCATCGTTTATGAATACAAAAGAATAAGTAATGTACCTGAAAACAAGTGTTTCATGGCATGTTCCACTACAGAGGTTGGTTGCACAATGGACAAACCCTGTAAAATAGAAAGAAAGTGATGAGATTATTTCGTTTTCAATAAATTAGATTATGTATAGATAAGAAAGAAGGATTTTTACCCTTTAACTCAAAGCCATGGAAGAATGCAATTGGTATGGAAGTGGTGGCTGCACGGAAGGGTAGTAATATTTTCTCCATCTTCAGCCGAGGACAGACAAATGGAACACGAAAGGCCGCCTTCCTCATTGGACTTGAAGGATCTTCTTGGCAAAGCCTCTACGGCCTGTGGAGCTGCTGGATGAAGCTGTCCCGATAAAGCACCCACCTCTTCTTCATAATGGACTTCTTTAGGCGGTAGCTGCTCAAGAGTCAGCGGTTCATGGTGAACTCTAAAGAACTAGGCGGAATGAATAGAGCACGATGAAGTAAACTTGAGAGGACCGACAGTAGTGCTGGAGTAGCCACCAGCACCGGTCAGATCGGAAACCAAGTGAAGCTCTCTAGGGTTTTATTGCAAGCTAGGGAGGCAGCGACTGCTCTCTAGGGTTTTTCGTTGTTGAGCTGTAACTTTTCCATATGTCAATAACTCATTGAAAATAATATAATTCAAATTCTAATATATAAATCAGAATGAGTTTGCAAATAAGTTCACTTTTCCAAGTTAGATTTTAAATAACTTGTCTTGAATTTAATTTTTTTTTCTTTTTTGACTCAACACACTTTTTTCAACCTCTTCTTTTTAAATTCTTTTTCTCATATTTTTGATAAACGTTTTGCAAATTATTTTTATCATAAAATAAAATAAAAGTATAATAAACAATTTTTGGTTATCCCATTCATAAGTTAAATGTCAACCTAAATCAAATAATTTAGAGTGTGGATGACTTGTCCAAAATGGAAAAATAAGGAAAAAAATGAAAATTCTAAGTTTTTAGTATATAATATCTATTGAAAATTGTGTCAATCATTGAAGGAATGAAAAAAATGACAAAAAAGTTATAACGTGAGTGAACTACTAGATGTTATGCTATAGATTTAGAGTTTGTTGCATCTAAAGTAGAAAAAAAAAGATATTTTAAAAACTGAGATATTAATCATAATGAATATGTAAATAAGTTAGAAGGAGTGATTGAAAGTTGTGAAGCTTCAACCAAATTGACTTTTTTATATTATATTTTACCTTGAAGAGTTTATGATTCATCACTCCTTTTTATAATTTTGAAACAATTATTTCCAAGAAAAAAAACATTATTCTTCAAGCTCCTCTGTATAAGTGTGAAGTGTCTGTATTGAAATGTTATTTTAACATATAGATGCTTTTTACCTAGAAAATTTGAAACTGAAAAATATACTTATTTTTTTATTCTCTTACAATTTCAATCAATTATTTTAAAATATTAGTCGAAATCGCGGACTGATAATTGCTTTCATACACAAATTTTTAAAAATAATGATATTCAATTCACATAAATGTTTGTAGATTTACACTGGGTTTACTAAACACCCTAAATGAACAAAACGTAAATATACATTTGGTTATAGATAATTGAAAATCTATATTAATTTAAAAACCAAGAACCATTGTTTTAAATTTTATTTTATTTAATTTTAGGAATTTACAAAAATGTATAGTAAAAAATGTAATAAGATATATAAAAATCTAGAATAATATCTGAATCATTGAAGCTGGAAGTAAAATGCTGGGAGATAATCAATTAAGAAAAAAGGAATTAAATAGAGATTTGATATCATACCTTTAAAACAAGTAAATTTCATAAAAATCTACTTTCTTGTGACTCTGTCACGTTCAATAATTTGAAGACCACTCAATCATAAGGTTAATAAGAAGGAAAAAAATCTACAAATTTTGCATTATTATTATCTTCAAAATCGAAATAAAACAAAAACTATATGAAACAGATGATGATGATGTGGAGATTTTATTGGCCAAAATTCACTGTGTCTCTTAAACCATCCACTATCAAGATAAGATGGACCCCACAGTCATCCAATCTAAGCCAATATCTTACGATTCTTATCTAATCACATCGTTCCTCACCGTTGGATCATATTCACTATTAACCGTACTATAATACTATACACCATGATACAGTAGATTAAACTCGATTGTGATAATCAAAATCATCGCAGCCGTCCGATTACGAAGTATCCACTCTTGAAATACTCGAAAACCTCATTTTTCGTTTCCTTCCCTCTCACTGTCAGAAAATTTTCTCACTGAAGAATTTCGTAAAAAATGGAATCACGCGTGCTGTTACGCGCCACAGCAACAGTCGCCGGAGTACCAAAATTGAGACGATCAATCGGAGCGATCCACCGTCAATTCAGCACTGCGTCGTCGTCGTCTTCGTTCACGGCTTTCGCTAAACCAATCGGTGCAATCGGAGAAGGAGGGAATTTGATCTCCGGTCGCCAGCTCCGTCCGATTCTCCTTCTCGATTCATCGTCGGCGATCAACGGCGGAGAGAAAAGAGAGATTCTCAAACCGGTTAAAGCCGCCGCTGCTGAAGGTGGAGATACCGCTGGGTAAGAATGAGAGGTCCGTTTCTGGCTCACTCGGTGTTGACTCGTTTGACTCGGTTGGTCTGACTCGTTTATCTTTTGCAGGCAAACTAAAGTTGGATTCCTTGAGAAGTATCCATGGCTTGTCACTGGATTCTTCTTCTTCATGTGGTACGTGTCATTCACGCGCTTATCTTAAACCTGCGCTTGTGATTTCACCGCCAGATTAATGTAAGCGTGAATTTACGGTTTTACCCTCTTTTGTTATTAGGTACTTCTTGAATGTGATTTTCAACATCCTTAACAAGAAGATCTATAATTACTTCCCTTATCCCTAGTAAGTTTTTACACATTTATTTGTTGATTTTAGAATTGAGTTAATCACATTATTTAATCAAAATCTACGGCAAATTTATGATCGAACCATATTCTATTGGTCCTATTAAGAATCGAATCCAAATATTGTATCAAGAGAATCCATTTTTTATTTTTATTTTGGTCCAAGAGAATCCATTTGTTCTTTTTACTTTTTGATAAAAATGAATTTTGACTTGTGACAAAATAAAATAAAATAATGTTTGTACTTTTTCAGTTTTGTATCGGTCATTCACTTGTTCGTGGGAACTGTATACTGCTTGGCAAGCTGGTCCGTGGGCCTTCCTAAACGTGCCGTAAGTTCATTTTTTCATAGGCCAATACAGTTTATTTATAAATGAAAGTGAAAGGGAAAAGAAACAAAAGATAACGTGGGGCGTTCCGAGAATCGAACTCGGGACCTCTCGCACCCAAAGCGAGAATCATACCACTAGACCAAACGCCCATTTGATCAAGCAATGTATATTAATGCTCTTAACTCTAATTGTCCTATTTGCTCATGTGGATGATTTGTGATGATTGCAGCCAATTGACTCAAACCTCCTCAAGGTATTGATACCAGTCGCAGTCTGTCACGCCTTAGGCCATGTCACTAGCAATGTTTCCTTCGCCGCCGTCGCTGTCTCCTTCACTCACACCATCAAAGGTACTCAATTTTTCTATCAAAAACACTTGATGCAAATCTATGCATATAACATTTCATTGAAACAAAATCTAAACTTTATATCCTTGCCTAAACGCAGCGCTCGAGCCATTCTTCAACGCAGCTGCTTCTCAATTCATTCTTGGACAATCCATCCCGATAACACTATGGTTGTCTCTAGCTCCTGTTGTTCTCGGTAACCACTCTCAAATATACTCTTTTCTTGTTTCTTGTGTCCTAAGTTTCTTTGATTAACCTTTTGAAAATTTGTAGGTGTTTCAATGGCTTCGCTAACCGAGTTATCATTCAACTGGCTCGGTTTCATCAGTGCGATGATTTCAAACGTCTCTTTCACTTACCGAAGCATCTTCTCCAAGAAAGCCATGGTTCTTGATTCTTCTGTCTTCTTCTTCTTTACGCTACTAACTCGCGTCAAGTTTTGATTTTCGAAAACCGAGTTGTGTTTTTCTGCAGACTGATATGGACAGTACAAATGTCTATGCTTACATCTCCATCATTGCTCTCTTCGTCTGCATTCCTCCTGCCATCATCGTTAAGTCACTTAAATTATTTCTCACTAGTTACGTGTAGGATAAGTAATGTCTTTTTTTGGTTGTTATTAATTAGGGTTTTTGGTTAAAATTTGTTGTTAGGTTGAAGGCCCTCAACTACTGAAACATGGTTTCAGCGATGCGATTGCTAAAGTGGGAATGACTAAATTCGTCTCTGATCTCTTCTGGGTTGGAATGTTTTACCATCTCTACAATCAGGTAATTGAAAATTCAAGTTTTAAAATTTCAATCTTTAAGGTTAAACCTGCGTTTATAACTTTGAGAAAACCGCGGTTGCAGTTGGCTACTAATACCTTGGAGAGGGTCGCACCGCTGACTCACGCGGTTGGAAACGTTCTGAAACGTGTGTTCGTGATTGGTTTCTCCATCATTATCTTCGGTACGTAAAAGATTACAACTCTCTTCATCTCATTTTTAAAAATGTTTCCATAACTAAATCCTCACTTGTTTGAAATACAACTTTTGCATTTGCGTTTAGGTTTTTGTAGGAGGTAGAAAAAACAAATTTTCTTTAGCACTTTTGAAATATAAATATTTTCTTATAATAATAATAGTTTTACAAATTGTAACGCAAATGCTAAATGGAAAAGGTATATGTATTTCCGTTTGCGTTTACAATTAGCAAAAAAAGGGGTTTATATGAAAAATATATAAATTAAATGCAAATGTAAAATCAAATGTCAAGCACAAACAAATCAGATTTTTTTCAAACTTTTTTGAAATGCTAACAATTTTAGTTTTTTCATAATTTTTTTTTTACAAAGTGTAAACAAAAACGCAAATCATAGATTTCCTTTTGTTTGCCAAATTTGCATTTGACATTTCTGTCGACAAAAAATAAGAAAATATTGACTAAAATGGCTTTAATTTGTCACAAACTATGAATTTTTAAGGTCATAATATGCAAATTTTATATCAAATCAATTATAAAAAAATGTTGGAGTTTCATATTATATATATATATATATATAAATATTTATACAAAATCAGTAAAAATAATTTTGACACTAAAGACCCATGCACTACAAAGGCACCATTTATTGACCTAATTAGACTGTCAATAATGAAACAACTCATATTTTCTGGATTAACATTTGCAGGAAACAAGATATCGACACAGACAGGTATAGGAACAGGCATAGCCATTGCTGGAGTTGCAATGTACTCTATCATTAAGGCCAAGATCGAAGAAGACAAACGGGTCAGTGTCATTGGTCACACCAGCTCATTTTATTACAACAAAGCTTAAGAAATATTTTCAAAATAAATATCGTATACTGTTTTGGATCTTGAGAAATAAGATGATTAATATGAGAATTGGATTTTCTTTTGCTTCAGAAAGGAAAGACGGCCTAGAGAGCAGCGACGGATGGCGGTCGACGGTTGCATAAACAATTTCTCCGATGGAACTTTATATAATAAATAACCAAAATGCAATAATATATTGTATTGTACAATCAACCATTGTTTTCGAGTTTTTCTTCTCTTTGTTTCTTCATCTTTTGCTTTCTCAAAAGTTATTATATAATTTTTTTTATTCTGTGTCCTTTGTTTTTAATGGAGAACATTTCCATTTCTTCTGATATGCAATTATCTTGACGGATAAATAGCAAAATAATGTATTTATTTGATCGCTCTCTTGGAGCATATATATATATATATATATACCCATCATCGTACAATTAAAATTAAAATTTGTTTTTTGTAATATTTTTTCTTGGAAATATTGTCTTCAACTGGCAATTTCTTTAATTTCGTTATGTATAGGTTCATGGGTATAAAAGTTAATGAAAATGTATGCTTAAGGGTCCGTAAGAGATGGTTGAACTATTTACATGGCTACTATTAGTAGTGAAGAGGTCGATAAGAGATATCCAAGTTAAGAAACAACTAGGAGGTTATCATCGTCCTGCAATATTCTTTTTTTTTTTTTAAACACATTCTCAAAATTAATTAAAGCAAAAAAGAGGAGGTAATTTAAATTACCTCAAGGTTGCAACTAACGAAATACTATGACGGAGTAGTAAACAAAAGTTCAACAAAAACTCTTCTATTGAATTTTTATAAACATCCACTCCATTTCTCAAGTTTTTCTTCGGTGGGTTACAAACAAAAAATTTTAGTTTTGCCTTTTTTTGTGAAATATTCTAAGTTTAGATAAGATGATGTAATGAAATTCAAATTTTAAGTTTCTCTAAAAGCGTGAAACATTATATACTTTCGTTGGTCGATAATTCGAATTGCTTTTCCGCAAATCAAGCAACCAAAGTAATTAAACTCTTTAGTCTCTTTTAATTTCGTTGCTTTTTCATCATTTTTTTTGTCAACTCATCATTAAAAAAAAAAAACTTTACCAAACGTTTGGTAATGTATCACTACTTATTTTGAACCAATTAACTCTACCAAACCTTTGGTAATTTACAACACAAAAATTGAAAAAAAAACATATAAGATTATATATAATCTCTAATCAACCAACCTAATAAACCACCAAAAAATGGCTCAATCACTAAACCTCACGTCTCTTCTCTGTTTCACCTTCTTCATCTTATCTTTCTTGCTTACGAAAACACAAGCAAGAAACCTCCAAACCTTAACCCAACTAACTGATCAAAACGATAGATTATCAATGCCGGAAAGCCACCAGAGCACGACAAATGAAGAAGACGAGCAAGAGCCAGCCTTTGTCCGAGAGACAGGACATGGTTATGGTCTCTATAGTCATCAAAAGAGTGACACGAGCAACGAAGAAGACAAGAACAGCGACAACGATCAATTTTACTACAAAAGCGACGCTTACGGAAACCGAAATGGTAGATTTAAGTAAGGTGATTGAGATAGTGAGATTTGTTTGTTTTCGGATAATTTGGAATTTCTGTTTCATTTTATTGGATAATTTCTTTATTTTTATCCGATTGGTAACCTTAAAATGATACGAACATTCTGAGTTTTTAAAGTTAATTTTAGAGATTTTTTTTCTTTTGTAAATAGCTAAAACAATAAATTCTATAACCAAATCATGGTAGATTTACTAATTGAAGTTTCACTACGTGAATCGCAGTAAGGGTTTAAATCTTCTGACTTCGACTTAAATAATAGTTGACCATTTTTTACTTCTGTCTTCGATTTAAAGTTAAGGGTTTATACTCCAAGGCCCCCTTATTGTTGGATATTAAGGTCTTCTTCCACTTCTCTCTCACAAGCTCCATACAATCAAGACTATTAGTAACTCATTGATAGTTAAAAAAAAAAAGAGAATTAACGTTTGGATACTCAAACATTTATTCTTTACGGGAAGATTGCAATTGATACAATTGGTGCTCTTCGAAAATCGACACTACTAATTTATTTTTAATTACGGATGTGAGAAAACAAATAGAAATGCAATGAAAAAACACATATTGATGTAGTTACTAGTTCACCAACGTTGTTGTGAATTCGGGTGAAAATCTTGGTGAATCTCATGGAAACATAACCAAGAAAAACAAGTATTTGAGGCAAAATCTCTCTAGCTTAAGATACTTTTAGAAAGCCTCCGACATACTTTTTTGTTGTTTTTAAGATACACTGCCCCGTGACATTTTTATACTCATTTGAATAGGGTCCTGAAAAACTATACAAGTCGATTTTTAAATCACTTGGAACAACAAACATTATATTGGCTACGTATGTTCACGAGAAAAAAACGAAAGAGATTATTTTTGAAAGCAGAAAACATATTTTTAGAATATAGTGGGACGTGTTAAAATGACTATCTCAAAGTCCATTGGAAAAATCAGAGGAAGGGTTATATTTTCATAGATTTGTTCGTTTTTGGTCTCTTTGATTTTTTTTGACGCTCTATCAAACTTTAATCAATTTGATTATTTATCTTTATATCACTTTGTTTTATTTCTTTAGCCGATAGCCTTGTACTTCGGATTTGTCCGATTATGCGTATATCGATTGTAATCATTTAATTACTATGAATGTAGTATTTGGTTGAAAAAATTAGCTATAATCATGATTATATTAAAACATGTAGGAGTTATTGTTTGTGGAGTTCTTTGAAGTCATTTATGAGGTTTCATCTACAAGCCATGATTAACGGAAAATAAATCAAATTCTTCGTACACAAAAAAGGTAATTTGAATTACCTTGATTAATGTACCAGAGAAAACGACTTGGGAAAGGAGAGTCATAAGAGATGGGGACATGGCACCATTTCGAACTCCAGACTCCCAACCATTGGGTCATAGTCAATCTAGAACCCAACCACTTGGACCAGAACCGATTTGGTGGACAATGTCCTTTTTTAAGCCAGTTAATTGACGTAATCAAACCGAGCGGTTTGGGTTAGAATTAATTGGCATAATAAGACACAAGGTTAGAGTTTCTGTCTTGTTATTTTATATTGATCTGATAAATTAAATAATTTCTTTAAAAAGTTGATTATGGAAGAACAAAAAATAACAGACACTAACTATCAAAATTTCAAATTGAAAGTAAATTCTAAAATCTTAGTACGAACTCCAAGATTTTTGAAGCTTCAATGAGAAAAAATTTGTCTCTTATCAAAATCTCCTCTACTTTTTGTTTCTTGCATTAGTTATAATTTTCTTGTTTTTTTATAATGACAATATGATTAGTGCCATAGAAACAAATTAGTCATATGTGTGAGTTTCATATTGTAGAATGATGTTTAATTCAACATCTTGTATCATATTGTGTTATTGTTAATCCATTTACTTGATAATCAAACATATGGTTAAACAAAGATAAAGTTTTACTTATTTCAATTTTTAATTTATAAACCAAACAAAATCTTTCAAAAAATTATTTTGTTCTAAATTAATTTGAGTCTTGTATTTTATTTTTATTTTTACGGCAAAAACTAACATCCATTAAGCTTCCAAGATACAATTTTTTTGAAGAGAAAACCAATCTAGAGAGTGAGAGCTTATATGAGAAAAAATAACACTTAGTGCTCGAGGCTTCTTGGCAAGAAGATCGGCACAAATATTTATGGCATGGAAATATAAAATAGCAAGAGAGAAGAAAATAAAGATTTAAGAGGGAAGGGGGGGGGGGGGGGGAATACCTCACCTAACACTTTTTACACCCATGAAAGGACTTGCTCGTTCGTAAAGGCGATCCAGCCGTGCCCACTTAGCTGGTCCGAGTCCGACCATGACCTGTCAAGTTGACATGTGAGCTCACCATGGGTCTCCTGTCCGATATCTTTCGGTTGGGGAGCCATTAGTGAGTCGTAGACTTGGTTCCGAATATTTGCACCCCGAAAAGATTATGCTTCTTGTTCAGCCATGCGGAGAGTCTCCAAAGGAGTGATGTCTTTATTTTCAAAAACCTTAACGTTCCGAGCTTTCCAGATGAACCAGAGTATCCAAGGGAAAACCCGCGTAACTATATTCGTTGTTCCGTTTCCGTTGGCATGCCAAAATAAATAGTCCAGATTAGAGAATACCGATGAAGATGGGAAAATATTGGGGGATGACGGTATTTTTGAGAGTGCCCAAGTCTGCTTTGCCGGTAGGCATTCAAAAAAAAGATAATTAATTGTCTCATTCTCCTCCCCATATCGCGGACATGAACTATTTCTCCCCATGTGTCTTTCCATTAGTCGTTGATAAGATATTACACACCCTGATGTTATATGCCACAAGATGGTCCACACCCTGATGTTATCTTTACGATTTTGTGGGATAGACTTTTAAGTACTATATTGGCATAACTGTGTACTTGCGATAATTTAGGACTTTATAAACTCAACTCGTCTATTAGAGTTTCATTATCTAGTGGAGTTAAATAGAGTGTGACACAGTATCGTTCATATTTCCCTTTTAATGACAAAAAGATTAACATACATAATAACATATTTGTTATGTTATATTTTTTACGTCAATCACATATGTATTTTTTAAGTTTTAGAAAGATAGATTCAAGTTTAAAATGCTGGATAAATATAAGATTGTAAATTTTTATTCTATTAGAAAAATCAAGTCGACTAAAGTGCAATTTTCTACAGATAAATAAATATGAAAGAGAATTGAGAAAAAAAATTGGAAGCACAGAGCTTAATACTTTTGGTTACATGCATCTTTGCATCAACTGACCAAATTTCATCTGTAAAACATAATTTATAGGTGTAAAAAACATTGTTTATAGGAGAAAAAAAAAAAGAGATAATCCTTCAACTAAAATAAGTTGAAATGTTTAAATAAATTTCGACCAAAAAAAGATTGAATTGTTCGAATTATAATAATAATAACTTAAATAAATAAAAAAGGTAATTTAGATTACCTTATTTCTTATGCAACAAGATCAACAACAGAGCGTTCAACAGCTGGCATAGAGAAAGAGAGATAGAAAGAGAGAGGATGGTACCAAGTAAGATTCGAGCTCTGGTTCACAAGTTTCGGAGGAATCTTATAGATAGAGTCCAACCACTTGGACCAGAGTCGACTTGGTAATAAATTTTCTTATTTCTAGTTACAATTCTTGTGGTGAAAGTCAAATTAATTGGCAAAATCAGACGCGAGATTAGTGTTTGTCTTGTTCTTTGTAGTTATTTGCTCCGTTATCTTAGAGAATTAACTTTTTCTTTCCTAACGTTTTTTCCTTTTGAGCAAAATTTCAATCTTTTTATTTCGTAAATGATTTGATTACTACGGAAGTTTTTATTTTATTTTTTGGCCAAACTACCATAGAAGGATTTAAAAACCGTTATAAAAAACATGTTACTCCCCAACACCAACTAAAATGAACAAATAAAAGTCTGATTAACCAAATTTTTAATTTTTAAAAATAGATAATGAACTTTAGCTGTTTCAAATAAAACATAGATATAAATCATTATTAAACTAATAAGAAAAAAGTAAAAAGTAAAAAAAAACACCATATTAATTCATTGGTAATGATAGTATAGAGAGTGGATGTTTATCAGAAATGCGATTTCCCACGGATAATCGTCAAAAATGAGTTTCTGTTTTTGTTTTCCATAATATATTTGTATATATAGGACTGACGATCTATTTCTCTTTCAGAACTATCATATAACACCAGAGAGAGCTCAAACTATGATCTCATTCTAAATAGCTATCCGAACTAAACTTCAAATTTGTATATCCCTGAATTGAAAATTACTGACCTATATCTCTCTGAATTAAAAGTTCGAAGTCTCATAACTCATTGACCCGGGTTCAAGTTGGTTTACTGTTTTAAAATTACATGTTAACCACAAAAACCGATTCTAAACCGGATTAAGATCTATACCACCCAATTACAATTAACAAATCCAAAACCAACAAAAACAAAATTCAAAAATTACAAAATTCCCAAATCAAAATAAGAACCCTAAAATTTTAAAATTAATTTAAAGTGATACCTAGTCACATCTTTCTCAACAGACCAAATAATTTCGTTAGCTCTAGGCTCAGCGGTACAGCTCCGGAGAACCTCAACGCCGTTGGACAACAGCAATTCTCAAACTTGTCGAAGTTTGAGGCGATCTTGAAAAAGGATTCTACTTCGATAGTGTTAGTTGTTTTTTTGGGTGAAGATTCAATTCTTGGGTAAAATATATCTTTAATTTAATTTAATTAAATAGAATTATTAACTCGTATTTCATAACCTAGAAGTTTCTTCTATTAAAAGCAAACTGTTTGTAATCTGAGCCGTTTAGTTAACCTAATTAAATCATATAATTTCTTCATATTTTCTTTATTTTGCTACCATCAAATATGTCCAATTATTTATTTCCTTAAGAATATATATATATATATATATATATATATATATATATATTTTAACTTTTCATTCATTGATTTTGCCTTTCAAAACAGACATCATTTGTGAGTACATTTGGGAAAGATGAGAAAAAAGAAGAGATAATACACATCAAGTGAAGCAGCTGAATGTAAGTAGAAACAGAATTGAAGAATGCCCAAGATTATGGTTGGAAATATCTGAACCAAGTACTGAGATATGATTCATGGAGATGTCGAGTTGCAGGAAGTGAGTGAACAAGTGCCGGTTTCTTGCGATCTAAACCTGCAAGCTTGGCTCTAAAAAGAATCTGAATATCTCTGACAATAATCGAGGCGATCCTAGAGACAGTTGAGTGCAGCCTCGAATTTCTTTCCTTCCAGATAAAGTAGACCGATGCTTGAAATACCAACTTGCAGTTCCTTAAGAATATTATTGTCTTCTTTAATGTAAACTTTATTTCCATAAGTCTCAATAGAGAAGACGGGATACAACCCACACAAGAAATCTCCTCAACGTAGTTATAGAAGTTTTAGAAAAATGTCTCAACATCTCAACCGAGTCTTGAAGCCCTTTGTCTACAAAAACGTCATCGTAAGTTTTCTTTTTTAGTCAAAAAAAAAAAGTTGTCTTTTTTAGTGTTTCTACAATAGTACTTGGGGTTTATTTGACTACTATTGGTTCTTGTTATATGATTAGTTCAACGTAGTTACATTTGATAGGGACGCATTATCATGGTTCGGTGCTACTCTTCAACGTCATCCTTAAGGTCGGAGATTATTCTGATGGTTGTGTAAAGAGAGGGTCCGAATCATACGATGAAAAGGAAGTGATCTCGCTGAAAACGTTCGTAATACAATCTATAGCGATATAGATTGATAATGTTCGTCTCTACTTGGATTACAAATCATCTCGAAAAGGGAATTTTTTACTTTACTACACTTCCCAAAGGCTCCCAAATCCAAAACCTAGCGATGTCCTCTCCTCCTGATATAAACACTGAAGATTGGGTACTGGCTGTCAAATTTTCAGGATTTATTAAAGAGACCCGAGACTTGCTGAAATTAAAAGTTCGTAGTAAAATCTATAGCTAGCTACTCTTTCCAGAGGCTCTCAAATCCAAAACCTAGTGAAATACTCGGGCCAAATCAAGTAACAAGATTTGAAAATTAGTGGGTATATAACTATTTATTTCTTGTCCAACCCAAGCTCTTGGTGAAGTGGTATAGACATATATCCCCTCAAAAGAAAATGAACCAACTCGTGAGCTTTCTTCAGTATTCCTCTCTTTCTTTTCTTGAATGTTCTTTTCCTCGCTGACTCATTTTCTATGAAAGCCACTTTCACTTTCTCTCTCGTCATGGCTCTCTTTTTTGTGTTTGGGTTCTAATTTTTGAATGGGACATTGGTGTATATATAAGATCTGATTGTTTGAATTTAATTTAAGGAAATTTTATCTAAATCCAGACATATAATATCATACTTAATAATATATATCATAATTGGAACAAATTATTGAAAATTTTATCTATATCAAGATATCATACCTAATAAGGGGCATCAAAATTTGGAATAATTTATTGGAAATATATATATATATATATATATAAGTAAATTTTACCATTCAATTTGGGAGTATGGCATTTTTTCCTTCTAATTAGCTAGTATGGATAGACATGGATTATCTAGATAATTCTACTTTATATTATGGTATATCATCTTGAATGAAAGATATCTGGATGTTTTCTCTTCAAAATAAAATTAAAAATGGTCAAAAATAATTAAAACAAAAATTGAAATCTTTAAAGGGAAAATGAGAAAGGAATGTTATATTTTTTTTTGTTCTCAACAATATGTAATATGCGGATTTAAAAACGAATCCATCGTATTCTATTTATCCATCAAACAATAACAATATGTTTTCTAGCCAAAAATAATAAAAAACAATAATAATATGTTTTCTATCATTCTTGAAAAATGGTTTTTATATCCCATAATAAAGCTTTTAACTTCATGTGCATAGGTAATGGTGTTTTCCGGTAGCATTTTGCACCTAAAAACACTATCACAACCACCTTAGATATGTGATAGGGTCAAATGATTTATACGGACCATCAATCCGACATCTAAGCGTTGAAAAATAAGTATCCAACGATTCCATATTATCAACTTAAAAATAAGACCGATCCACTGTCGTGGCGGCGACAACTTTATTTAGCAACTTAAATACCTAAACTGTCGTTTGGACCTAGAGATGCAGACAAGCATTAGCTAATGGGTTCAATATGTTCACACTCAGCCGTAGCATCAACTGTCATTGGCTAGAGACTGATTGCTTACCAATGTTTCTTCTAACAACCTAAAGTACTTTTGATGAATAGGTTAACCTAAAATCATAGACTAAGTGATCAGTTTAATCTAAGCATTAAGATCAACAATTGGCGAAGACAATATATATGGATCCTATTTGTGCTCAGTTTATTAACTCATGAATACCATTGAAAACCTTAATCTAGCTAAAGGACTACTCAGACATGGAAGAATAAAACACAACAATGGATAAAAAAGAATTCATGAATAATATTGGAAATAGAATAAAGTTCAGAATTCTTCTCAAACAAAGTAGTGGTTGATCCTCCAGATCTTACAAGCGAGAACAATAGATAATGGATAGAGTAGCAAGGCGATAGAAACCAAAAACAAAGGGGAATAGGAGAGACGATAGAGAGAAAAATAGAAAAAGTCTAAAAGTGAGCGTCTTTTAGGTCTGAGGGCAGCTGTCCTATTTATTCACGCCAAAAATTAGGTCAAATCGGGATTCTTATTCATCTCCGAGCGATAGAGCATGTGCTCCCAAAACCGGAGCACGTGTTCCGCGTGTGAATTGTGCTCTTTTGCTGCGATTCCACTCCTTTTTGCTCTAAAAGCTCCAGCAGCTCCAATCACTCTAATTCATGCTAAAAAGCTTCCTCATGACCTGATATGACTCAAAAAATAACTCCAAAGACACGAAAAACTAGAAAATATTAGTTAATATGGGCTAAAATCATCACATATCAACAACTC
The DNA here is from genome assembly GCA_028015245.1 of Cardamine occulta. Classification (NCBI taxonomy): domain Eukaryota; kingdom Viridiplantae; phylum Streptophyta; class Magnoliopsida; order Brassicales; family Brassicaceae; genus Cardamine; species Cardamine occulta. The sequence continues at coordinate 21,009,668 of CM051385.1, forward strand.
AGATTGCAAACGTTTTGCTTTTAATAGAAGAAAGTTTACAACACTTCTGTTATAAAATATGTGTTAATAGTTTTTATTTAATTAAACTGAAGATCTATTTTACCTAAGAACTGAATCTTAACCCAAAAAAACATGAAAAATAAACAGACAAATCTATCGAAGCAGAACCCTTCTTTAAGATCGCCACAAGCGAGCATCAACAAGATGCATTTAGCTTGTCAGTTTTTTTTTTAACTTTTAAGCCCCAAAGCTCCTTAGCTTCATGCTTTTGTAATTAACTAAAGTTCCATTTTTGGTAATAGTTCACATTTTATCCTAATAAAAAGAAAGATCGCCACAAGCTTTGATAAGTTTGAGAATTGCTGGTGTTGTTCTTTAATGTAAACTTGGTGTCCAATGTTTTTACTTTATAAATCTATATAGCGAAGAAATACACAAAATCACGAGGATATATTAAATTCATTTACTACAATTTGTTTAAATTTTCTAAACTTGCGTCAAAGATATAGGGCATGTTCTTTTATTTGGTGTCGCGCTGGCGACAGCGACTAAATGTTCTTTGCATTTTTCTTCTCTATAATCAGCTGACATGAGAAATTGAGAGTACAGTGATAAAAACTATGAACAAAAGTTGGTGACGCTCAAAAAACCAGCAACACTCGTCTTAAAAGCGACAATTTCGCACATATCCTGGATTATAACATAGTTTATTATTGTATGATAGATCTGAACAATTAATCAAGTTGTTAAGATAATCTAGCTCGCCTACACGAAACCAAAACAATATAAACCTTTATCAAAGAAAGTTTGAAAATCTCACCAAAATATTCAATTTTCTTTTAATTAATATCCGAACATAGTATACTTAAAATTGAATTACACTAGATAAACCAAACTATACTAGAAAACTTGCCAAGATGTTTTTGTAGAAAAAGGGCTTCAAGATTCGATTGAGATGTTGAGACATTTGTCGAAAACTTCTATAACTATGTTGAGGTGATTTCTTGAGTGGGTCGTATCCGATCCTGTCTTCTCTATATATAAAGGCTTATGCTTGAACACCAAGTTTACACTAAAGAAGAGAATAATATTTTTAAGGTATTGTGAATTCGCGGGATATGATCAAAACTTAAAAAAAACGAAAGAGAATAAGAACGATAGATTTTCGGAAGCGAACACCCTTTTGTCTTAGGTTTTTATTAAACTGATGATTAATTACAGACTCTTACACTCATTTTTATAAGCTTCAAAACCCAACACAAACTTAGTAGAAATAGAAAAACTTCTGGACCCTAAAACAGTACTATATGATTTTAAGTCATTTTGAACAACATAACAAAATAAATAATTGGACATATTTGATGGTAGAACATTATTTATGGTAACGTTGAGAAGTTGACACAAGAAATCACCAAAATAGTTTTAAATTTTCGGAAAATGTCTCAACTTCTCAACCGAGTCGTAACTCGTAAAGCCTCTTGTCTACAAATATGTCATCGTAAGCTTTTCTTTCTTGTTTATGGTGAATCACGTAACTGTTGTTTATTAGATGTAACAGAGACACAACAACAACAATATGGTTCGGTGGTGATCGTCTATGCCTATTTACCCGTACATGTTACTTGACTACATCCTTGAACTCGCAGATTCGGGCAAAGGTTCTTCAGATGGTCGAATAGCCATAGGGGAATTTTCAGGGCCAAGGCTAAAACACATCATGATTAAGGACATAGAATTTGTGAAGGAAGTCCATAACGCGATGACTCCGGTCCAGATATTATTACAATAATTGTGCAATAGAAGTTAGCATGTTGAAAAAATTTCTCCGAAACAATATCGATGGCGTGCGTGCGTCTCAACATGTTACGTACTAACTAAAGTTTATAAATCAGCATCCTGCGATATAGATATTGAACTAACTCAAAATCTTATTTTACATATATAAGTACTGAACTAATAATATAACACTTTTATAACCAATTGTTTTTGGTTATAATTTTACTTTGTTAAAAAACAATATTTCGAACCATAGTTTTTTTTATTGTGTAATAGATCTTAAATAAGTTTTTAAGGTAGTCTACCCCGCTTAAACGAAACCAAAACAATCTAATATTTATTTAATTAAAAAGCTAAAGGAAATAAACATTTTTTTTAGAATAAAGCTAATAGAAGATCATTATATTTTTATTTATTTAATTAAATAAAATAATTTTTATTTATAAAATATTAGTTTTATTGTTAAATTTTTATTATTATTATTATTATTATTATTTGTTTTTTCTAATTATTTTTAACATTTTCTAGTTAAATAGAAAAACAATAATTTTTGGAAAAAAAATTGTTTTTTACCATGTTAGATTAAATTAGCGTTGACCGTTAATCAACCTAACATCGCGCACACTTTATATTATTTGACAGTTTATTTTGAATAATAAATTTAATTGGATGTTTTAACTGCAAACACAAAAAGTTAGATGTTTAAGTTGAAAAATTGTATTGAGTTGGAGGTTTTTATGGTATTTTCTCTTTTCATTTTAGTAGAAGAAGGTTTACAACACTTGGTTATAAAATATGTGTTAATAATTTTTGTAAATTAAATTAAAGATATATTTTACCCAAGAATTGATTCTTAACCCAAAAAAACGACATGAAAAACATGAAAAATAAACAGGCAAAACTATCGAAGCAGAACCCTTCTTCAAGATCGCCACAAGCGAAAATCATCAAGATGCATTTAGCTTGTCAGTTTTTTTTGTAGTTTTTTTAGCTCCGAAGCTCCTTAGCTCCACGCTTTTGTAATGAACTCAAGTTCCATTTTTGGTAATAGAATTCACAAACATTAATAATTATGTTTTCCCAGCTCACAAGTGCATCTGCTACGTCCCATGTTAATGAATCTTTCTAAACATCTTTGGTGTTTGTGTGTGTGTGTTTTTCCAAAAAATAAGTCAGGTATGCTTATGTCGGTTTGTTATAATATTATAAATTTGAAGTACTACGTACTACTATCTTTTTTCCGACCATATTTGTCTGCATATGGACTAAGAACTGAGAACTTTGTCGACAAGAACCGCACAAAATAGACAAGCATTTAATTGGCATGTTTACCAAAAGAAGTAAATGAATAAATAAACAAGCGTTTTGCCTATAAATCATAAATTATAAACTCAAAACTTTAAATCCTAAATGCAAATTGATAATTGAAGAAGTTGATAATATGGAATCGTTGGATACTTATACTTATTGAGAATTTTCAATAATTTGTTCCAATTATGATATATATTATTAAGTATGATATTATATGTCTGGATTTAGATAAAATTTCCTTAAATTAAATTCAAACAATCAGATCTTATATATACACCAATGTCCCATTCAAAAATTAGAACCCAAACACAAAAAAGAGAGCCATGACGAGAGAGAAAGTGAAAGTGGCTTTCATAGAAAATGAGTCAGCGAGGAAAAGAACATTCAAGAAAAGAAAGAGAGGAATACTGAAGAAAGCTCACGAGTTGGTTCATTTTCTTTTGAGGGGATATATGTCTATACCACTTCACCAAGAGCTTGGGTTGGACAAGAAATAAATAGTTATATACCCACTAATTTTCAAATCTTGTTACTTGATTTGGCCCGAGTATTTCACTAGGTTTTGGATTTGAGAGCCTCTGGGAAGAGTAGCTAGCTATAGATTTTACTACGAACTTTTAATTTCAGCAAGTCTCGGGTCTCTAAACCTGCTCTAAACCTGCACTCAACTGTCTCTAGGATCGCCTCGATTATTGTCAGAGATATTCAGCTTCTTTTTAGAGCCAAGCTTGCAGGTTTAGAGACCCGAGACTCGCTGAAAGTAAAAGTTCGTAGTAAAATCTATAGCTAGCTACTCTTCCCAGAGGCTCTCAAATCCAAAACCTAGTGAAATACTCGGGCCAAATCAAGTAACAAGATTTGAAAATTAGTGGGTATATAACTATTTATTTCTTGTCCAACCCAAGCTCTTGGTGAAGTGGTATAGACATATATCCCCTCAAAAGAAAATGAAATTTCATTCAAGAAATACAACTACATGCTGAACCAATGTATAAACGAAACAAACATAACATAAATCAACGATCGCTCACGTTGTTTACAAACATCAACCCATCTACTCACGTTTCTTATTCAAAGTATTTTCAATCCGAATGCGAATCTTATCGTAAAATTCAGCCGAAGAAGCAGCAATATCATCCATAAGCATAGGCATGGCATTAGATGTCGTAGCAGCACCAGCAGCAGCAACACCACCAGAAACAAAGGAGGAAGACGAAGCATCATTCGTCCCAAGAATCTCGATCCTACGATTAAGATCCTTGAGATATTGGTCAATGATACGACCAAGATCTGGAAGATCATTTTTGTTAATATGAGAAACCGAAGTTTTGCCACTAAAACAACTAAACATAAGCTCTTTCATCTCCAGCTCTCTGTTCGACCTGACTCCTGATTGGTAAAGGGCACATATCTTCTTACATATTCTTCTTCATTATATTAGTATTTTAAATTTAGTAAAAGATTAGTGAATTGAAATTGGATTTAAACATTTTTAATCCACATTTGTCTTTATTAATTTTAAAATTCATTATAAAAATTAAGAAAATGGATGACAATTGCTATAAATAAATAATCAAATTTTGACAGTTACTTAAATATACTCCTCAAATGTTATATAGATGATTCTTCTAGGACTAACTGTAAATCATTCACAAATCCACCAAATTTCGCTAAACATCAAACATCACCTCTAGATTTTTCAGATTTCCCCAATATATTTTCAATCTGATTCTACCCTTACCCCTAGTTTCGACCTTTGGGATTATGTTATTAAAACTTTGTGAAAGCCCACAATCAAATTTACTCTGAGCCTTTCACTTAAGCTCATTACGTTCAGGCCACTTTAAGCAAAGGTTGTATTTTATAAGAATTAGCAAAGCACATAACTTTAAGTCTTTAATCTACTTTGGGGTCGACAAGGAAAACAAAAAACAAATCGCTGTCCTAAGAGGATAGAGAAGTATGCTATTATAAGAAACATAATTCAATTTTAATTCTCTGTCGACCTAAATTCATATAGAGATTTTGTCATCAACTTTTCCACCATTAACAACATTTTCAGAACATTCTCTTACTTCTCAATATCCAAAAGACAAAAGTTAAATCAAGAACCTATAATACTCTTGTGCAACACCATGTACAAAATCATTGAGAGTACAAGAGGAAGAAAGATTACAATCCGCTTCGGCGCCCTAACAGAAAGACTATGGAGGCAACATCCTTCTTCAAAAATTGACTCCAGCTTTGGCAAATTTGAGAAATATTGTTGTTTCTGATGAGATGCAATAAGCCTTGGTGCTACCTCTCCCCATGTTTGAACAAACCTCATTTCCTTTCACCCTGTTTTCTTTTCCCCGACAACAATCCAATGCAGCAGAAGGAAAACGCGGGTTTAGTTTGAGAAAGAAAAAACGGTTTCTTCTTAACGGGTGAGGAGGGTAGAGGAAGATCGAAAGATGCTTTTGCCTAAACGAATGAGAGATCTTTCAATGGAGAGAACTTAGAGGTGCATATGATGTGTAGGAGACAAATGGGAGAGTTTAAATAGAGAGACTTGAAGGTGACAAATATGGAAAATGAGAAGAAAACATGAGGATTTTTCGGGATAATGAAGAAAGAAATGTGCGGTTTGTAGATGGCCAATGATGCATACTCTAATGCTTTTGTTAGATTTGCTAAACTTAGAGGTTCTAAAAACAGATATACCCAAATAAACCCATTACATTAGAGGTTTAAGAGTTAAAAAGAGGGTCAAACATTTATCTTTAGTTTAATAATCTTTAGAACCCGAAAACTGAACACACAAGGATAATAGAGAAAATAAAGGAACCTTATAAGTTTTCTAGAACTATAGGCTCATAGGTAGGTTTTTTACTCCCTATATCTACATAAAGTACAGCTCTTGAGTATGTAAGAATATGTATTAACCTGAATTCGGAATTTGTCAGAGAAAGAATGTAACAGCTTCTCAACTCGATAGGCTTTTCTTGTTCCAAGAATTGTCTCCATAAGGCCTGAGATTGAGAATGATACAAATAAGCAATTGAACAGACCCAAAAAAAAAGAGTTTCTGTGAATGTATCCTTTTTACCTCGGATTTTTCAAATGGAGCAACATGAAGATGATGGATATGATTATGGAAGAGGAACCAATGACAAGATAGGTGATGCCGAGAAAATCGTTTCTTCCTCCTAACCAACTTGATGTGGAGAGAATAAGCTTCTTCTGCCCACTAAAGCTATAAGTGTTGTAATTGTTCATCAAATTTACCACAACAGCGTTTCCTGGTTCCAAGTCCTCTTCAATTCTTCCGTATAATTTCCGGAAGCTTAGCAAAGCAGCTGCTCGCATCCACACTATAAAGTCCTCTTGGTCACTTAGCTGAAAAGTAAACAGCATAGCTACGCTAAAATATATGATGAACATTTTTATGGTAATAGAATTGAAGTGGTTACGAATGCATACTGGAACTTTTGGATCCAATTTTGCTCCACCAATCAAAGTTCCGTTCTGGAAATTGAAAGGATACACATTCTTTCCAAACTTGTGGTCGCGGTCACTCTTCCACGCAATGTTATTCCGGCTAACCTTCAGTTTCGTACTTTCACGAGCAAATGTAAATGTATCATTGAACATACTCCAAGCTATTAACCCACAAGGAACAATTGGGAGACCATTAGATGACTCCTCAGGTTCACAAGAACTGGTGTGGCTATACTCCAGTCCATGTAAAAGTTGCTGATCACTTCTACTCTTTACATACCTGCAAAAGAATCATCAGCTACCAAATGACGGACTTTCTTCTCATCACCAGATTTATAAAGTAAATCAATAAGCGATCTAACTATTTTACCGGCGATGGTTTTGATAGTAGTTATCGAGCTGGTAGTAGATAAAAATGGGAGCTTTCATATACTTTTGTACCTACAAAAGTACATACAAAAACGGATGATATAGAAAGTTGAAAAAACACCAATATGTAACAATGAAGACACTCTTAAGATTTTAGAAAGCAATTACCTTCAAGTAACGAGTACAATTCTTTGAAATCGATGAATCTGTTATGTAAGACAGTTTGTTGTTTCTATATTCTTCAGGAATACACTCAACATCATACCGTTCTATAATTTCAATAGCCTGCCATTAAAAGATTTAAAATTCTTCACCAGAAACTTACAGCTCAAATTCAAAAACCACTTCATTCAACTATGGAGACTTACATCACGAGAAGCACGAAGAGTAACGAGACCAATGGGAATGAAAACAAAACCCATTAGCAGAAACACTGTTATAACCTGCAAGAACACATGAATGTAAATCCCAAGAATCAGAGCTATGAATTCTTCTCAAACAAACAGAAGAAAAACTAAAACTTTCTTCAGGTCACAAAAATTCAAGTTTACTAACCGATGTTGGTGTTAAGACTGGCTTACAAGCTGGGAGTTTCTGTTGCTTAAACTGATACAGAGCTGCCAAATTGAACATAACACAATGATTCAAATGTTCATTGATGGCAAATCACAGAAATTTTGACCTAATTGATTAAACTAGGCTTTGATTGAAATTTCGAAATCTTAGAGAAGAAAGAGTTGTGACCTTTGGATCGTCTTGATCGTAAGAAGGAGGAATGATCAGGAGCACGATTCATTGGAGTGCTCGATCCTTCCACTTCCATCATTATATATCACTCTCGACTACTTCACCAATACATCGGAAGATGAAATTATACTCCTTTCGCCGCGAGGACAAAACTCCGGCGTATTTCACGGTGGGTCGAGAGATCGATCTAGGATGGCCTCGTCTCTAATAGATTCACCTAATCTCGAATTTTGATTTTCGCCTGATTTTGTTTTGAATTTGTAAATAAAAATTTTATTTTATTTTCAATAAAGTTATAAGTATGAACATGAAAAAGTTTGAACTTGAGACAGGAGAAATAAAAATAAAATAACCAGAAATAAATAAGAACAGAGGACTGAAATTAAATTTTTTACTTATAAGGTAATCCTAAATCGCAAATAAACATAAATATAGATACATTATGAAATAATAAAATATTTTAGGGAACATTGGTAATAAACGACAAATATGAGGAAAATATGTAATAAAGGAAATTGCATATTTATACTTTTAATAAAATTGAACTCAAATCATATGCAACCGTTTTTGAAATTTTTATTTCACGAAGAAGAAAAACTCCAAAGCACAAAACCTAAAGATTGTGGAACTTTTCAAAGTTTGAAGCCTCTTAAGAACACAAAAAAAAAGTTGTGATTAACGAAGAATCAACAAACAAAACAAAATTATGGAAAGAGTTTACAGAAGAAGAACATAAAAAGATGTGGTTATTAAGGTCTATTGTGTCTCAAGCAATGTGTTGAGCCAAAGCAAGGATCTTGAGATGTTTCTTCTTACGAAGCTCATGCGGAACAGGCCCAAACACTCGAGTACCAATTGGTTGACGATCGGTTTTCGTATTCTTGTCTTTACTATCAACAAGAACAACCGCATTATCATCAAACCTAACTTCACTTCCATCAACACGGCCTCTCTGCATCGCAGCTCGAACAACCACACCGTATACAACAGCTCCTTTCTTCACTTTACCATTTGGCATCGCTTCTTTAACCGAAGCAACTATAGTATCACCAAGTCTAGCTCCTTTTTTCCCCTTTAAAGCTTGAATACACATCACTTTCTTCGCACCCGAATTGTCTACTACTTTGAGAACTGTCCCCATTTGAATAAATGTCCTTCTTTGTTGCTGCTGCTTCCACCAAAATAAACAAGAAGAAGAAGCTTAAGACACTAAATATATCCGTTCCAATTCGATTCAAAGAATGAAAATAACCACAACTCTATGAAGCAAAGCAAATACTAAAAACCAACACACAAATACTAAAATTTGAAGATGTTGATATATAAATTTATATAAGTATTGGTTACTAACCAGAGAGAGGATAGTTTCATTGAACATTCCATTAGAAGAATTCATCAAACCACCATTGTTAAGACCTCCAAGCAATGAACGTCCTCCTGAATCAAATCAAACAACAAAAAACAGATTTTGACCATGAATTGATAACATCATCAACAACAACAAAACAACCAAATAATTTAAGCCCTTGAATCTGTCATTATAAAATTCAACATTTTTGAAGCTGATACAATCAAATCTATAATAAGTTAAAAGATGGTAACTTTAGTTTCACAAATATCTGATTTTTAACCAAACCCATCACAGTCTATAAGATTTAATAACCCAGAAGCCGTGATTCAAGAAATAAGATGAGATCGATGGAGGAATTAGGTTGTCTCTTACCTCGTGATAATCTGGAAGCTAAAGCTGTTGCCATTTCTGCAATTGTAAATTTCAATCTTAGTGTCAATAGTTAGAAGAAAAAAAACAAAATGGTTTATAGAGAGAAAGATCGATTGGATAAAATTCAAACTTACGACTTGTTGATTGTGAAGAAACAGATTCGTCGGTGACGACTGAAGAGAGAGTGGAGCGTGAGGGAGGATGGTATAAGGTTTAAGCGTGGCAGATACTGTAAAATGCAAGGTTTTGTTAGGGGTAATAGTGGTATTAGCTTATTTGAGTTTTTAACTTTTGGCCCAAATAAATGAATTTGGGCTTCAGTCTTGTGATAGCTATTTTCAGAAATAAAACTAAAAGGAAGAGAAAGTATAATCACATAAATCCATATTTTAAATTTAGTGACGTAAATTTAATAGACAAGGTTTCAAACCTAAAGGTTGGATGATGATAGCCCAAACAAAAATAAAAGTTTTAAAACACGTTTACTCTCCCATACATTTGATTACACGAAAAGTTTTAGGTTTTTTTGGTTGAAATAGAAAGCGAGTTCAAATTTTTGATAAGTAAAAACTTATACTATTTTAAATCTACAAGAAAACGTAAGTTTCATTTCTTTTAATCTTTATATTGGTTTTGACTATTGTTTATCATATACAGATAGTTGGATTAGAAGATCAAGATATTGAGAAAAAAGTGAAGAGAAGTTTAGATTAAAAGAGTTTCTCTTTTTTTTTTTTTCAAAATTATAGTTTCCAAGTTGGAGACCAATATAAAATAGGAGATGAAAACTCATATGAAAAATAAATTTTGGATTTTTTCCGATACCTAAGATGTTAGATCTATTTCTATTATATGGAAGAAACAAATTAAACCAAATTTTGATGAGAGCATTGAAAGATTTAAAGTAATTAAGGTTGGTAGCTTGAAGTTTCTCTAAGAAGTACAAGATGTATATTATGATAGCACCTTCAATCATGCATAAAATAAATCAAAGCAATAAAAAAAATTACTTCTCTAATTCTCTTTGGTTTCTTCTGGTATTTTTTGGGTCGTACTATTAGCACCTATTAAACAAAAAAATTAACTAGAGCACATCATTTTAACTATCAATTGGTTGATCTTCCAGATAGAGAATTTTTCCATTTTCTGAAGTAAACAACCACTTCTATTATTTGCTTATTCCATACTGATGAGAATTGTCGTTTTTATAGTTTGTGAAGTTAAGACGTGTGCTTGGAATCAGGTTATTAAAGTTATGAAGTTTGTAACTGGGTCTAGGGTTCTAAAGGATTCTTCACAAATGTCACATTTAAATTTACATGTGCTTCAATCTGGCAAAGTAGTTAAAATCTAAACTAAAATGCCCACCTCTAACAGTCTAGAAAAGTTTATTAACTTTAGATCCTGATGAGATCAAAGAAGGTGAATTAGCTTTTCTTTTACTTCTAATATATAGTCTAACAGAATTGTAAACTACAATACTACTTTGAGAATCGACGGTTATCTATAAAAAAAAATATATTAAAAAAGTTATGTCGTTCAACAATCAAATTAAAGTTTTCTTAGAATGATGAATCTGTCATTCTATAGATTTTTTGATAGACAATTCTACAAAATTACTAATCAGAACCAATAGAAGATCCCAAAAAAAAAAAGATTATGAAAATTCCAAAACAACAATCTTATTAAATAACTTGTATAATGACAGGGGAATAAGCAATACCTACAATATTCACATAAATAAGAGAAGAGGCAGCAAAGGAGAAGACTTTTAAGTAACTAAACAAAGACATAACTCTTACATGATATCTGTAAATTGTTGATATACGATTGCGAGATCCTAGAAAATCATATGCTTCAAAGACCAAAAATAGCTAGCAGATGCAGTAGGCAGCAAAACTGGTTTCTTGATTCATCAAAACTTCGATTTTTATTTCATTCTCTGCTTCCCCATTATATGTAACATCCTGAATTGCCATCGGGTTCCCTAACAAACAAGAAATCATAACAATGAGAAAGTTCTGTGCTTTCTAAAATAGCAAAACAAAGTTATGAAGACAAAACAAATTCCCAATTTCTAGACCACAAATGCTTAACAAATCAGATGCAATACAGTAAAGGATAGTGTTACTTATAACTTATAAGATGTAAATAAGACAACTTCAAGTTCCTAATGTTGATGATAAGCTATGGACCTATGGTAGTAACACCTAAACTCATCTTAGAAGCTTTACCAATGCAGAATGGTTAAATCTTAATGGTTTCAAGAAAATTCTCCCGCAAATTATATTCTCAAATCACTTTATAAACAGATGAAAATGAACTTAAGAAGAAACTATCTTACCTCAGACTCCAAACTTAAACCTTTCAAGCTAGAACGAGTTCATTTCTAGACAGTAAGTCCTTCTTTTAACCAGCATCTTAGCAGCGGTCTCATAAGGCTCTTCAAAAGCCGAAGATACCCAAGAGATATCCGAAACTTCCTTTTTCGACTCACTCGGTCTTATCGCCACTAAAGTCGCACCCTTTAACACAGTTCCATCAGGCAATTCCAAGGTAGGAGCATACCATAGCCTCATGTTCAGAGCAGGTACAAGTGTCCTCTTTGATGCTGATGAAGCTGACAATGGTTTCACCCTAAGCTCTTCAAGCTGATCTCTATTCATACAAAGCACACCTTGCCCATCAGAATCAGTGAGAACTAAACTCTTAAGCGTCTTATGCTCCGCAATTATTGGTTGTAGCAAGTAATGTCGAGCTGATGCAGCAATCAAAGAGCTAATAGTCCATACAACACGAAGCTTTAAACCTCCATTAGTGTAAAACGATTCCGGTATACTACCATTATCATCAGAGCTTGAAGCTTCAACGATTGTAGTATCAACACCTTGAGAAATTCTCAATGGATTTGGTTGAATCACTGAAGAAGCACCAAGAATTACACAATTATCAAGAGTAGAACCAAATTCAGCTCTCCATTTCAACAAAACTCCATCATCAATCCCAAGTTCACCACTAGGAAGCTCAATACGTAAATAACGAATCTCTTCAAAGTTTTTCAAAACCTGTGTAGGTGAATGATGCGTTACGCCTCCTTGTTCGATCTCTCCACCATATTCATCTCCTCCACTAATAGACAAAGAAGACGATGATGATGATCCAGAACCACATGATGATCTCTTCGTACCAAGGAATTGACCTAAAGCTTGTAACGGCTTAACAATGCCACCGACAACAAGACGAAAGATGGAAGAGAAAGATCCAGATGCAGCGGATCGAGATTTAATAGAAGATAGAGATGAAGAATCGTCGTCGGAGATAACGCAATCGACACGAACGACGACGTTTTCGACTTGAGGAATTAGAGAATGAAATCTCCGGGAAACGACACAGCATCGGCCAAGAGATTTAACGTCGCCGATTTTGTTGAAAACTAAGAGGAGGATTGAATCTGGGAGACGATCGAAATGGTCGATTTCTTCTAGGGTTTGTGGTGGTTCGGGATGGATCCGTGAAGGTGGATCTGAACGGGGAATAATAACGGCCATTGAAGGTGGGAAATTGGATTTGGATCTTACGATTTGGGGGAAAATTTATTAGGGTTTCGGATTCAGAATCAGAATCTGATATGTTGGAGAAGATGATAGATAACGCATGGAAGATGTTTCGAGAGAGAGAGAGAAAATGGAAATTATAAATGACAGGAGGAAATAGATCCACGAGGTTTTGTCTCTACTCTAAGCGCGTGAATAAAATGTGAGCGCGTGTAACACTTGCATTGAGAAAACGGCATATATTATAGGAGTGGTTTTTTTTTTTTGCTTTTCGATCACCAATTTGATCATTATTTTTTGGATAAATTTGTTTTTTTTATATTACATAAATTTATTTATTGCCAAAAAAAATATTTATTATCAGTTTGATTAAAAAAAAATCAAATTTGTAGTGTAGAAAAAAAAATGTATAGTTAGCTGTACCACATGAGAGATCTTAAGGTAAATGTGGAGAATTAATTAAATTTGCCTAATGCTACTAGACTTAGAAGAAGAAAAATATATGTATATGATATAGTAGGTGATGTTTTGTTATAAATGATCGGATTATAAAATTTTAAGAACTATATTTTTCCCGATGAGCTTTATTAGAAAAAAAAATATTCAGTGTCAATGTTTACAAAAAAGAATAAAAAAGTTTGTACAAGACCATTATAAAATGTTTACATAAACATTTTTTACATCATTTGGGTCTATAAAATCCAATCTATATTTCAATTTCCTACTATGCAAGGTAACGAAATTTGTTGAAGTCGAACTCCGGTAAACAAAAGTCTCATTAATAGACCATTAACTATTCGACTAAAGACTCTAATTGTACATAAACTTTACACTTATATGAAATCTTAGAATTATTAATATCTAAATGAAAGTGTCTTATGTCTATAATATCTTCCTTTATGCAATCGATTACTATCAACTTACTTTATTCCACCTTTGCATATCCTACCGAACTTCATTATCCTTAGATCATAAGTATATTATATGAATATATGATAATAAATGGAATAAGATATGTATAATGCACTCGTGACTAGACAAATCATGTGTTTGATTTTGCGTTGGATATGAATAAGAAAGCCACGGCTACTAATGTGCATGTTGTTTCATGTGTAGCTTCCCGTTTCGCACGCCTCGGCGTTTTCCTTAGATTTGACTTAGTTGGAAAATGTTAGGATACAATAAGAGAGAGACACATGTGACTATTAAATGCACATTCACCAATGAAAAGAGAGAAAAATAATCAAGATCACGAGGCTATTAGTTTCGGAAATAATTTATATTTTTAGATTTTTTACTGAAGTATAGAATTGTTAATTTTAATCAGATTATGATAAATGTAATTTAAATATAGGAGAGCCAACCAATCATATGGGGTTTCACGCCTCAACATGTTTGGGTTTAGCAATAGAAGACAAGCATATGTTTATTCATGATTCCATGTTTCATATCAATATCTACATACACATGCCAACACGTGTACATATTCATTACTAATACATACATCTAACTTTTGTTTTTACAACTCATCAATGCCATTAACACCATTGCAACTTTAAATTTTGATAATTCTTGAAAAGTACTGGTAGAGTCAGTATATTAAACATGATTTATTGATATGCCAAGGGAAAAGAAAATTAGTATTTTAATTTCTACCAGAAATATAACTACTAAACCGAAATTTGTGTGCTGACACCCAATATACGGATAAGCTAAAATTATTTCAATGCCAAACCAGAGTTATTTCTACCGAGCTCGGTACAATCCGGTTCGGCCTTACAGGTATTATATGGTTTATTCTATACCGAACAAGTGAATGAAATCACAAGACTCTTAACAAATATGAAATAACAATACAAACGATAAAAGTAAACCAGAACCTAGTCAAGTTCCGATTTCAAGCATAGAGGCTTCTACCGCAGCGATCACATTCGGTTAAATGAGAAACCGGTGTTTTACCAGAATTGATTTTCCTCAGATTGGGAAGATCGAGTTCAAGAACATCGTGAAGAGCCTTAGAGCCTTCTCGGAGTTCATCAGAGCTGCCAAAAGAAAGAAAACCGATAACTAAATCAATCGATAAACCGCTCAATAAACCAGACCAGTTCAACTGTTTTTATTTTACCTTATGGAGAGTGGTGGAGTTAACCGGACAATAGTGTTGTGAGTCGGTTTAGCCAATACCCCTCTCTCCTTCAAGCTCAAGCAAATATCATAAGCTGAAACGGGAGATAAGCTTTCGCTATTGAACTCGACGGCATTGAACAGTCCTCTTCCTCGTACTTCCTTTATGCAATTCGGAAACTGTTTCTTGATTTCATTTAGTTGAATCCTCAGTTCCTCTCCAAGACTTGCTGATCTATATAGATTCCAAACAGAACAAGAACTCAAATTATAATCTAAACTCTAAAGAACCTGAATCGATTTAGAAAGCAAAATGGTACCTTTCGACGAGTTTTTCTTCCTCGATAACATCCAAAGAAGCCATAGCTACAGCACTAGCTAAAGGGTTCCCACCAAATGTGCTGATTTAGACAATCAAGAACACAAAAAAGGAACAACTTAATCGCATTAATCAAACCAATGAAATGTTCTTATATGCTAATTATGATTAATTAGAGAGTGAATTAACATTAATGCAAACCTTCCGTGTTGGCCAGGTTTGATATGAAGCATCACATCTTTATCAGCAAGCACTGCACTTACTGGAATTACTCCTCCACCCAATGCTTTCCCAAGTATCTTTCAAAAAACAGATTCAAGATTTGATGTGTAATCTATGTAATAGCTTTGCTCGAGGAGGAAACCATAAAGAAAATGAAACAAAGCGCTTGTAAAATGTAAAAGTACATACCACCATGTCTGGACGAATTTCTTCCCAATCACAAGCTAACATCTTTCCAGATCTCGCTAGACCGCTTTGTACTTCATCCGCAATCATTAAAACATTGTGTTTTGTGCAGAGTTCTCTTACAGATTTCAAATAACCATCGGGAGGAATAATAACCTAAACCAAAGACATTTTTAACATTTTAGAAACAAATCCAGCATGATTCATCTTCTAAAATAATAAACGGAAAGAAGGAACTTACTCCAGCTTCACCTTGAATAGGCTCGAAAAGAAATCCTGCTATTTTATCTCCTTTTTCTGCAGTTAACATAACAGTAAGATGATCCATTCATTACCTCAAGCTCAATCTTAATCTTGGAAATGAAATTCTCGGTTAAATTTGAAGCAGAAAACATTTGCATACCTTTAAAGATTTTCTCAAGTGAATCCGTGTCACCAAAATCAACTTTAAGATTCCCGGGCAACAATGGTCCGAATCCACGAGTAGCATCATTGTCACAACTCATGGAAATAACTGCTAATGTACGACCATGAAAGCAACCACAACAAGATACAATTATACCCTGCAAAAAGAAACCTCTTAAATTTTAAAAATGTTTAACGCAAATAACAATTCTTAAAAGAAAGAAACCGGGAAAAAATGTACCTCATCTTTGGGAATATTTTTCTTTTCATGACCCCATTTTCTTGCTATTTTCAACGCGGTTTCGACACCTTCAGCACCCGTGTTCATAGGAAGAACCATATCATAACCAAACATATTTGTGAGACGCTCTGCAAATACCGGGAATTTATCATTATAAAACGCTCTTGAACTTAAAGTGAGCTTCTCTACTTGTTCCTGCAATGCCTTCATGATCTTAGGATGACAATGTCCCTGCAACGATACACAAAATTAAACATTAAACATTTCACATTGAAACACAAACAATGAATCTAACAAGTTAACCGAAGCAGTTTTGGGGTTATATTACCTGATTAACTGCGGAGTAAGCTGCAAGAAAATCAATGTATCTCTTTCCTTCAGGGTCGTATATAGTTGAGCCATTTGCGCGAGAAAACACAACAGGAACAGGATGGTAACTGGATTATGGACACATACAAAGAGATTAAAGTTAATAAGCAGGATTTTTTACATCAAGAAGAAGCTAAGGTTCAGAATTTTCAAATTCCAAAAGAAAAAAACAACCATGAACCTCTGACGATAAAACTAGATACAAATCAAGGTATAGGAACCGTTACAATCAAAGATTATCAGATGCTTCATCATGAATCGTAATAACTAAAAAATCATTTGAGTCATGTTCTACACTCCAATAAAACAAGTTTCAGAATATTTCAAATCCTCAAAAACAAACACAGCTCTTAGCCTTTTCTGCCTCTTTCACATGTGAATCAAGCATGCAAATCTAGAGAAGGAAAAAAGAAAACAGATCTCTGGAGAAAAAGAGAACCCAATTGAATTTCCAATCAATTGATCTTAAACTTGGATAGGAAACATTAAAATCAAAGATCATTGCTCCAGTTAACATAAATAGAGCAAAACCCATAACCCAAAAAGAGGAAAGTTCAGTAATTTTCATTATCAACGCTATACTCAAATCAAAACGAAAACTTGAGGAAAATGGAAAAAGAGAGAGAGACTTTACTTGTGGGCGCTGAATTCGGATTCTAATTCCATCAATCGCTGAGAAGAAGACGTCAGAGGAGATTTGGAGTTCGATTGCGGCAAACCGCCATAGCTCCGGCGCGCTCCGGCGGTCTTAGACACATACTGAAGCAACCTTCTCGTGGTGGCTGCCATTAGAGTCGTTCAGAGGTGGAAGCAAACGTTTTTTTTCTTTTCTATTTCCCTCTTTTTATCTAATCTTTGTTCCGTTTTCCAAGAAAATGATCGTTTTTCTCGAGATGCAAATTTTATCCCGGATATTTAAAAACGTTTAGCTAATAAAAGACATAAATTTTTAGAGGTGACATAATTGGTTTAAGGTTGTCTGGTTTTTGGTTTTCTTTGTTCTTATAGATTTACTCAATTCGGTTTAATTAGTTTAAAGTTTTAAAAACAATTTGGTTTATATAAAAAATCTCAAAACATTTCAATTTGATTTTTTTAATTCTTTTTAACACACTAACACCTTAATTTACAATTTTTTTTTTGTAAAAAGAATATGTTACAAATTGAATGAAATATTATGACAAATTATCTTAATTAGGAAAGAAAATAGCATATATGCTGAACTTGGGAAAATCATTCTCAAATTTTAGATTTTTTTTTTTAATCCTAAGGCTATAATTTAAATATTTCAATAGTCCTGCTGTGATATGCAATAGAGAGATTTGAAGAATCGAACTTGGTTAATAGTAGTAATTCAATATATATTAAAAATTGGTAAAACACTTTATAATTACGTAACGTAAACTACTACATGACCATTGAGTATCAAAAGCTTCCAAATGGATAAACATCACCTATCTTTCCCTAACAAACTATCCTCATTGACCTTTAATCAAAAGATGCACAAGAAACTATATAATTGCTAAGAACTAAACTATATATATATCACATTCATGAAAAAACAGTTTTCGCGATAAAGACCAGTCTGGATTAAGCGGGAAACGAGAACCGGACAATGGTTAAAAGTCCAGGGATGTGTTGGACAGTTTTCAGGCTTGTCAGCAGAATGATCAATCCTCAAAAGCTTAAGCAGAAACTGAACAAATGTTGCGGGTTTCGGACAACCTAGTATGTTGGAACCGCAGGTTTATCGGATAAATGTGATCAGAACGAAGAAAAGCTTTTGGTGTTTCAGGTTCTAATGCTAGAATTCTAGAGTGACAACCTAGTATGTGAGAATGGAGAGGCCAGACCAGCAAAAGCTAAAGCGAAAACCCAAAAAAAAAAAAGCTTAGCATTGCGAGTTCTAACGCTAAAATCCTGTACTGACAAGCTAGTATGGTACAAGCAGTATATGATCATGATTCAAGTTAAAAAATGATATTAGCAATGAACGGATAGATGATAAGAGCTCCTGGTATCCTATCTAGGAAAAGAATGAACCAGAAGTGCTAATGGAGCCAAAGATAAAGAAGATCAATCAATAGAGCTTGACCAAAAGACTGTAAATTGTGGGATGATCAGCAAGAATGAGCAAGTCTACTGATAAACCAGTGGAATTTCAGATAATGAAATCGCAAGATCAAACCATTAACAAGGTTAAACTTCTATGAAGCAGAAACATTTTCAGTCATTAAGGAGAAGCGATCCAAAGACTACTGTTTTCCAAGATCACTAGGTTATAGTCTATGGGCAGAAATGTCTAAAAAAACATCAAGAACAATGATGTGATGCGATACGGTGAGTATATTTTTAGCATCACATATGAAGAAGCTGAGACATGGGATTTGCTGAGTCGGTGAACTAGCACATAACTGATAGGACTGCTTTGGATTAAGCAAAAAGCAGACCTGATTCCATATATGGAGAATAAGCAAAGCTTGACTGATATAAGAACGATTTTGTTTTATTGCACAGAAAAGCATTTATTGTACGAACAGCTCGCAAGGAAAGGGAGAAAGAATGTTCCTGAAAGACTATAAGATGTGTAGCACGAGAAACCAAAAGTTTTTTTTTTTTTTTTTTGTTAAAGAACGAGAAACCAAGATTTACTGAACGGAGATGGAGATACCAAAATTTTTGATGAGAGATGCAATCATATTCAAACATGAGCTTGATGGAAGAAGGAGGAAAGCCTGAGAAACCCGATCAAAGAAATCCACTGAGAGCTAGAGAGCTGGAACAAACTTCCATGGAAAAGGATTTCATCAAAATATTCAAGTGGACATAATAAAAGCTTGGAACAAGTTCTCTGCGGTACGCTTCTGATCAGGTGTTCCGGAAATGAGAGCAATGCGACCACCATGGGAAGTTTTGGAATCAGAAATTTCTATCACAGCTCCTGATATCTGAGAGAGCAGAGAGAGAGAGAGGGCACACATCATGTGAAAATGTTAGATCGAGAAGAGCGAAGAAGAGACGAACAGAGTTAGAGTGATTAGAGAGCAATGAGGAAGGAAAATAAAAAAAAGATTTGTGAACAAACCCTTCTTATATTATCCAAGTTGCCTCCTCCTTTGCCCATAACTTTACTGACCGCATTTGCAGGGATTCGAACCTCAATAGTAGTAGATTGAGGCAATCTGTGAATGCACAAGATCATGAACAAGGAAAAGAGTTGAAAATTATTTTTAAAAATGAAACTAACTTGCAAACTTACCCTGCATAGAGATTGGATGCGTAAGAAGAGTTGGCTCCATAACCATTATTGGTCACCTATTTGAAGAAAAACTTCAAAGTTATGAGAATGAACTACGATAAACATAGAAAATGAGATAAACCGGTGTAAGAAGAAGAAGGAGATGTTACCGGAAAACTTCCATAACCATAGAGTCCAACATTCGAAGAAAACATGCCCATGCTATTACTGGTTTCTGGTCTCCTATCAAAATCTACAGAAGCAACTTGCGGAATAGAAGACATGAAAGATTGAGGAAGTGCAAGACCAGTATTACTACTACCCGAAGAGAAGAAATTCTTATTCTCAGATCTTGCAGGAGGTTGATTCCTGGAACCAATCTCTCTATCTCTTAAAACATCATCTCGGAGCCTCAAAACTATCTGAATGAGAGCATCTCTCACATTGCTTGCTTCACCAGATATCTAATTGAAACAAAGAACCAAACATTATTATAGAAATTGAAGAATTGAATAAAGCAAAGCTGAATGATTCTAAGAACCATTACCTCAACGAGCTCATCATTGGGATCAGCAAACTTAGGCTTATTATTCCCTTTTGAGATGTGAATATCGGCGTTTGTTCTTTTCCTGATTTCGCTTATGATTGAGCCACTTTTTCCTATAATGCATCCTATTACCTTAGAAGGTACAAGGAGTTGCATTTTAACATTTTCCTCATCTACATCGGTAATTTTCTCTTGAAGTAGAAGAACAGACTCAACCGCCATAGACTTCAAATCATCAGGAGACTCTGTAGCAGTGACGGTAATAACACAATTGTCATCATGATTTTTCCTCGAGTCATTAACCTCGATATGAGACCCGGTTGCTTGTCTTATTCCCTTAATGGTTGATCCTCCTTTCCCGATAACACGGCCGATATTGGAAGAAGAGCACAGAACTTTTATAATCAACTTTTCTGATCTGGAAGACCCGCCAAAACCATGAACCACAGGAAGAGCAGAAGAAGAGAAAACCGGCATTGGATTCGCAGCATTTTCTCCATAGCCCTGAGGAAGTGTACCAATAAACGATGGAACATTGTCCCCATGTTGGAAAATAGAATCCTGATTTGGGTATAAACTGGCTTTTGGATAGATAGAAAGATCTGATGGAATTATAATACTAGCGGGAACTTCCTGTTGGATAGTTGTATCCAGAGGAATCTGTTCTCGAGGATTGAATTTGTACATGATCGCAGAAACAGCGAAAAGTGCTTTCTTCACAGCTTCAGCCTCACCTGATATCTAATTGACATCAAGAACAAGAAACATCGATTAAAACAAGAAAAGAAACAGGCAAATATATGCTTACGGGGTTAGCGGAATTCAGATACTAACCAGAACAATGTTGTCAAAATCCATAGCACAAGTGTGAGAAGGATCAGAAACATCTTTAGAAACAACCTTAACATTAGCTCTAGTTCTACTTCTAATCTTCTTAATAGTCGAACCAGCTTTACCAATAACATTAGAACATTGACTAGACGGAACTAAAAGGCGACATTCTCTAATATCATCTCTATCTATCTTAGTATTCTCAGCAGCAGTAGCTAAAGAAGTAACAATAGCATCATGAACTCTAATAAGAGCATCTTGAGCAGAACACAAAGGCACAATCTTCTCAGCATAACTCGATTCACTATTCTCTAAATCGATAATATCTTTCTTCTCCGTAACCGAGCAAAAAATCGTTATAACTCTTTCACTACAACCTGGAAAAGGATCAACAACTTTGATTCTTGCTTTAGTTTCTTGCCTAATCAAGTTAATAACTTTTCCACTTTTGCCTATAACACTACCAATAACTCCACTAGGGCATAAGATTCTATAAGCAACAATGAGATCTTCTTTGTTGTTATTATTGATCTTCTTTTCATCGGTTTCATAAGAACTTCGTCTCTTTTGATTCCTGTTGTTGTTATTCTCATTGTTGTTATTGTCTCTACTACGATCATGGTTTCTCTTCCCACGTTCAATCATTTTTCAAATTTGCAAAACCCTGAAAAAAGAATCAAACTTTGGGTTAATTCTATGAACTAATTAGAAGAATTTAGAACGCAAAACAAATCGATTAAAAGCAGAAAGCGATTGAGTTTGGGGGATTAAAGGTATAAATCGGAGAGAAATCCCAAAAAGAAGTGAAATTTGAAATTGGGTCGATGAGAGAAAACTGAAAGTATCAATTTTTTAAAGTCAATTTGAAATTCGACAATTGGAATCAGATATGAAATCAATATTGAAGGTAAGAAGAACATACAAGTCGATTGAAGATTCTGAGTACGGAGATGAGAAGAAGGTTTTGTCCTAATTGATTTGTGAAGAAGAAAGAGAAAGATTTTGTCTGTTGTAGAAGAGAAGACGGCGAGGTGTTTAAGATTATAGTAGTACTTTGATAATCTCTTCGGTTAAATATATATTCTCGACAAGTCACTAAATATTTAAGAAAGTTCCTAACTTTTATTAAAAATAAAAAAAAAAGAAAAAAGAAAAAAGAAAAAAGAAAAAAACTACGTGGTTTTCCGCGTTATAAATAAAAATAATCAAAATTGTAAGTTTTTATATCATTATTTTATTATTCGATTTGAGTTTTATGTCTACATATATTTTGAAATATTATTATCTTGAATTTAAAATATTACTATCATTTAACTCCTGTTTTGGTTATAAAAGTTTTTTTTTAAACATGGATATGGAAAGTTAACAATTAAAAAAACAAGACAGTATAAAAGTTTTAAAAGTCTCTGAATCTAATGATTGATCAGGAGATTAATATTAATATAATAAGGTTGGGTTTGACTCCAAAAAAATAATATCATTTTGTAGATTATGGATGCAATATTATTGGAGATTCTATCGTGTTTTAGTTAAATTCTTTTGTGTTGCGGTAAGAGTTTTAACTTTGAAGTTATATTCGTTATGATTTAAACTATAGATTATTATAACTCTATAATTAATAATGTAATATGATAACTAAATATACACACATTATATTATCACAAGAAAATCAGTTTTTGAAAGTTAAAGCTAACATCTCTAATCATGATTACAAATTTGATATATGTTTATAAAGTTTACGAAATAAAATGTAATTAAAAACGTATGGCTGACAGTGTCAACTAAATGTATGGAATTGATACATAATGGGTTGAATCGATTCAGTGGCGGAACTAAAAAATTTATTTGTGAGGGTCAAAATGTAAGAAAATTATTTTATGGGAGTCAATTAAACAATTAAACTCATTTTATTTTAAAGCTTTTAACAAAAAAATACCAAATTTTAAGGTGTCAAATAACACCCTTCCTCTTTAGCTACCTCTGCCGTGATCAATAGAGACATGAACTCACTTAACTCTAAACTTATTGGGTAATATGTTAGGTTGAATTATCCACTTTGACACTCCTAGTTGACACATAAAAATTGATGTGAACATAAAATAAAATGATCAAATCCTTTTGTAAAAATAAAACCTATTTTGATATTATAACCTAAATAAATAAATAAAAACACGAACACATCTCAAACAAATTGAAATATATATCAACATTGTCCACCAGGTCCTCCAAACGTAAGAGTCTCTCTGGAATCATAATCTAAATACTTAAGAAACATTACACCATAACACTTACGATTATCCACATATTCCTCGACCTCATTAGCATTAATATCTACAAGTGTATGATCCGAAAGAACATATTTAAGCTGTTTCATGTAACAAGACCGACTCAAATCTTTTGTCGGAAAATCTCCAGTTCCCATTGGGGCGCTCGTCGTGGGTTGAGAAACTATACTAATTCCAGCAAATCCACCAAAGTAAACTTCAGAAGCTCCTTCTTCCATGTGACTTTGCCGTGGCCAATAGCCTATCATCATGGTTCCTATCGTCAACACCCAATTTTTGGTCACTGGATCCTGCAATTATGTACATATATGTAGGTTCAAATGTTTAGTAACTAGCTTGTACGTAAATTAGAAAGAAACTATACCATGATCCCATTGCGTTTTGCTGTTTACATGAAGAATATTATACTTTCTCCGTTTCATAATAAGTGGTTTTTTAGCATTCAAATTTTGTTTCTTAAAAAGTGCTAGTATAAATTTTGATAGAATTGCTAGTTTAACCTTTATTGTTTTAATGTATTGACTAAAGAAATTTTTTTATATAATTTATTAACAATTGATAAAGCAAAAAAATTAACTATTTTCTTAGTATATGAGAAAAAAACTTAAATTACACATTTAATGAAACGAAGCTAATAATATTATAGACCGATTGTATTTGATTTTGAACGTTATAACTTAGTACTTTTTGTTTAGTATTTCCTAAAATCAAAATAACAGTGTTTCAATGTCTTAAGCAAACATTTAAGAATACTATAACATGTAACTTAGTGGTTTCTGTTAGTATCGTTAACGCGTCGTGATCCGAATTTGAAAAGTAAACATGCAGAGAAATGTAATTAAAATGCAAATGAGATAAACAAATTAAGCCTAAAATATTTCTTCAATAAGGTTTTTAATTTTGTACCTCAGCCACAGAAAGATGGACAGTGTTCGGTTTTCCTCCTGGAACGTTGACTTTATCATAAAGCAAACCGGGATATATTGACTTATGAATTTGTACATACCCTCCTGGACATAGCGCATTGTAACATCCATTTGGTTGTTCATCTGACTGTAATATATGATATAAGATTATGCTCACACCAAAAATTATCTTAAATAATCATGAAACTTGTGAATAAATGTATTAAATCACATAACTCACCATCCAAAATGTGGTTAATCTCGGACGGTCGTCTAGATATAATTTCGTATGTGCCTGTAGACGATGGATCAAGAGAAAATATTTAGGTATTAAATAGAAATGAATTGACAAATATTGATTTTCTTTTTCAAAATCAGGCTTTGGATTGTTCTTATATACAATCTGAATCTATAATCGATAAATGGAGTTTGTAGTAATATATACTTACAGCCCAACCAAACTGGATACTACTCATTTGGTTGTCTTGTACGTAATTAAGCCAAATCCAAGCCTTACTAAACTGATTTTGAATCACTCGTGGCTTGTTAATATTGAATAATGCTTGTGCTCCACGCCATCTTTTTGTTGTATTTTCAAATGTCCTGACAATTGCATACTGCAGATTAAAATAAAAAATAAAAACTCAAATGTTACTATTATAAGATAGTAATCATCACATAATAAACCATCACATAATGTTTTTTTCTGCTTAAGGTACTTACATGTAGATGGGTCTCTGTGAATAATTTTGATCGGTGGCTATGTTTTATATTTTTTTGAGACAACACTGCAGAATTGATATGTTTATTTTTATTTTTTGTACGTAGATTATTTTTTCTTTTTTGGTTTTCTTTATGTTGATTGTTCTTTCTCTTCTTCTTTTTAGCCTTCCAAGTTTCTCTCAAGAGTCGGCCTAAAAACAGAGAACAGAATTGTGGTTAAAGTTAATATTGTTTATTTACTAAATAATTATGAACCAATAAATAAAATAAAATTCTTTTAGAATAGAAAATGGGTCGTATATCCCCTAGGTTAAACGCAAATATTTATATTTGTATTTGCAATTACTAGAATATAAAATATAGTTTTTGTAGATTTTTTTTAAATATATATATATATATATATATATCTTTCCTTTTATCAAATACAAATTGTAAGGAAAAAAATACATGATATATGCTGTTAAAAATTACATAATATATATTTTTGAAGGTGAAAATTTTATCAAAAAGTTTATTTTTAAAATCTATCAACAAGTTGTTCATGGTAAAAGAAATAATAGCTAAAAATGTTACATAAGAACTCAAAATTACATTTTCTCGGCTAATTGGCTTAGAAAACTAAAAACAAAAAGAAGAATAAAATTTTTGAAATTCAATATGTTGCCATCAAAACTTGACTAGTATTAAGAAGCCAAAGGTAAGAGCTTTTACCTGCTCTAGTATATTCTTGGGGATGAATAAAATTATTAGTTAGGTTGGATTTTGGTTTGTGAATAGGTACTTGTCCCCAAGGACATTCTTCTGATCCCTTCAAACCAATCCTTGCTATTGTGTTATCATTGGACCTAGAGAGCATTGATAAAAGCTCTCGACTTGGTCTAGTCTACAAGAACATTTAGGTTTATTTCAACAATTTTGTTTATAAAGCTTGATTAGTATGTTTAATAGCAAATGAATGATACCTGTATGCGATGATTCTTCATTTGAGGATGTTGTAATGCAGATTGTGTGTGTATAGAGACGCATTCGAATTCGGTTTCTTGATGCTGCAATACAAGTATAACAATTTTAATATGACAAATTGTTAAGTTTATTGTAACAGATTTACTTGTTATCTAACAACATACCGGAGTTGGCTTAGCTATACAAATGAAGCATATTAGACTTAAGGAGAATAAATTCAACCAAAGAGAAGCCATTACTTCTCTTTTTTTTTTTTTTTTTTTTAAGGTCAAGGTTTTTTGTAAGAGTTCTTATATTTCCCCCACTCTCTTTTTTGGTTGGATTAAAAGGCATTGCATTGATTACAAAAATAGGAAATCTCCGATTTTTAAGCCTAAATACATGAACAAATTCAAATAGATAGCAAATATAGTTTTTTGGGGGTTGTTTTTCCATTTTGGATAACTAGATAGCAAATATAGAACCTTAACTTTGTGTGAGTATATAGTACTCCTCCCCTTCCTAGAAACTTGATTTTTTAAGATTTTTTCTTGTTTTACAAAAGTTAATTTCCTACTTTTGCGGGGTATATTAAACTAAGCATTTGAACAAATTTAAGTTAAAATTATAAATCATGTGTTATTGAAACATGAATTTTAAAATATTTTTTAAAATCTATTATAGTGTTATTGAATTGGATTCTAATATAAATCAAATCCACTGTTATTGAGAACATTTTAAAAATTAGGATTTAAGATGATTTCTTAGTTAAAAATACAAATATCAAAATCTCATGGTTTTATATGAGATTTAAAAATTTAATAATAAAATTCTTAATTAACCAAAATTCAACCCAATCATCTCAAACTCATTAAAACTCAAATCTCTCCAAACACCCCCTTACTCTATATTTTTAATAGTGAATTATACATTTAAAGAATCATTGATTAAAAATAATTAAATTTACTAAATTACTATTGGTTCCTAGTTATCCGAAATTGTTTAGTGTTGGAGGATAATATAGTTATTGTTAAAAATTTATTGTTTCTTAATATATGTGAAAACTCTATAAAATCATCTTTTTGGAAACATAGGGAAAATTGATTGCAGTACATGTTATAATTTGGTAAAACTGAAGTTAAAATTATGTGGTAAAACAGTAGATTTATGTGATAATTAAGTTGTTGTAGAAATATGAGTAATCATTTTTATCAAAAAAAAAAATAACTCACTGATACCGTTTATGATGTTATTAAAAATAAAATTAATATCAATAATAATAATATTTATTACAAATTTAATAAGAAATATAGTTACAATAAAATAGAACTAATTTAAACATGTACAATGAACTAAAAATATAAAAAATTTAAGTTAATATAAGAAAATAAATTTTAGTATTGGAATTATTCGAGACAAATGAACAAAACTATCTTTGACCCAATCATTGATTACAATTTTACTAATTAAGAAACAAATGGAATTAACAAAAGAAAATTATTTTTAAAGATGGGAGAATCGTGGGACCTCAAAAAAAGAAGATAAAATTATGTATCACATTTTCCATGATTTTGAGTTCAACAATTTTTCAAAAAACATAATTCAAAATTGTAAATGAGCCATAACACATTATATAACTCAAACTCAGATTATAAAATTTTAGTTTAATCAAGATTTGTAACATTTTTTTAACTTAAATATGAATTACATAATTTACTACTCAACAGAGGATTTTTCGTTACGTAGTTTCTTGCCGAATAAGTAACTAATCAATAATTAATTTTCCGTTATGTAGTTTCTTGCTGAACTTGTACGATTACTATTCAATAGGGGATTGGAGCATATTCATCGATAGAGACTCTATTAAAGTCTCTTACCTAATTTAGTAGTATTATTATTTATATAATTTAATTGTTTGATTATATTTTAGATGGAAAAAAAGATTCAACCTGTGTAGAGATCATCTCTTATGAGTTTCTAACCTCTCTCTTCCTCTTTTCAATATTTTTTTTTAATGAAGAGTTCCTAGGTGAGGAACTCCCATTGAAAGTGTTTTTAGCACATAAATAGATATAGTAGAACTTTTTTAAATTAATACTCGATAAATTAATAAATAGTATAAATTAGTAAAATTTTCTGGTTCCTATTCTGGCTAATGTAAAAAATAGCAAAATTCGATAAGATAATAAGATAATAATTTTTTAAAATCTTCCATGTAAAAATATAGTCTTAATAATATCATAAATTAATAATTATAAATTTTAGACATATATAACTGTAAGCATATATAACTAAGTCAATTTAGTAAAATATGATTTCAGTGTTGTTTGTCTTTTCTTGAAATTTGAATCTCGTTGGAACTTATCCCTAATTTGTTTTATATTATAAATTAATATCACAATAAATTAATAAAAAATATCAAAATTTCAATATTATTAATTTATAGAAGTTTTACTGTAGATAGATACTAATCATTTTCTGGATACGAATTTGGCACGCTCACCTTTTTATACTTATATATTTACCCCACTACTTTCATTTTTCTGTTAAATTGGTTAAAAATAAAAGGGAGCATACAAGTATACACCAATTTCCAAAAGAACGAAGAACGATTACATACTAGACATTGACCTTCATCAGTTAAGCCATTGATTCTCTCAGTTCGTTGTTCATGGTTCACAAGTAAAAGATAAATGTCTGAAAACCCCAAATTATAATTTTAAAAATATTCTAATCACGAACAAAAAAGCTCCATTCAATTAAATCAAGAAACGTAAAAAGGAATCAACAAAGAGACAGAAAGATAAACTCTAGAAGATAACTTCTCTTATTCAGAAAAATCGATTTTATTCTGTATAGAAAGAAACATCTTTAAGTTCTATAAAGAATTTGAACACAAAAATTTCAAATAGAAGAGAGAAAGACCTACTAAATCAACCCAGTGAAAGCTCACAGTAACAGAGAACAGCAGAAAAGTGAACCGAGGAAGAAACACAAGTTAATAATGCTGTACATCATAAAATCAGGCTATATGGCAAAAGAATAAATCATCGGAAACTCGAATTCTTTTTTTTTCTTTTCATTTTCAAACTGAATAAGAAAATTTCGGTCATCGTTTGTCAAATAAAATATACAGAGAAGAAAATACTGAAAAAGGTGTTTACCAGAAAAGATTCTAAGCAAGATAATTGTATATCTGAGGGTTGCTCTTGTCCCTCTCCAAGTATTCTCGATCGATCAAGCTTTCAATCCTCTTCTTCAGATCAGCCGGTTTTATTGGGAATTTTAGCTGCAAATCACAATACATATTACATTTCTTACGCTACTGAGAACTATCATCATCATAGCAACCAGAGTCTAGGTTTTGAGTACATTACTAACAGGATTGGACCGAGTTATAAATATCATAATAGGAAGAAAATTACCTGTTGGAAGAGCTCAGTGATTAAAAGAGTATGGCTCAAGACTTTTCTTGTCTTCATAATTCGAACAATGGCTGCATCGATCTGTAAGAGAAGGGTTGTGATGGGGGAAAGCCATTTTGTCAAATCCATTATCGTTTTAAGGAGCCAAGTTATAAGAAAATGGAGCAGAATCAAACCTGGTATTGTCGGTCCTGGAATACTCTCTCTGTTGTACTTGTGTTCTCCTCTACCGTCTCTTTCATCTGGATTGCATTTACCTGTGACCAGACAAAAAGAAGAAGAATGTTACGTTATATGCTACAAAGGAAACAAGAAAGTATTACAAGATTCTAGGAAGCTTGAACTGAAGCCAGCAAGAAATAAATGAAGCACCTTAATACGATACAGCGGAGCTGTAAAGCCGTCATTGAAGTCAAATTCATCACCGTCTTCTACGTCTCTACCCTTTGGATACTGCGAAAAAAAACATTTACATAAGGCTTAGCAATACAGCGGAGCTGTAAAGCTGTCATTTACAAAAGCAAACTCGACAGTTTCTGCATTAGTTGAAAAGAGAGTTATCAGAGTCCAGATTTTTGGTCTAACCTTCTGCAGGACACGAACTTTCCCACAAGCAAGTGACTGCAAAGTCCTTCTCAGTTCCTTGTCCTCTATGCCAGTTGAATCTTTAATGTCTTCGAAGCTAAGTTTCATCGCATCGTTAAATAACATCAACACAACAGCCTGAGACATTAAGCAGCAATTCCTTTTGTAAGCAAATGATTAACTCTGTAACCTCGAGGAAGACATATAGGAATGACAGGAAGAGCTTTAAAAGGGAAAAGAGAAAATTCGACCGACCTGAAACAGGGAAACAGCAAGCTCCTTTTTACCTTTGGAGAAATCTGCCTTTAAAACACAGTGGCCTAATGAATTTTGCCACATTAACCTCCTACCACTGTATTTGCTTAAATAGAACTCTTTGAAGATATCCTACGAAACAAACAGATAAATTAGAATAAAGCTAGTAAGATAAAATCCATCTTGGAAACAGAAAAAAAAATATATAAGAACCTGATAGACATTTAATTCATGAGGAAGTTTAACATCCATAGGTGGATAT
Source organism: Cardamine occulta (assembly GCA_028015245.1). Classification (NCBI taxonomy): domain Eukaryota; kingdom Viridiplantae; phylum Streptophyta; class Magnoliopsida; order Brassicales; family Brassicaceae; genus Cardamine; species Cardamine occulta. Next base: position 21,040,495 of record CM051385.1, read on the forward strand.
GTTGGCCAGTACCTGCATTATACATGGAAAGTTAACAAGCTATCGACTATTCCAGCAGTTGAATCCTGGATGAGATTGAAATAAAATACTAACCCTGTTGTTAAAACATGGACACTCATCTCAATTCCCGATGGCAGTTTTGTTCTGGCCTGGGACGATTGTTTGAATGACTCGTTGATTTCCTTTGACAATTCAATATCCTGTAGAAATTTTCAAAATAACAGAAAGCTCAAAATCACTATGATTGTTGTACATGTACACGAGTTCCTTAAAGTACTCTGGTGCAAGATCATCCAGCAATCTTAAATAAGATTGGATTAAGTAACAAAATATATATATATGTACACTACAATATATTGTAAGCATAGAATCCCAGAAAGTAAGACAAAAACAATATAAGATCCTTTTGTTAAACTTAAAAGAACAACATTTTTTTTGATATAGAGAAGGAGAAAGAAAGAGGACCTTGAACATCCCCTCGAGTTTGTTTGTAAACTGGCTACCACACTCCGTCTTAAGCTGTAGGAAACACCAAGGTTGGGGTCAGTGGGTAACAACTTACTGATAGAGAAAAAAGATTGGTGAGAAAGGAAACACCCAGAAAATTAATCAGTTGTTAACCTTAGAGATCATGGATTTCTCGGCGTCAATTGAAGCACTCTTGCCCAAGAGGAGTCTCTTTGCAAGATCCTTTTTGTAGAATGCTTCGAACACATCTTTACCCTTTGATAAAACAAAATAGAAAACCTTCAGCAAAAGTGATATCTAGATGATCAAATAGCTAGTTTACAAACCATGCACTGGCATTAAGACAGTAATTTAACAGTGACAAACACAGTACTAGATGTAAAGAAGCAGGGATAACCTGGATAAATCTGAACAAAACCAAGACTTTTTCAAGGATACTCTCCAATTCTTCTTCCGAAGTACCCTTATTCCCAGCACGGAGCTTCTCGTCCAAAAATTTGGCGATAAGCTCAGCTGGCCGATTCTGCAAAACAGATCAGGAGCATAAGATGTATATTGTTTGGGATGGCATGCCATCATGCAAAACTTGAAACTTTAATAGATTTAAAACAGTGAATCACTAATGAGCAGAAAGCAAAAGTGACTTTTTCCAAGAGGCTTCTTGATAATAGTAATAAAGTTTTTATTGCTCAAGACTTGAGTGACGACCAAATACTGGATAAAATTGGGCAGAGTATTGGTATTAAAGTAATGAATACTAGCAAACAACACTACTTGTAATTAGGTCCAGTGCCCCCACGAACCTATTTTAAAATTATGTTTAAGATTATATCCACTGCCCACAGATGCCTCCAAATTATAGCAATATAGTACATAATCAGCAATGAAACTCTCTAGATTTTTATAAAATATAAATTCCTCAATTTAAGCATTGTAGTTTAAGGGTGACATGTCCACAATAATCAGCATGTTGCTTTTACATAAAAGTAAAATCCTTAGCAAGAGATTCAGACAATAATCAAGAAAATCAATATTTGATACCTGTCGAAGATTAATTAGATGCTCGAATGAATCTTTGATGGTGTTGCCAAATGATTCGTTCTTGAAAAAACTCTCCTCCCATATTATGTCAAGAGAAGCCTTGAAGTCCAATAGTGATTGTACCATATCTTTATCTTTCTCTTCATCCATAACGATCTTCTGCCCAGTTTTCCGAATGTATGAACTTATTGCCTGCCTCAGAGACTCAAGTGCATTGACCCTGGAAAACAGGTTGTACATCCTCTGAAGGTCCTCAGTACGACGCCCATCCATTAATGTTGTAAAACCCTGGAGATGTTTGTTCGGAGATAAAGTAAGACTAAAGCAAATCAAAATTTGCTAATATGCATACAGCCACAATGATAACAGGAGAGAAACCTTATCAAGAACAACAAGTATATGACGCTCGAGAAGTTGCCTTTCAACAGTTGCTATCAATGGTTTCCTGGTTACTGCATCTATGTACAGTATGCATCTTTCATTCTCTTCATGCAACCTTCCCTGCATCAATCACCAGAAGAAACCTTAGAGAGACCAGATCCACTAATAACCAGCTTATCATAAGAAGAGACTATAAAGTGATGCAAGGCACCTCAACATGCTTCAGGTACTCAGGAACGTCAGACTGCTGCATGTATTTCATTCCTTCAGCAGCATAAAATTCAGAAGTCCCTTCAAGGAAAGGTTTCTCAAAGCTTTCCACATATATTCCCAGTGCAGTAAACATCTTCAAAAGATGGCTTAGAAGAGTCCTATTAACAGCTTCGGCTAATCTGCAGAATCATATCATGCAAGCAAGGTCAGCAGATTTCAGCTGAAAACATTATCCAATATATAAATGACTACACAAGTGCTGATTTGCCTTGAAATTCTACCTATAACTAATTATCACTACTGGACAGGAATTGTTCATAGCCCATGCAAAAGTTTGCATGATTCACTCAAAAGCCAGAAAAATAAGATAAGGTACAGGTGGCTTTATGAAGAATAAATTCCCAATGTGACAAATTAACCTCACTTTATTTCTGAAAGAGTAGAAAGTAACAAAATTACCTTTCTTTTTCAATCATACTTAAGAGACCTTTAACAGTCCTCTGCTCAACTTCAGGGGCCAGGGAAAGATGCTTCCGGAAAAGCTGCAGACCCATCTCCCATAATGAACGTACATTTGGGTTTTGTATAACATATTTCCTATCCAAAGACAAGGCTATACTACGGATCATTAGCATCTGGTCACAGAAGTCTTGCCAACACTTCTCAACAAGTGACAAGAAAACAGTCAGATCAGTGTTCTGCCCAACTAAAGATTGTAAAGCTGCAGAGATGTGTTCTTCACATTCCTTCTCAATCTGTTGGTAAAGCTTTCCTTCTAGCTTATGCAAGCAAAGGTTATCAACAGCCTGAAAAAAAATTCACCACCTCATCAGCAAGACATTTCCACATGCGACAAGAAGCATCCAATAAAGAAAGGAAGCTAGAAAATTCACAAGTAACCTTACCTGGTAAAGTGTCTCGAGGTCAAAAGGAAATGGTGTTTTGAGGAATATAGCTCTTATTGCAGACTGCAGCTTTTCCCAGGTATTTTCCTCAAAGTTTGATGGTAGGGTTGGTTTGGCTTCACATATATATAACAAAAGGTATAATCAGAACCCTTTAAATGATGAAAACAATTTTATCCACATCCTCAATTTACTAGCCAGTCACAGTATCACAGTAACAATGATTCTCAAGATGTTTTCCAATGGCAAATCAAAGCTTCATGAGAAAGAAGACAACTAAAATTGTACATAACAACGATTCCGGATCTTAAATTCCCAGATCGATTCAGAAACCTAACCAATCATCCACATCATAATCAACACTCAAACTCGATTCAATAACAAAAAACACACACAAAATTTCCAATGAAAACCCTAAAATTATGAACCCTAATCGTAGAGATAGTCATTTCCAATCAATCCAAAGCATCAATTACACACTAAACTAAAAGAACCCTAAAAAATCCTAAGATTACTCAACAAACAACCGATTACGATCAAAATCGTGGATAAGAAATCGCGCGAAAACCTTTATTGAGCTTGATGACGAGCTTCTTAGTAGGTTGAGGAAGCGTAGCTTTCTTCCGAGAGAGATTAGCGGCGGCGGGAGTTGGATCTTCCTCCATGGGAAAGCCAACCTTGTCGGCGGCGTTAGGGTGTTGATGGAGGTCGTTTTTGGCCTTTTTCATGGGAGGAGAAGAGTAAGAAGAGTCGTCGGAGGCAGAAGCGGCGGAGCAAGTAGAGCGTTTGGTAGGAAGAGACATGAAAATGGGTGAAATTTTGTGAAAATTGAGTCACGAAGAAGAAGAAGACATTTCGCTACAACAGAGAGCTTTTAACCCTTTTTCTCAACCAGAAGACCACTCTCTGCACTCTCTCTTTCGATTTAGGAACCGACCCGAGATTTCGAGATTATTTTTCTTTTTATATATATTTTTATATTCTAAAAAATATCATTCTTTATTTAAACTATTAATAATTATGATTACAACAATTGTGACAGAACAAAAATTATAATAAAAATGGTGGTGTTAATTAATACGTATATTTTTTATTTAATGCAAATTTTAAAACTTTGTATGCAATGATTCACTCATTAATTTGAATTTGTGTAAGTTTAAACGTTTTTGGTGTATTGCTCGATTAATCTGAGATTCTTCATTGATTATCAACTAGGCAATTTGTAGTCGTTAGAATTAAAGCTAGAAATTAACAAAAGTATACAATTTTTCTACAATAAAAAACTAACCTTGAAAAATAAAAATGAGATGGTTGTATAGTCAATGTTTTCCATTATTTCAACTTTTACTAATTATTTGATAATTTAAAATTTTCTCTTTTGCTAAAATGAGAATTTTAAACATTTAATATTCATATAGATTAATATTTTTTAGTATTCATCATGATTATCATTTTTTATTTTTTATTTATTGTAACATTATGTATATATATATATATACATATCTTTATTAATTTTATGTTTATATATAAAAAAATCTACCGTATAATCTCCGCAGAAACGGCCGTTATGTTGTATGGCTAACGTATAACGTATTTTAGAACATTGATTTTTCAACATAAAATGAAGATTTTTTGGTGTTTGTTTTGCATCTTTCCCTAAAAATAACAATACACTATTAATTTGCATTTTTGTATAGTTTTTCAAAACTCAGAAGAATACACATATTTTTCCATAGCTTTGATAGTTGGAGATATATATGGCTCGATTATGTAGGTTTATGGAGCGTAAACCAACTACAAATCAACGTTCAAAGAGGTTGCAGAAAATAAATCATAATCATTCTAGGCACTTGCACTAGATTGATTGGAATCTAAGATGTCACAGGGTTTGGTCTTGCATCTGCTCCATCTCATAGGTTTAAAGAGATTCAATAAGTTCTTCAAACTTTTTCTTTTTCATAATACTTGGCTTCGTCGTTATTGTCTCTATTCCAAAATGTTTGCTTCACAAAAAACAATGACGACCAAGAAAAACTTCAAAAAGTTTGAAGAACTTCGTCGTCATTTTTCTCTTCTGGAAACAAATTGTTTCAAACTTCCAATATGTTTTTCCAAATTATGTATGTAAATGTAATTAATTTGCAAGGTCTTGGCACTTAGAAATTCAGAGATGAATTATTCTTATTATTATCGGTTTGTGCCTGTCAAATTTATCTTCATCTGATTGATCTGCATAGCGGTAGTAACTTGAAATAAATTTCATTAATTGAGGTCCTAGTTAATTCTCATAGGAGACCTTGCTAATTAGTAATTAGATCTCCAGCACGATAATACAACTCACACAGAGTTTATTGTTTAGATTAGCTAGTTTAACTTTTCTTCTCATTATAGAATAATTACTATTGTCTTTTCTATACCCTTTTGTTTTATGTCATGACGAAAGTTTCAGAGAGACCATTCTCACAATATAGACATTGCCTGATATATACAAAACAGAGATGGCTCTTGTCTTATATGAATATAGACATATAGTACATAGTATTATTGTATTAACTATAGAGTTTATATCGTAATGTGTTATTGATATTGATATTGATATTGATGGAGTACAATCATTATATAGGGCTATACATGAGAATATACTATGAGAATATACGGGGTAGAGAATCTAAGATGAACATACAGAAGAGATATGCATATATCCTAATATCTTCCCTCCCCCTCCCCCCCAAGACGAAGCACGTGTAGTGAGTCTGATCTTGGTGAAGAGACGTTCAAACTGAGGCCGCAGAAGCAGTTTGGTGAGAGCATCGACAAGTTGGTCTTTAGAGGAAATATGTGTAACGCGTAAATGACCAGTCTAAACAAGGCCACGAATGAGATAATCCAATGCTAGGCGTTTCATGGGGGAGAGGAAGACATGGTTGGCGCTTAGGTAAGTGGCACCGACATTATCACAGTAGATGACCAATGTAATTTTAGATGGAAGACCCAGCTCCTGAAGAAGAAAATGGAGCCAACGAAATTCAGCTTCAGTATTGGTGACGGCGCAGTATTCAGCCTCAGTCGATGATCGGGCGACCCCTGTTTGCTTCTTAGCTGACCACGAATTGGATGTTGGTCAAGAAACACAACATATGAACCAGTAGATGTGTAATCGTCATTGTTACCTCTCCAATCCGCATCAGAGTAAGCGTGAAGAGCATGATGGTTTGACCGAGAGAGGAAAATACCTGAGGTATAAGTACCTTTGAGATAACAGAGAACCCTTTTTGCTGCAAGCATTGCATGGTGGTTAGCCTATGCATGAATTGGGATGGCTTTTTTTACGGAGGATGCTATATCTGGATGAGTACGATACCCAGCACCATCATCAAGAGGAACACCATCGAGAAGAGATAGTGAAGTAAAGGCGCGCATTGGTGTGGGCATCGGCTTCGAATCAGTCATATCAAAGCGATGTAGAAGATCAACTATGTACTTGCATTGAGAAACGTGAATACCAGCCGGGGTGCGCAACACTTCCATACCGAGAAAGTAAGATAAGTCTCCAAGATCGTTGAGTGAGAATCGATGAGATAGAGCAGCAATGAGATCCTGAATTTTCGACGGGGAGCTACTAGTGATCACAAAATCATCAACATGTGATCACAAAATCATCAACATATATGAGAACATATAGAATTGCACCTCGATCATTAAGAGAGAACAAAGATGTGTTAGCCAAAGAGTTCTGAAACCTAAGACTAAGGCAATAAACCAACCCTGTATACCAAGCTCTAGGAGCTTGTTTGAGACCGTAAAGGGCCTTCTGCAACTTGCATACATATTCTGGCCAGTCATTGTCCACGAAGCCAACCGGATGAGCCATATAAACATCTCCTTAAGTGTACCTTGCCAAAAAGCATTGTTAATATCAAGTTGCTTGAGAGATCAGTCTCGTTCTACTGTAAGACCAAGAACTAGGCTAATTGTAGGGGCTTTAATCACTGGGCTAAAGGTTTCATGGTAATCAATGTCCGGACGTTGATGAAAATCCTTGGCAACTAGGCATACCTTGTACTTATCAACAAAACCGTCAAGAAGAAACTTGATGTGAAAGATCTATTTATTACCAACGAGGTTCGGAGCTTCATCGAGAGGAACTAAATCCCACGAACGATTATGGATTTGAGCATTAAATTCATCGTCCATGGCATGACGCCATCATTCAATAGGCAAAGCTCTGATACCATATAGAGTTTATATTGTAATGTGTTATTGATATTGATGCAGAATACAATCATTATATAAGGCTATACATGAGAATAATGGGGTAGAGAATCTAAGATGAATATACAGAAGAGATATGTATATATCCTAACATTAACCACCGAACTATATAAGTTCCCGGTGATGTAATAGCTAAGACTACATAGCATTTGATGCAACATGCTTTTTTTCTCTGCGCAAAAAAAAACAAACTGTTTGAACAACATTTGACAATAATAAAAAACTATATATCTATTTATATATATATCAGCACCTAAGAAACACTACTGCATTTTGAATTTATTTTTTTATTTTTGAAAAAACTGCATTTTGAAAATTTTACATAGAAGGATATCTCATTTTTCTGTTTTTGTAGTCTCTTCCTTCAGAAATTTACATCATCTTTTTTTGGTAAAAAGAAATTTACATCATATTAAAATATAGATCCTTTTGATCAAAATTTTAATCTAAAAAAAAATAGAAATCATACGCAAAATTTTAAATTTAGAAACAGGGATTTAATAAGGAAAGATTTTTCTACTTTTTAAAATAATAAAAAAGAATTTTTTTAGTAACGCTTTACCATAAAAAGCTGCTAAAGTTTCTAACCTTCAGTTCATTCATCAGCACAAACTCAAATGAAGATGTTCACTTCCTTCTTCTTCTTCATCATCTTTAACATCAAACCACAGTCACCAAAATGAATAATAAACCATAAATCTCTCCGATGGGAAAATTCATCACAACAACCTTCTCTACACCGCTCTATGTCCGATCAAAGCTCCTCTGTTTTTCTCTTCTCTACTTATTCACTACAATTTTTCTATTCCTCTACATCTCCCTCTCAAGAAACCAATGCGTCTTTCGATATTCGCCATTCGATCCCATTCAAACTAAGCTTTTCTCTTACCCTTCTTCTTATGGTGAACACAAATATGCTCTTCCTACTCACCGATCTTCTTGTTCTTCCCCTCTCTTATTCTCTGGTAATTAACATTTTCTTCATCTTTGAATATTTCTTGATACTTTTAAAATATAAACTTCAATTATTTACGAAAGTTTTATTTCTACAAAAAAAAAACTATTTATGATGATTTTTTTTGGGTTTGATTTTTCTTACATTTCCTCAACTTTCTACAAATAATCGGAATTTCACATAATGTGATTTTTTCTATCCTTTAATTTTATTTTTCTGTGTTATGTTCTTGAAATTTTATTTTATTTTCTTGTTTTTATGTGAATCAGATTACTGGACAGTGTTGAATGAGATACAGAGTATTTTGAGCGATTCATCATCATCACAAGAAAACTTGAGATACATTAAAGGGAAAAGTGAGAGTTTTGGTGGAAATTTCAGTACTCAGAAGAGATTTTCTTATTTTAATCATTCCAACATTGACGTCGAAGTTCCATGCGGCTTCTTTAGAGATTTTCCGATCAGCAAATCCGGTGAGACTATCATCATTTCAAGTAAAAAATTTTTGGTTAACCGGTTTATGAATAATACACTATTTTAATCCAAGAAATCGTATTTAGTCAAAACTTAACACACCGAGTAAACCGGAGAAAATCAGGATCATAACAGTACAATTATATATTTTTTTATTTCTTTTTGGCAAATTAGACAAATCTTGAAGCATTTTATTCAAAATTTTAAAATCCATTTACGTAACGGTTGCTCGGTTTATGGACAGTGATACACATACAACTCATGATATTTCACTAACATCACTTGTTTACTTTATTAGTATTGAATTTTCTTTGTCTCTATTAAAACATAAAATACTTTGGATTTAAATTTTTTATTCTCTCTATTGTTTTCTGTTTTTGGTAGATAGAGTTGAGATGGAGAAATGTGGACTAGTAGTTGCATCAGCCATTTTTAACGACCATGACAAGATTAGACAACCAGTGGGACTCGGAGTTAAAACCTTAGAAACCGTTTGCTTCTACATGTTCATTGACGATAAAACCATAAATTCTCTCTTCTACCACAATGTCATCTCCAAAAACAATCCAAAAGATTATAGAGTTGGTGCATGGAGAATCATCAAGATCTCTAAATCCGAAAATCTATACCTTAATCCAGCTATGAATGGGGTTATACCAAAGTATCTAATACATAGATTGTTTCCAAACTCAAAGTTTAGTATATGGATCGATGCGAAAATCCAGCTTATGATCGATCCGCTACTTCTAATTCATTCAATGTTAGTAATGCCTGAAGCCGATATCGCGATATCTAAGCATCCGTTTTTTGTAAATACAATGGAGGAAGCAATGGCTACCGCAAGGTGGAAGAAATGGGACGATGTCAATGGGCTAAGGTTACAAATGGAGACATATTGTGAGCATGGTTTGAAGCCTTGGAACTCTCATAAGTTGCCATATCCCACAGGTAATAAAATCTTCTCTAAATCATAACGAACAAGAGCTTTAATTGTTTTTAATGGTTAAGTTAATGATACATTAGTTGCCTTTGCCCGTATTTAGGCAGGTTAGGTAATGTTCAACATATAACAAAAAATCTAGAAGTTTAATATCAAAGTATTAATTGTTAATAGTGCACTTATCTATATATGCATAATTAGATAGTATACTCAATCATGCATGTTGGAATTTTATTGTCCAAGCAAGCTTATGATGATAACTTTTTCAAATTAATATTGGTATATGTTTAGACTTTTACTTTGTTTTGTATTAAGTGATTGGTTAGTGAAAATAAAATAAAAATTGTGTTGCTATAACTGGATTAAATTTTACAATTTCTATTTTAAATATTTATTTTAGTAGATATGTAAAGATCTGTCATAATGTTAAATTTTTGTATTATATATAGTTTTCAGTCTCCGTTCTTAAATATTATAATAGTATTAAGGTAAACACCTTTAGAAAAATATATACCTTTCTTTGGCTACAATGTTGGCGTGCTCTTATATTACTTGGCGAAAAAGACTAAAAGAGTCATGTCTTATGCATGAAGATTGGCTTTAGTTGGTTAGGTTATGTTCTTTTTACCCGTGGCTTTTCAAAATTGTATTCACGGGTAATCATGAAAACCATACTTTATATGATTCAATTTGTAGACATAACTTGATCCTTTAGTTTTAACAAAAAACAAACAAAAAAACTTGATCCTTTAGGCTTTAGTTTTGAAGTATGTGTTATTATTAAGATCTACCAATTACATGATAATATTGACGACTATTTTTTTATTACAATTTACAAAATAACAAAATTTCTTAGGATAAAACTAGTGTTCTTGCTTCATTTCTAGCTTTAGGTTTGTTTGTTTGTTGGACATATTTGTTTAGAAATCAAATGAGATCATAGTTGCAATCAAAGAATCGCGACGTGGTCCCATATATATAACACATAAATGAGAATGTGAGATAGTGATAGAAATATTACTAGATCAAGTTAAGGTCCCTAGCTAAAGCAAGTTGTTCGATAGCTTTGGTACTTTGGTAGGTCCAAGAGAAGATTACTACGTGATTTAACAAGGATAGAAATGAAATTGGACTAACTATATTTCCATTTTATTATATAAGAATGTTACGATACCTTTAGAAGTTAATATTGATTGGATCTTAATGATCTTAAAAAAATCTGATTTTTCATGTTAATTGTAATAGATGTACCAGATAGTGCGTTGATACTGAGAAGACACGGACTAAGAAGCAATCTATTCTCGTGCTTCATGTTCAATGAGTTAGAAGCGTTTAACCCGCGAGACCAATTAGCGTTTGCGTTTGTGAGGGATCACATAAACCCTATGGTGAAAATGAACATGTTTGAGGTCGAAGTGTTTGAGCAAGTAGTAGTTGAATACAGACACAATCTCAAGAAGATTGAGACATCTTCGTACGAGGAACAAGAAGAAGAACAGAAACAAGGATCGTTGAGTACAATACAAAATAGATCAAGAAGATGGTTAGACCATGAATCTTGGTCTCTCAATAGTAGTAGCTGTAAGAGTTATCTCATGGATATGTGGAGTTGAATTTTTCTTGTCTTTATAATCCGATATATATATAGTAATTGGTCAATATGATTTCATTAATTTATAGGTTTACCAAGCTGTATTACATATGTATTTTTGGTAATATACGTTTATAATTTTTGACCACTTACACTATAAAATTCTGAATCGGTCCACACTTTAAAAGTTTAAACCAATTTTGCCACAAGTAAAAAAATAATAATATATTTGTGGTAAATTTAAGTCTGTTTCGTGAGTATTGCGGTTTCACATAAAAGATTTGTAGAGTTAAACTAGATAAATAGTTGTTTGACCCAAAAAAAAAAAAAAAAAAAACTAGATAAATGGTTAAAAGTTGGCTTTAAATTGGCAAAAATATCAATGTCAAAAATGGTAAAGAAAGTGCCGTAAAAAAAAACGTAAAGAAAGTATGTTTTTCTATTGATGATTTTAACAAATAACAAATTAATATAAAAATAGTATATCTTCTAAAGAAATAGCATGTTATTTAGAAGGAAAAAATTCACAAAATATACTAACTATTTTTCGATTTTCATAAAAATACATGAATTTTATGGATATCCAAAACAAAATATTAATTAAGTTTTCCTTCTATTATAATAGACAAAATTTTAAATCATATCCATTTAACATTTAGAGTTTAACAAAAAGTAAAATATATTTATTTTTAAATTAAAATAAAAATATTATGATAAAAACTGTTTTATAAAACCCAAAAAATCAATAAAATTGTAAAAAAAATGTAAAAACCTAAAATAAGTCTTAAAATAATAATTAAAATTGTAAAATTTTGAATTCATAAAATAAAAAAATCCAAAAATAAATAAAAATTTTAATACTTTAAAATAATTAAAAGTTAAATTATAAACATTTAAATTCATAAAATTTCAGTAATAAATTATTTTTTGAAAATAACATCGTAAAATTATGTGTAAATATAATAATTTACATTGTATTTATTTGTGATTTGGGTAATTCCTCATGTAAATAATAATATATATATATATATATATTTATATATATGATTTTGAAAATTTGACATATGATATTTACCTTATATATTGTAATACAAAAATTTTAAAGTACTTGAAAATATTTTTGTATCTATAATATAAATTTTAAATTTTAGACTTATTTAAATAATTTAACGAAATATTTTGATTTTTGTTTGCATTTAATAATTTAGTATTTTAATTTCTGGAATTTTACAGATTTTTTTAAGATTTGAAAAAATTTAGAAATTATTTTTGAGTTTTATAAAATAATTTATAATTTAAATATTATTTTTATGAAAACAATGAAAAATAAAAAAGATTTTATGTTAAATGGATTCAATTTAGAAATTGTGTATTATAATGGAAGAAAAAATTAATTCATGTATTTGTTTTTGATACCCACAAAATTAGTGTATCTTTATAGAAATCAATTAATAGTTGATATATTTTTATAGAATTTTTTCTATTTAAAAACAGTATGTTTAAATAAATAGAGTAACACCAAAAAAATAACCGAAATTTAGAAGAAAAAAACTGCTCAAAATTTTTTCTGCCATTTGAATGCAAATAATAAAAGGCACAATCATTATTTTGCTAATTTTGACCAATTTTAATCATCTACTGTATGTTATCCAAATTTAATTTAAATATAAAAAATAAAATAAAACTTTAAAGTTAACAATGTTTCCGTATATTTTTATAATTTTATTTGAAAAGATGCAAATAAATAATACAGTTGTGTTCCAAAAAAAGACAATACATAGATAATTTAGCTAAAGCAAAGCCGATGACCGTTGACAAAATCAGTTTTCTTCAAAAGCAGTGACGGGAAAAGTACGTGACAGCCCCGTAGGATTAGCAAAAGTAATCTTAGTCGTGTCTTGATCATTAACAAAGATCTCAGAAATTGTAACCCAAAGCAGAATCTCTTTGCTTTTGATTCCGGTAAGCCGACGCATCTTACGGTTCTCAACGAACGCAGTAACCTCTGAATCATACGAAACGTTTCTTCCGATTGCCTTAAACCGATGTTGAACCTTGTTCTTCATCTTGATCCAAACGTAACCTGTTGATTTGTTGAAACCGATCTCTGTCATGTTGTCTAAAGGGAGAAGACCTTTAGGCAAATCCATGTTCGATAAGATCTCGTTTGCTTTTTGTTTGCAGTTTGATCCGCCATTGCAGATCTCAGCTCCTTCTCTTTGATCTGATTTTGTTTCTAGAGACGACATTGATTATTGGATTTGTGATTTTTAGGGATTTTTGATGGTATTTATAGTGGTGATAGTTTTTGAGATCTAATGACGAAATTAGGTCTGTGAAAGAAAAGGGTACAGCATTAATGGGAGGGTAAAATTGGAATTAAGAAAGATGAGTAGGTTAAGCAATCTATAATGTGTATTACTGCGTAGGTGGGACGCATGCACTTCGTGTTCGTGGAATATTTTTTATATTTAATTATATTCAACAAAATATAATAATATATTTGAGAATTGATGAAAACTAGTGAGGTGGTATCTTTTACGAACATGTTGAAGTGTGTAATTTTAAATAAATCAATTTGATTATATGTTAATCTGACAAAAAAAATGATTAATGAAATCAAGACCGAGTTTTAATTAGGTAAACATTTGGTTACTATTAAACTATATGTTGACAGTGGAAAAAACGAAACTAAACTTGAGAATAATTTATATAAAAAAGGGAGAAAATTTGCAATTTCTTAAGAAATAGTAAGAAAAACTCTATCTTCTTTATTCTGTTAAAAATATAGGAGAAGATAATTGGAACAGTTGTTAAAACCAGAAATATTTTAAGAATATCATGGCATTTCTTGATCATTTCAGTTCAAAGTTACTAGTAATTGGTTTTATATCAAAAAAAAGTATATAATAATTGGAAGTAAGAACGAGAAATAATTATTATTTGTTGTTGAGATTCTATCAACTTTAGTGAACAATTTATATATTCAACAACCACATATAATGACATTGTTAGCAAACAATGATATGAACCTTTGGAAGATAAAAATTATTGTTTACTCAAAACTACTTGACTATGTCTATTTATCCCTTATGTACACTTGTTGATTTTTTTCTAATTTTTTATATTAGATTCTTATATGCTACTTGAGATGATGAATTTTATTAGTCTATCTCTAACCAAATTTCACTCTTAAAACCAATGTCAGAAAATATTCTATTGTATTTACCGACTTTCACCAAACGGGCAAGGCATGAAGAAATGAACAAATGTTGGAGAAGATGCACAAAGAGAGAAAGGATAATACTATTCAACTCTTGTTAATATCTATTTATTGTGATATCTATACAATATACATGACAAGTCTAGTTTTAACTTAGAAAGTTAATGTTTAGTAGTTTAATAAAAGATTCACAACAAACAACAATATTATTTGTACAAAATTTGTTTATGCATTACTTTCGTTTCACATCTTTATCTTTTCATATTTCTTTTATTTTTCTTATTTGATATATCATACACATTTTTATTATATAAAACTAGATACATTTCATAAAACTATTAAAGTCTACTATAACTCGAAGGTTTAACATGTTGTCTTGAATTTGGTACGGTTTGGTAGATTTTAGATTCAAATTACCATATTTTGAATTTGATCGAACTTAGGATAGTTTGGCTCGATCAATTTCCTTAAAATATATGGTTTGCTATCGAGCAGAATTTGATTTGGGTAGGATTTTTCGGTTCCAAACTATATGGTTCAATTGTTTCCTTGTTTGGGCAGCTTCTCTCTATGCCTAATATTGATGACCTTCAGATGGGTTTGTGTTGCATTAGATGAGTTTTTTCATCCCTACTTTTTGAGGTGTAATTTTTTTCAACTGCTTTACATGAATTCTAAAGCTTATATTTTCGTTTTGTTATTTGGAAATTTGCTTTTCCGGGCATCATTTGGACTTTAAAATAAATAAATAAACAGAAATTGTCAAATACAAGAAAAAAAACTGAGATGATCATGTAGTTTCTAAATTAACATGGCTTTACAAAGAATATTAAAACATGAGTAATCCTTTTGATTCTCAAAGAACAATGCGCAATACTTACTCCTGTAATTCCTAACTCGAATCTGCTTGATTTTGTAACACATAAAAAGTGGGTGTTTGACTTATATTAGCATTGCTGCTTTTTATTTTGTTTTTCTCAAAACAAATTCAGGCTTAGGCCTTTCAAAACGAGGTGGAAATGATCTCTACTGTGTCTTTATCTCTTATTATTTCTTGATTTAATTTTACCATGTCGAACGAGTTCAAGCATCATCACTATAGATGACTGTAGGATTTTGGTAAGTTACTAATAAAGACAAACTCACATTTTTTTGGAAAAATAATTGTGCTTGTGTGTACAATCAATGTTAATTTTGTAGACTTTGCTATTCATATTTTAAACTTTTCTATAAAACCGGTTAAAAATACATTGCCTGCAGATATACATGCTCTATAAAGGTAGTCAAGTTTTCAAACTCAATTTGATGAAAAAAACAAATCATCACCATCTCTAATGACATCTAAATCATCAATCTCAGCGTTCTCCGCATTGGTAATCTTTGTGAAGTTGCAGCCTCCAAACTTTTCACCTACATAATTCCCAAATATTACTCAATGCGACTTATATAATATAACTTTTTGGTTTCCTAATTTCAAAGCTTACCAGCAAGTCTTAGAAGCTCTTCTATGGATGATGGTAAGAGTATCAACTTTCCGTTCTTGCGCTGTGACATCATGTGGATGGTAACTCTCTTATCTTCTCGTTTACATGGCGTCTTGATTTGGTTGCTTGAGCTGCAATATGGATTTTTTATCGGCGAATCGTTAAAGTAACTTCTTCCTGCTAACTTTTGTTCTTCAAGTATCTTCTTGACCATTTCATTATCTCCCTTGTTAATTGCATCAGTTAGAACCTTTTCTCCATTTTCAGAAGTGGAATTCGTAAAATTTAAACCGTAACCATCTTTTCTTGAATCCCTCCACTCTTCCCATCCCATTCTTCTGAAATCTCTGTTTTCTTGATCATTATTTGAATCATCTATTGCTATAGACTGTTGTCCTCTAAGTTTCTGCAAGTTTTTTATAACCAAAACATGAGTTTCTTGTATTCTTCTTTTTAACTATAAAAACATATTCATTAAAACTCACATACCATGAAGAGATTGTTCATTATGACTCGTCCATCGTCTGGATGAGCGTGCATCGCGCTCATTAGCGATGTTCTGCTTATTCGTAGTATTTGAGATAGCTCGGTTGTTCTTACTGTGAATGGTTGTGGTCTATAACATAAAACTCCAATCTCTCCAAACATATCTCCAATAAGTGCTTTCCCTTGAATCTGATCATGTCCATCAACTTGGCCTGTGAAGTCCTGTAACAATTACACAAATATTACAAGGTACCTTTTCGATATTCCTACGCTTTTTCGAATAACCGATATAATTCACTTACCACTGCTCCTGAGACTAATATGTAAAGATCCGTAGGAGCTTCATTTTGTAGAATTATATCTTCTTTAGGTGGGAAATACTCGGCGTCTATATCCGAAACCTTGAACATAAAAATGTACATGGAGTTAGTAATAATGATATTGGAATTGATAAGAAAAGTTAGAGAATAGATAAATTTACCAATTGAAAGAGGAAGTTACGAGAGACTCCTTGGAAGAGGTAAAGGTTCTGAACAATAGGGAAGAATAAGAAGTTTGCAATGCTTGATCGGATTGCTTTTGGCAAATTGTTTAAAGTTTCTTGTTGTTTTAAGCCTTCTGTTTTGAACTTTAAGCAAATGTGTGATAACATTTGGTCTTGTATGTCATGTGGCAGTTGGTTTCTTGATGCAAACTCTGAAGCAGCTCTCACTGAATCTCTCTGTTCAACACACACAAAGAATTAGTATTTTTTTTTCTTTAGTTGCAACAGATTATTTTAGTTGAACTAAAATATTTTCATCTAAAGTTAAAACTTTAACTTTCAGCAGGCTGAACAATTAATTTGAGTGGTCAATGAACCCAACTCTACCTACCCTAAGTAAGATCCAAATTTCCAGATTCTTGGGAAAAATAGAAATGACTTTGTTGGACCTATATAATTTATTATAGTGCCCGGCAAAAATACCCAGTAATTACCCGATATTTGAATGACCCGTTTAGATAGTTAAAATTTTAAAATCGAAAGAATTTTATTTTTTTGACAACAATGATATGAAATCATCTAAGTAAGAACCGAATTTCCGGATATTTTTTTATAGAAGTAATAAAAGTTATTTTGTTGGATCTATACAATTTATTATTGCGGCAGATAAAAGTATGGATCGAATAATTATATGGTATCTGAATGACCCGTTTGGGTAGGTAAACTTTAAAAATCGAAACCATATTTTTTTTTTGACAAAAGTGATATAAAAAATCTATAGATATTTCAACTAATTAAAAATATCATAAAGTCTCTAAAATTATTTGTAACTACCCAAACCAAATAATAATACATATGACATAATTTTAAGCACCTGAACTACACATACCCTACCTGCTACCCACATTGCCCCCTTAGTGTATATTTTGCCCCCATAATTTAATGACCCTTTAGTGCATATTTTGGATAGTAATTTCTTATACTTTAATTTCCCTTGTCCGATTTGTATCCACTATTTTCATATCCTTTACACGAAATAAACATGCATAGATGAAAAAAGCAAGTAATAGGAACTTACAAAGCTTCTAGTTCGGCTAGTCCAATGAACGACGAGATTGGTCATATTTCCAATAAGGTAAGCTGTTAAACCAAGGTTGAAGAGCATAAAGAAAATGTCAAAAATCATTTCTCTTGGATTCTCAGCATGTAAATCTCCATATCCAGTGGTGGTTAATGTTGTAATTGACCAGTAAAGAGCAGTCACATATCTATTCCAAAGACTTGCTTCTTTGAAATCTGGATACACTGCTCCAATCCATGTCTTTCTTGGATTTGGATATCTATCAGCAATTAGATAGTTGAAACATCCAGCACAATGTATAGCGAACAAAGTCACCTGAGATTAACAAAAGCACATGTAAATGTCTAAATTCGTCAACTAGCTTCCATAGGTTGTCTATTTTGGATTTCAAGTAAGGGTCAAGAACTTTATAATATGAATGTTGTTAAACATAAGGGACGGAAAATACAGATAATGGATTCCGTAATTTAGATAACTAAAATTATTATTCGAATTCTCATTAATTATTAGATAACCACATACCCAATATAGTACTTTTCCTTTAACAATTTTTTTTGTTTGAATATTTTATGAGTTTTTAAAAAATATTTCTAATAACTAAAAAACTTAAATTACCTTAACATATCCGACCAATTGCAATAAATTAAATTATCCTAAAATTATTTTAAACTGTCATAAACGAATAATTTTAATGAGTAAGGATATGGACAGTCCTAAGCTTCATTATAAATAAAATTTCATTTGCTCTGTTTTTGGAACTAACCGAAATGAGTTTTGTGCATCGTATCCAGAAATAGTTGAAACGAATATCTTTCTCAAGCCTGAAAGAGAATGAAAAGAGTTAATTAGAGTATGGTCTAAGAAGAAGAAGAAGAAGAAGAAGAAGAATATGGTCTCTTAGCACTGAATCAAACCTAGCAAAGAGCGAGCTAACTCGTCTGAGACGCCATAACCTGAGCATGCTGAGAATTCTGAATCCTAATTCGCTTCCATTGTAGTTAAACAAGAGGCTCAAAGGCTGAAATGGTGCTGTGGAACACACATCGAAAGCGAACCATGTCGAAATGTACCTGAAAATGTATACATATATCTTGAGAATCTGATTCACTTTCAAATTGTTTTAATTTTATTGTTTTGCTTTCGTCTCACCTTATTGCTATTTCCTTAGGATTGTCAACTAGAAGATAAGAGTGGCTATCGAGATAGGCGACGAAGAAGGTGAGAACAATATCGATTGCGAAGAAGCCATTAACAATGTTATCGATGATGAAAATCGCGTCTTTTTTGTAGGTGATGAAAGCAAATTGAAATGGGCAAATCCAAGCTGAGTAAATAACTAGAAAGACTAGCCACATCTCCCATGCTCTGTTTCAAGAAAACAGAGGATTCAAAAAAACAGAATATATCAAGAAAACAGAATAGCTAAACAGAGTATTAGAGATGAGAAAATTACCTATATTTTGGATTAAAAGGAGAAATGATGTGTTTGCGAAGCTTAGTAGATTGGTTAATTCTTGCTCCAAGAGATGGTAAAAGATCAGCAGAGAGGAAACTACTCTGTTTGATGGTGTCAACATTGTATTCCTCCACGCAGAATCTCTCGAAGAAATTTCGAGTACGCGAAATCGACATCTTTTGTTTCAATGATCTCTATAGAAAAAGAAAATGTTATGTGAAAGGCTTTGTTTCTTAGAAGGTAGTTATAAATAGTGATGAAGCTTGTGACAAATTGACACGGGAAAACTTCTTTTTCCCTCTTCTGTTGGGACCTTTATGGCAACTTGCTCTCACCCATTTGTTATCTTTTTTGTTGGTCAATGAGATAATAAAGAATTTGGTAGCGAAAGGTTTAACAAATTTACGCAGATTTAGTGCGACATTAACACTGCAAAATCAACATGGTTTCAATGCAAGAAGCAACAATGATGACCAAAAGGCGTAAAACGCGGAACAGAGAACTGTGTGAAATGGAAAAAAAAAAAAAGAAGTTAAGAAATCAAACAGAATTTAAGTGGTAAACATTGAGCTTTTGCGGTAGAAATCATCATTTTTTCTTTCTTGAAAGGAAAATAGAAGACTCGAAAGAGGAAGAAGAAGAAGTAAAGACGCAATTTGGTTTTGGAGATTTCTACTTGATGATGAGATTTATGAATGTTGTGTGAAATGCACTCAGCATTTGAAGGTGGGAGTGATATATAAAAGAAGAAGAAGTAAGGTACGTTTGGTGTTTGGTGAGTGATAATGGAAGGACAAAAATGGGCATGAAAAATATGGTGTGTTCATTTCAGGAATCCAGAAATGGGCCAAGCAAAATAAAGAAAATAAAATGGCATTTGACAGAATATTTAAGGGGCCAGAGTATAATTTTTATTTTTATTTTTATAATAATAAATAAAATTAATTTTCTCCTACTATTCTTAAAGTTTATGTCTCTCTTTTTCTCCTCGTCCTCAAAACCAATCATTAGTTTACTGTTGAATTGCTAAATACCCATATGGTGAAAATCTTGTATACAGAAAAATGACATTGTTGCAAAATCGTTTTGTGGTAAAATTGTAAATCATTAGAATGTAATTTGTGTGTGATTTAAATTTTAAAAAATGATATAGTGTAAAATATCATACTATTTGTTTAAAGCATGCAGGAGTTTCATATTTTTTATTTTATTTAAGATTTTGCTAGTTCATATATTTTTAACTTTTGATACTCTTTAATCTTTTTTTCGGCGCAGGAGATGAGAAACTCAGATTCTTTTATCTGAAGAGCTTAGACAAGCCACGTGGACCACTTTGAGCTCTCCACGTAATGAAATCGAATCTAGCTAGCTAGTGACCAAGACCATGACGCTCTCTGGTAAGTGAAAAAACCCGATCTCTCTTCTCACTCGGACACACGCACACGCGTTATGTCTTTGTGATTTGTTGTTGTGTTTTGACTTTGGTTTTTATTTAGGAGTTTTGAGAAGACTCGCAGGTCTCCACGTGCTGAAGTTTCCATGTAGATCGTGACACTTTATTACTCGTCCGCGGTCCCAACACCGTCGGTACGGTGGCCCCCTTCGCCTTCATGTTCCGATCCGGGTTAGAAAATTTCTTATAAAACTTGTTGATATTATTCTTTTAATTTATCTAGTGTGCTAGCCTCTTTTTCTCTCACAAATTAAGAGTTGTAATACTTATTAAACAAGTTATGAGTTTTCATTAGAATATAAAACTTGATTTAAATTGCCAAAACGGCATTTTACTTCAACGACGAATTATATTTAGAAAGGATTAATCATTTGATAAACATCGAATGATTATTTCTAGAATATATGTTAAGTTTTGTAGTTTTTAACTCAAAATCAATTACTAATAAGTGAAATGTCACATATCATTTATATACTAGTGTTTGTTCTTTTAAATTTCTAATATAAGATCTTAACACGTTTCGTCAAGATAATGACAACTATCAGTCCATCTCGAACCAAATCTTATTTTAGGAAGTAAATCTTTCTTGGAGCACTCTACTTGAATCAATAAACATAACTCTTATACTATGTTAAGTTTTAGAAGCTTCAAGTTTAAAATTAATTAGCAACGAGTGAATTAGCACATATCTCTTATGTAGTAGTGTTAGTTTCTTTAAATTTTTTATGAGGATCTAACAGAACATAGCATAAAAAAAATTAGTTAGATATATACTTAGAGATAGTTGGCTTAAAAATTTATGGGTAAATGTTTTAGTATTGATTTCTTAATTAGATATATACTTAGAGATAGTTGGTTTTTAGTTGACTTGATTTTATTCCTAAATATTTTTAACAAAAAATAGTCTTAAGATATAGATAAATTTGATGGTTTTGTGAAAGCTAATGCACATGCGAAAACCTTTACTAATTCTCAAAACGATACAACTGTATGTTAAACAGTTTTTTTTTGTTGAATAAATTTTACATTTTAACAAAAAAAATGCACATTTGATAACCCTTTTCTAATACGGCTATGTTACATAATAATAAAGACGTTTTTTTTACAATAAGAACGAGAAATGAGAGGGGACAAAAAAACTATGTAAGATCTGTGAATAAAGTTACAAAGTGTCCTTGGCCCTTAGGAAAAATCGTGGTTTATAACAAAACACATTCGTACAGGAATATAGATTTTTTTTGGTAATGCTAATTATTTGACTAAACTTTTATTTTCGTTCGCTAGAATTGAATGCCAAGTATAAATTCTCCAAACCTTTACGCCAAATTTGTATTATTAAATCGCTCCAAACCTTTTTGTTTTTGCGTCGATTTGAGCCCGTTCGAATGTATATCTTTCATGATTCCTTGTTGATATTTTGTTTGGTGCCTTTCCTGAGGTGCTTATTTGAGTTAACGTTAATACCAATAACCATATCACTATGTACATTAATAAACGCGAAACGATCTCGAATATAAAATATTTTCATGAACTAAAAGTTTACGTAATCAAAAAGTACTTGGGTAGCTTCTCCAAAGAGTGAGAAATTGTTATAAAAAAAAAAAAAAAAAAAAAAGAGAATGAGAAATCATGCTTTCTTGAGTTTGAGTTCCCCTTAGTAGAGGCTTTTTTTTTTTTTTTTTTTTTTTTTCTTTTTTTGATAACTGGTTAGTAGAGGCTAATTTACTCACTTTGTTCCTCGGTCTACAGAGATATACGTATTTTAACTCCATACGAAAGTAAAAAGAAAAGAAAACAAAAAAAGTATTCACAAAAAGTTTCATTATTTTATGTTTTCGAAACTAACTTCCTTGTGGAGGAAGAACAGTCTAAAGAGAAGTGTTGATTCCTCAAGGTTTGAATCAAACCGTTTGATTAAATCATCTTCTTGATAGTAACTTCCGCGTGTGTATAAGTCGAATATCTAGTCTTTAAAGATATGTTAAAATCCATATATTAGGTAAGATATCCAAAAAAATCTGAATTATATTTTATCAAAAAAAAAATCTGAATTATTTTTAAAAAATTTAAATTTCAGAAACAATTATGATTTTTTTAGAAAAAATAAATTAAAAACTAATACTGTATAGCCCTATAAATATTCATCTTTTAAGTTTTCTTTTGTTAATATATATATATATATATATTCTTAATAGTCTTACTAATAATTTTATGAATAAAATTGTAATTATACAGGTTGTATATGCAAAATTTGACCTTTATTTTAGAGGGGCATAAGAAAATTTATAAAACATTGACTTCAATTTTTTGTTAGTTCTTGATTTCTTAGAATACTTTCAAATTATATACATGTAGTCTAAAATGGGTTTTACAAGTGTCCATTCATCAAAATATATAGACATATATATCAAAAGTAGATGAGATATGCCGGTTTAAATTACGGTTATCTAGATTTTTAAAATTGAATTAAAAGTGGATAAAATCATAGAAGTGTGCATTACGCATATTTTGTCTAGCCCATAAACAAGACCGGAAAATCGTTAACAGCTTAAGTTTGCTACTTGTTGTCTTCCTAGTGGTGAGTGGGGTCGTTAATGTTAACGACTTCAATTTAAGTCGGTTAAGTTGTCACATGCAAAGAGTGATGTAGGGTCCAAAAATGTGTTAGTTATTTTTAAGATTTTGTTGTGGGCCAAAAGTCGGTTGGACCAAACCGGTTTTTATAATCTTAAAACTAAACAGGAATTGATTTTAAATTCTGTCCATGTAAGAACATCGAGGTATACTAACTTGATTTTTGAGGTCTTCAAGAGAATATATGGACGATATATAGGGTTGGTTAGTTGAACCAAGACTATTAAACATTTTTGATTTTTTTGATGATTAACCGCGAATTGATCTGCAAACTTTACTATAGTCATATTAGATGTTTTGGATTGGTCTTTTTAGAGACGACCAGATTGAACCATGCTGGTCTATTCCACTACAAATACATTAATTTTCTGGTAAAATATGTTATCTAGAAAATTCAGATTTTTCTTGGGATTTAGTACACCCTACATCGATCATACATTGCACATTATTAACGGGTCCAATACTAGATAACAGATAGAGACATTTTCCAGTAAATCTTCCATTATATTAAAAGTCAACTATTGTATTCTAAAACCCTTTTCATGGTCATTACTCATTAGACTATGAGGAGAGTTAGTGGGAGTTTAATTTGAACAGAGTTTTTTTTCTTTTTTTTTTCTTTTTTAAGTTGATAGTTTTATTAAAGAGTTGTACATTTTATAGTTTGGCTTAGGTTTTAAAACATGTGATCATTATATTTAAATATATTGGTAGGTTTGTGTGTCTAAAATGATTAGGTTTAATCTAGTGATTGTCCTCGTGATTGTCCTACAACGTGGGAAATTAACTTTCTGTTATAAAGTATAAATTAAATCATTCACTAATATTTGTTTTTTTGTTGGGTAGGTATATATAGCCTGTGAATTAAGAACGGTTTTAGCCTTTTTAAAAACTCTCTTTTTCTAGGAACCACAAGACCAAAAGTTATGTTAGTTTGCTCTTTAATTTTCTTCCCCATATATAATTAGGTGCTTTAATTTCCTTCCGACATAAAATTAAAATAGCATTATTACTTTTAAAAAATATATCAAACCTAATAAATTTTTTTTTGTTGATAAAAAATTATTAACATCACCAAATATATCTGTCTTGTATACTTCGCTAATTAGAAGAAATAAAATCGAATCAAATAAATAAATATATTCAATAGTATTGCTACTAAATTGGTTTGATAATGTTTACGTGAGAAACAAAGGGAGTATCCCTTAAAACCATGATTCATAGAAAACTATAAATAGTAAAAGAGCTTAAATTCCATTTAGTAAATTGAATACTTTAAAAGTTGAAAGGAACCCATAGAATTTTGTAAAAAGGAGTAATCGAAACATTGGAGTCCCTTGATTTTTTCAAAGGGTCAAAATATATTATGACCGTGAGACTGGGAGACCTATAAATAATATTCCTTACAACAGAATCATTAAATTTAGTTGGATTTTTTCACAAGAAGTGTGAGAACAAAAAGTTGGAAACTAGATTTTAAAATGATGAACGAAATCAAGCCTCCAAACGTCAGAACTGTTAGATAATGAGTTCATAGTTTGATTTTGACCAATAAATATGAAAATCATATTTTCAGCAAAAAAAAAAAAAATCATATAAAAAAAATGAAAATCATAAAGCATATTTACTGTATAAGTATTCACGCTTTTCTCCAATATATATAACTGCTTGCCAAAAAAAACAAAAGAAAAGATAGTATATTTGATTAGTTCGAATATTTTAGAATAAGATAAATTGATATAATAATTCGTTGATCAGAATGGCGAAGTGTTTGTTGTTTTGTAGTTGGTTCTTCTTATCAAAGTTCTTTACGCCTCACTTATGGAAAATCCAAATATGCTTGGAAAGTTGTTATGATCATTAGAATACGTCTACGATGTAAGAAGTGAAAAGAAATTTATTTTTTTAAATAGATATTAATATGAGTTTTTAATTGAAATGTTTTCTCAGTTCGTAGGGTACTTTTATAGAAAGAGAAAGTCAAATTCAGCTAAAGGAAAATACGATACCATGATTGATAATCAAGCAACCCTTGAAAAGTTTTCTTTTGGAAACTTGTAAAAGAATTTACTGTTTTGTTCTTTTTGTTAGTAGACTTTAAAAAAACTTTCTGATATACAAAATCCGATAAAATCTGATTAATTATGAATATGACATGGTAACAATATTGGTAAAAATTAATAGACTAAAAGCTTTTTTTTTTTTTTTTGCACCATTAGACTAAAAATTTTAGTATTTTCATGTTTGTTTTTATCAAATGAGTGTTAGATTATAGTGAAATTTTAGTGAACCATATAATATTTACATATTTGTTTTAAATCATATATAGAAACCATATTTGTAGATTCTATGATTATAAAGTATAATAATCAAATGAGTTGGTTCCATTTCCCTACGTTGAACCCGAAAATAGCTTTTTCATTTTTCAGTCAAAAAAGCATTAGAGCTTCTGATTTGAAATATTAGTGCAAATGCGAAATTGTACATATTATATTATTTTGAAAATAAATTGTACATATTTTTCCTTATGGTTTAACAAATTGAAGCCTCCTATTGTTTCCTCCAATCCTATTATTTATTTGGACACTGACTTTTCTCGCCCCTATTATTTGGCAAGTTTTATAACAATGATGACAATGAAAATCAAATTGTTATGACCAATTTATTTTCCCTCGTGATGGTGATTTTTGTTTTTTTTTGTCACCGAATTTCTTGTGACTTCTACGTGAGGAAGGTATGATTTATGTTTTGGATATGGCCAACTCAACCATTTACCAAATTGAGACCAATTAGGCAAAAGAGCATATAGCCCTAATTTTGAGGGAGTGAATTCTTAAAAAAGTATCTCTTATCTAAAGACTAAAACAGTAAAACCCTAATGATTTTCTAAAACCCTTTTGTTGTATGAACTTTAGAGAATGCAGAATTTTAAAGTCTCTTTCGATATTATTAATATAAAAAAGTCTCATTTTTTGCAATTTCTCTAAACAAATTATTTTCCAAAAAATTCTTTAAAAGTATCACAAATCGGAATATGTACTGCATATCTCATATATTTACGCTAAGAATTGGAATAAACATTGTTATTCTCTCTTGAAACGTTGTCAGAAAACACACAACAAATATGAATTGTTGGTTTACAAATTAAAAGAAATTTAACCGATTGTAAGACTATGAATCGTATGAATGTTCTACGTTATAATTATTGTACCAACCAATTTTTCTTTCAATTTTCATCGACAATTAGTACTTGATTATGTCGAATATTATCTATATTGCTAGTGATAATTTGGTGTTGTTACATCAAATATTCTAATTTGGAAAAGAAAACAACATCTGTGTACGATATAAATTTATCGTGTTTTAAAAGCAATAAAATGCTTTAAAACAAACCTTTTAGTTATTATAATAATATTATCACGTTCAATCTTGATCAAACAATGTAATTATCATGTATAGCTAAAAGTATAAGAATTTGCACTTGATATAGACTCTATACAAATTGTACAAAGAGAGGATAGAATATAAATGTTCTCATTTATTTGGTGGAGGACCAAATGTGGACCAAAAGAAGACGAAGCCAATCGCATCTTAAGGCAAGCGAGAAAAGAGAACTATATGGGCAGGGCATGGAGTTATAATTTTTCATTTATTATGAAAAATATTTGGACCAATTTTACAATCAAATCCTTTTAAGCTAGATATTATGAAAAATATTTGGACCAAGTTTACAATACAATCAATTCCAACAAGGATAAAGTCAGGAATTCACTACATTTTTTCAATTTGATAACTACGAGTAGTCCATAGTTTATTACAATTTGTTAAAAAACCTTTCTGAAAAATATCATCTCATTTTCATTTCGAACATTTATATTGCCTAGTCAACATATATGTATTTTTCAAAAATCTACAAGTAGTTCTTACACGATTCGTTTAGTATATAGGAAATCAAATTTACAGTGTTGTACAAATTACTCCTAATTGGTCATTGTCAACGTGTATAAATGATCATGGGGTAAATTATATATAATGATATGTTAGTGTATTGATCAACATTCCTTTTAAATGGTTGATAAGAGAGACTATAAAATTTCAATCTCCGAGTCATCATTCCAATACAGAGTTCTAAAGATTAATTCCTCTCTCATGTCCTAATCGTTTAGGGTTCAAACTCAAACCAACGTTTTGTCACATCATTTACAAATATATATATATATATATATATATGTAATTAGACCTATCATTTTTCTTATGGCCAAGTTCTTAACCATAATTAACTAAACATATCAAGATTTACATCCACCAGATGAATACTGCAATGCCTACAAATTAGTATACAATAAAAATCAACCTTTACAACTACTCAAAACATCAGCTATTAAAATATATTGAACTAAAATTCAGTTTTTTTTCTCACATATAAATGGCCGGTTTAATTTTCTTCAACAAATATATAGATACACAAATTTTCATAATTTTGATGTAAACATATACTTACTATTTAAATATTTCCTGCAGTTTTACCCTCTCTTTTTTTTTTGCAATGTTTTCTTGATTTTCAATACAAAATATATGAAAACTATTTGTCTAAATAAAAGCCTCTATCGGGCTAGATCAAGCCCACTAAGTGCCAATGTATTTGCCTCGATCAAAACTATTGGACTAATCAAAGAATTTTAAATGGGCCATATCAAAGCCTATAACTAGGAAACCGTTTAAGGCAAAAGACGAATTTAACCTTTGACCGATCTCACGAAAAAAGTCTTCTAACGTATAAAAATGGAGAAGCGAGACGACGCGTCGGCTGAGAGGTAAGAGGAAGAGAGACTCTAAAGGCAAAGAAGGGGACGACGCGAGGATTTTTCTTTTCTTTTCTCCGGCGAGCCTTTCGTCTTCTCTTCCTCTTCGCTCCGGGCAAGATGGATACCCCTTCCGTCATCGCCGCCGTCACACTTCAGGTACCGGAAGACGCCACCGTGGAAAATTTTAAACCGCCACAGCCGCCGTCACATGAAGTCAATTCGTTACCAGTTTCTGGATCTTCCGATGATGTTGTTGTTCTCTCGGAGATACCGTCTCAGTCTTTATCTCCGTCGGATGATGATTTTGATCACGAGCGAATTAGCGGCGAGGATCGCGATCACGATCACGGCGATAATCCGATTGAGACCGACGTTGCTGTTCCCGCCGATGAGTTGAAGAAGAAGATCATTAGACAGGCAAGATTTTTGAAAGTTTGAAATTTTTATTGCGATTCAGCTTTTTCTAATTTCGGAAATATTTTTATGTTCTTCAGAATTTTGTTTAGCATTTAAGTTAATTTCTGAATGTAGTTTTTGTTGTTGTTGTTGCAGGTTGAATACTACTTTAGTGATGAGAATTTGCCTACTGACAAATTTCTTTTGAATGCTATGAAGAGAAACAAAAAAGGCTTTGGTGAGTTTATTAGATCCTTTATGCTACTTTGAGGAATCGATAATGTAGTTATGAACTTACTGTTACTTGAAAGTTTGAAACTTTGTGACCATTATTTAATATGCAGTTGTGTAAAAAAGCACTCTTGAATAGAGATAGTGCAATTGATTTACTAATGTGGTTGCTTTCCTGTACCTAACGTATTCTTGCAGAATCATGGAAAGTAGTATTTAAGTTGGTTTGCTGAAAAGTTTTAAACTGGTTTTGTGTTAATGTTACTCCATGACTATCTATAATCATTGGTTTCAGGAACTGTTAAGAACAATGTCAATGGTTTTCTTTCCATCGTGCAGTTCCTATATCTACCATTGCTACGTTTCATAAAATGAAGAAGCTTACTCGAGACCATGCTTTGGTAGTAGCAGCCTTGAAGGAGTCGTCATTTCTTGTAAGCTTTTCCACAGTAGTTACTGTTAATATGTTACAGTTACAGTTACAAGTTGTATGAATTGATGAAACTCAATAGAGGTTGAGTATCTGTTTGGTCAACCTGTAGGTTGTTAGCCTTGATGAGAAGAAAGTGAAGCGGCTGAGTCCTCTCCCTGAGATCAGGGATCCAAAGGTATCAATTGCCTCAAACATGAATCTTGTTTTCCTGTCTGACTAATCTGTTGTCTTTGCTTCCTTTGAGATATTTTCGTTCCTAATTAGCGGTCCATAGATTTTCACTGTTTTGGTAGAAAATTTGCCAGAGGATCATTCAGATGAGAATATCCGGGAGATATTTGGTAAAGCTGGAAGGTAAGCCATAACTTTATTTATCTTTTTATCTAGTTACTATCGTTGCTACATCTTGGTTATATACATACTAATTAACATATTTCGGCAATTTCAGCATAAAAAGTGTATCCATATGTGATCCAAACGCCGCTGAAGAACCAGAGAAGGGTTGTCAGAAGGATAAATTCATCAGAACCAGGGTAAGGAAATTTTTGGAGAACTTTCGTATATGGAAGCACAAGCTAGTGTATGTATGTTTATGTGTAAATAATTAGCTTCTTTTCTTCTGGCTATAGTTACATGCCTTTGTGGAATATGAAACCGTGGAGGCAGCTGAAAAAGCGGTGAGTGTCAAAAAATAATCTTAGGCTCGGTATATTTGTAAATTTTCTTTTCTCTAAGGAATAGGTGTGGTTAGCTACTTTTTACTATTGGGTGCAGGCAGCTACATTGAATAATGAGCAAGACTGGAGAAATGGGTTGCGAGTTAAGCTTCTTGAACAAGCAGTAAGTAATCTCTGAAGAATCTTTTAACTTAATAATACAAATGGAATCAGACTATAGCTTTTCTTAATTGGTTGATTTTTCACCACAGGGAAAGTTTGTACAGAGAAGACCAGCTAGGAGGGAAGTCGATAAAGAGAAGGACAATACAGGCCGAGGTCATGATCAAACTGTTGGAGAGGAGAACAAAAAGTCGCGTGAACATCAACATCACCGTCACTATCATTCTGATAATACTGCTGATGATGTAAGTTCCATTTTATTACTATTACTATTTGTAATCATCTTTGGCGACTTATTGTAAAGTAAGATTTTGGAATCAACACTATCTTTAAAACAGGACACAACACAGCTGTTTATAATTGCAGATTCTCCTTTAATCATTTGCAGGACGGTGGCAATGATAAAAATGGAAACAAAGGCAGAGGTGGAGGACGGGGAAGACGACATAATCATCTAGGCGGCAACGGTATTGGTACAGTTTTAAGAGAAAGTCTATATTTTCTTCACTTTTGCAACTAGGGAAAGCGAAATTGAAATGTTGACACTCTAATTGTAATTTTTCCATAGGACATGGAACCGCACCATCAACTTCATCATCTTCCCATCATATTCATCATCCCGTTGAGGTCTCAAAACGTCCTCCTGGCCCGAGAATGCCTGATGGGACCAGAGGGTTCACAATGGGGCGTGGTAAAGTGTTTCCTCCTCCCACATCTGCTCAAACCAGTCCCCACGTTTGATCGGTTTCTCATCTCCGGTTGCATCATTGTGTGGTTTCGTTTGGCTTTAAAAAATGTGAAAATGTATGTATTTAGATGTTTGGATTTGGGCTTTTTCGGTTTGGCATCTATAAGTCCTCCAAATCTTCGCTTTGGTATTTACTATTTAGTCTGTGTTGTTGTGTATTGGTGAACTAATTTAAAATATCCATTTGATAGATTTCAAAAAAAAAAAGTTTGAATTGCTTCTTGTTATATTACAGCATATTTTATATAAAATAATAATGTTAGGATTTTAAAAATTAATTTGTGGAGATATTATTTAATTGATAAATCTATTGAGATATGATTTAGTCGATAATATCTAACATTTTCTTTATAATGATGTCAAGTAGAGAATTTTAAATGAATATACCGTTAAAATGATATGTATGAACTTAAATTATGATTAAAAATATTGGCTATCACGAATCGGATATTTTGATATGATCCATGATTACTTTTTAAAATTATGACTATCTTATTTATAAAAAAAAACCAAAGAAATGGAATAGTAAAATGATGCAAAATTGTTTTAGAATTCAAGTTAATGATTGAAAAATGTCAATTTTGCATTTTTTATCTAGAATTTTGGAGATCGTCAATGAGAAAAATGTTTGTGAAGTTGAAATCAAAAACCTTATTATAATTGTATTTGTTTAAGACTAAAATAAATGTTATGTTATGTAACACATCACCTCATATCCGAATATCTACCCCTTTTAATATTTTGTTATTATAATTGTATTCTCCTCATTAAAAAATAAAAATAATAAAAAGTGAGGAGAGAGGTTGAGAACCGTTTCGCATTTGAGAAAGTGAAAAATCCATTTGACAGATGGTCAAGTATAATTGGTTCAATTTTTTTTAATTATTCAATTTAATTAAATAAAAATACATTAAAAATATTAGTGAAAATCCCAAAAAGAGGTTCTCATTGATGTAGATGCTCTTACATTATCCACAAATTATAAGTTATGATCAAAAGTTCAACTCAAACTAAAAGTTATTGCATAAAATGTATATGTTATTGCATAATATAGATTATCGCAATAAAATGAATGTAATAATATATTGAATTGTCTAGATAAAAATGATATATGTTTATATGTTCAAAAATAGAAAATGGTGGCTATTATCCTTAATGTTGAAGATGAAGTTGAAATGACTCTACAATACATTTAAAATCAGTTACGCCTAAAGTATTTGTGAGAATTGTGGCTACTATTCATAATGTATTTATGAAAATTAAAAAGATTTGAGCTTCAGATTACTTTATGTACAATATTCATAAATGCTAATATATTTGAGTTTACACCTTTAAGTCTTAGTCAATTTGGATCTATGGTGTTAGACCCAATCAATTTAAGATGTTTTATTAACAACACTTTTACATCTATGTTTTATTTTATTGATTTATTGGTGATTCCAACTCATGTTTATGTATTAATAGATGAAAAAAACTGTGTTTTTAGAAAGAGAGGAGAGTGAAAAGCTTCTTGCTCATTAATAGATTGAGACATGATTATTTTGTGTGTTAATATATTTAGTTATGAGAATTAAGATGATTTGAGTTTTCATTGCTTATGTACAATATCCATTAATAAGATGAAGTTGAAGATGATATTGTGATACAATTAAAATCAGTTACGCCTATCAGAATCAAATATCACTTCTAGAACTCTTCACGATTTTTGAATGCATATCAGAAAAAAAAAACACAAAGAATTTTGATGCAGTAAGTAAATTTAAAGATGAATTCTAAATAAATCTCAAAATTAAATGAAAACAAACAACATTTGAGTCATTTGTCGACTATGATGCTTATTTTTGTATGTTTTACTTTAAATGTAGTTATGAGAATTAAGATGATAGCTTTCATTATTTAAGTAAAACATTCATAAGTGTTAATAATTTTGTGTCTAGGGTGTTAGGCTCAATTTAAAATTGAATTAAGGTTGTTCTATTAACTACTTATTCTCTCTAGCCTCTAACTCTTTGTTTGTTAAATTTCTTTAAATCTGTGAAAAAAAATTTAGAAGACAAAAAAAAGAAGTTAAATATGTGTATCATCTATAGATCTCAAAATAATAAAACAATAGATTGATCATCTAAACTTATAAAAAATAAACAACAAAAAATCAAGCATGATTTTTTCCTAAAATTTTATGTAAAATAATAATTTACATAAGAAAACATGATAAAATTGTAGACATCAAAATTTATAATCAATTTAAATAAAAATAAAATATTATTTTCTATTAAAATTATAAAATATAATTAAAATTGAAAAGTAAAAAAATGACTATAAATTATTGTTTAAATTTTAACTCAAAATATTTAATTAATTAAACTTATGATTTAATTTGTGTGAACCGTGATTTAGTATTGAATCGGATTACCAGTTTTTTCGATTTTAGCCGGTTTTACTAGTTTTATTCAAATCCGGGTTTTGCTTTATACCAGACCCAGATACATGGCCAATTTCTAGTTAAACTGGTCCGACCAGCCGGTCCAATTTTCAAAACCATCATCGCATTCTTAGGCATTTGTCATCGATTTTACTAATTGATAGATGCAAACAACTTAAAAAGTACAAATAAATATTTAACAAAACGATACTTTGGTCTCACGAGTTTTCTTCTCCTACTACATTTTTTGAATTCTAATAAGATATGATGATGCAATCAATATGGATTTCTTCAGATCAAATGATGTGAACTTTGCCGTCACTGATCATCACTTTGTTATCATCTTGAAGTTTCTGCATAAACCAACAAAACATAGATTATGAGGAAATTATATAAAAGAATAAGAATGAGAAAGCTATTTTAAAATCTGTGATATACCTCTAACAAAGCCCTAATCTCATCTGCAGAGTAACGAGAAGCTCCAACTCCATTGTTGTTGACTACAGTCTCTATATCCGCAATAGAAATGTCATCGAGCCTATGTGTCCTCATGTGCTGCCCAAACGCTCGCTCAAACATTTCAATCCTTGCTGCAGAGACCGTGCCACTGAATTGCTCCGCAGGAGGTTCATCTACTTCCATTGGATCTGCTGTTTCACTGATAAAGAAGAACAATGTATTAGGGTCAAGAATTCTGTGGTATGGGTTTCAATGGAGGAGAGATCAAAGCTGATTTAGTTACCTTTCGACACTATTCTCATTTCCATTTTCATTATTCCTGCGTTGATTGCCTCTACGACCACTTGGTGTTCTT
Source organism: Cardamine occulta (assembly GCA_028015245.1). Taxonomy (NCBI): domain Eukaryota; kingdom Viridiplantae; phylum Streptophyta; class Magnoliopsida; order Brassicales; family Brassicaceae; genus Cardamine; species Cardamine occulta. Next base: position 21,074,724 of record CM051385.1, read on the forward strand.
TCCTGTTCTGTTTCTGCTTGTTCCCTTTGACGATCTTCTTCTTGCTCACGTTCATCCATCTCTGTGAGTTCTTGATGATATATTGCAAAGTTCATAAGCTTCAAGGCAGCCTCTGCGTCGGATTTAGTAACCTTTCAAAACAGAAGATGTCATTTTAAGAGTGGGTCTGAGTTCACGACTAGGAAGGCAAAACAGAAGATTTGAGTTTTCTTTTGTTACCTCTTTGCTCAATTTCAATTTGGCATGTGCTGTGGCAAGACGGATTATTGTCTCTAGAGTTCTGGCTGTTATTGGAAGCGTACCTCCAGTCTACAGAAATGTTGATGGTCATGTCAAACACCAGGTTCCTAAGACGCAAATACAACCACTCAGTGTCCAAAGTTAAGTTACAAAATGATTTACCTTAGTATCAGAACCTGCATTTCTGAGATCTGCATATGCTTCTGCAATACGTTCAGATGCCTGAAAACATTTCAATAATTTAGTTGAACAGCTTATCAGATACGTAAAAGACATTATATTAGAGTTCAGTGTCTCACTTCATCAGTGATCTCTGGTAAAATTCGGTTCTTGGCATAGTGAATGTACTTCTTCAGGAATTTAATCGTAAGAGTTTTATCTTTTGTTTGGCCTCTTCTATTCCTCTCCCCATGTAGCATTCGGTTATACTTAACAAACACTTCACTTTCACCATCTTCCTCTCTCCCATCTGGCAAGCTCCCATCTGGCCCTGCCACACCTGTGATTCATTCAAAAGCCAGATATGTTTCAAGACATGGGTTGTAAAATGTTTAGTACTCCGGAGAAGCATGATTTGTAGACTACCTCTATCGTTTTGGTAACGATGCATGCGCAAGACATGTTCTGATATCAGGCTGTCGATACCAGCATCCATTTGATCCAATACAATGAACAGCAGATCAAAACGAGAAAGCAGCGAGTCTGGAAGTCCAATGTTTTTTGTTGGAGTTAGTGATCTGTCATACTGCAGGCGTAAGAGTAGGCTATTAGGATAAGGAATACTAGTCAATAGAGTCAACAGATTACGACAAGTTCTGTGTCAACTTACAGTTCCGTATATGGGATTCGCTGCTGCAACCACACTGCATCTAGCATTCAGTGATGCATGGATACCGGCTTTGGCAATTGTTACAGTCTGTTGCTCCATCACTTCGTGTATAGCAACTCGGTCCTGATCGTTCATCTTATCAAACTCATCAATGCACACAATACCTCTATCAGCGAGGACCATTGCACCAGCTTCTAGTCTCCGCTCCCCTGATGAATATGAGAATTGATTTTCATGATAATTAGCACATTGACCATTCTCTAATTTCAAGTTTGGGCATTTGAGGTTTAAGGGAAAAAATGTCAAAAGGCTTTTATGTGTGTTTACCTGTTTCTTGATCAGAAGTTACAGCAGCAGTTAACCCAACACCGGAAGACCCACGGCCTGTGGTTGATATAGCCAATGGTGCAATATTCATTATTGCTCTCAGAAGTTGAGATTTGGCAACAGATGGATCACCAACCATCATCATGTTGATGTCTCTGAAAGCACAAAATTTGTGTTCAAGTGAAGAAAGAAAAATCAGTTAGACAAAAAGGATCCAGTGAACATAAGCTAAAATTTGTTTTCAAGCAAGAACTTACCCTCTTAAATGGGTTCCGTTTTTGAGGTTTTTTTCAAGACCGCCAAGCATCAGTAAAATTACTGCTTTCTTTATCCAAGTGTGCCCATAAATAGAAGGTGCTAAGGAACTAGCAAGGAGATCAAATGCATCATCTCTTTTAGCAATCTTTTTAATGTTCTGTAGGTCTCGTGGGGTGTATATAGGTGCATTTGCTTCTTTGTTCAGAAGAGCGATATTATTGGCTATGAGTATAGTCCTACACAGAAAGAGCTCGGTTTCGGTCAATATTATCACAGTGAAAAGAACATCTTGAACTTAACAGTGTAAGAACACGCACCTAAAGACTCCATTTACACTACCCTTGCTTTTGCCTGGAAGAGCTTTGTAAATACCAAAAACAGCCACTCGATCTCCTGGCTTGCATGAGTCAACAAGGTCATCCTCAGCTATGACATCCACGCTTCGTGGAAGCTGACCAGGAGCAGCATTTTCAGGTACTTCTTGAATTGACAAGGTCTGGTGATCTTTGTATTTGCATAGCCCATACTCAGTCACCAATAAGTTTCCCTTATCATCCTGTAAACAAAAACTCAGTAACAGGAAAATCTTCCAACACAAAGATTGATAGAACAAAACAAAACAAAACCAAAAACATTTAATTACCCTTGTTGGATAAACAGACCCAGTAGGTAAACCAACATGGGACGTTATGTCACGATATTCTCGATTGGTAAATTCACCAGTTGATGGACAAAAGTGTACACTTTTAACAACCTTTGGCCTTACAAGAGAGCCTAAAAGCAAAGCATGTAATCATAAACAAGAAGGAAACAGCGATTTCACAATTTCGATAGAGTACAGGGAAAAAAAATCTTACATTTGGTAACAATGCCCTCAACACAGACCATAGATCCAATAAACTCAGAAAGAAGCGCTCTAGGGGTGACACAACGAGAGACAAAATGACCTTCAAATCCAATAAGGATTTGCTCTCCTTCCTTCAAGTATTTAGGATCAATATTACGAGTAGCTTCAGTAGCTGCGTCACAAAATGACTGCATATACTCAATTGGATTCTTCAGTATCCTACACATAAACAAAGCAATAACTTGAAAATTCGTGAATCCTATGAAATCCCTAAATCACTAAATAACAAAACCCTTAAATCTTCCCCAAAAAATTGAAAAACTAATCGGAAATTTTCATCACCCTGATTATGAATCTGGGAGCAAATTAAGGAGAAAGAGATTAAAGAAGGTGACGAACCTAGAGGAAGAATCGCGGAAGTGGTGATGAATGTCAGAGATATTGACAATGAGACGGTGACGTTTTAGCTGTAACAACGACTTGATTTCATCCATGTACATCTACAATTCCATCAAATCCAATTTTCCAATTTCATAATAGAGTGAGTATCTTCTACACATGAACAGAGAAGCTCGAAATGTCGAGTGAGATAGAGAGATTGACTTACGGTTTCGAGGAATTGGATAAAATCTCGCTTGTGGCGAAGTCTCGTTTCCTCAGGCAGATCCATTTCTTACAAAAATCTGGGAACTTCGTAAGCCTTTCTTCGTCTTCTTCGTTTTCTTCCTAAAATCTGATTTTGTGAGTTTCGATTTCGAGAGGCATAAAGGGATTGTTGTTATGGCGGGATATTGTGAGATGATCTGTTCCCTTTTTGGCGGGAAGAGATAAGAGTAGTTTTGGGCCGATCTAAATTGGGCCTTGCTCTACGTGCTTCTGATATATCAAATAGGGCCGATATAAATCGGGCCTTTCTCTACGCGCTTTTGATAAACCAATGCACGTGTTTTCTGGTGGTGGTTGGTTTGAGGGATTGATTTTGTAAAAGTTAAGACACCAAACCGGTACATCAGTCTGTTCTTTAAAAATAAAATCAAAAATGTGTGGCATATCTTCTTACGATTTATAATTTTAGGAATTTTTTTGTTTTAAATCAGTAAAAAATCTAACATTAAGCTTTAATAAATTGAAATAGAGGTAGTTTTGTCTTTTTGAAGTCTATATTTTTAATTTTAAAAGATTTGACATAATTTTACAATTTTCAGTATTTTTTTGTTTTTTTTCATAATTTTCCGAATATATGTAGCTGCTGTTTTTCTTCAAACCAGAAACCGAAGAAAATCTAATATATTGATAATAATCAAACCACAGCCATGATTTCATAACACTTTGTAGATATATATAATTGTTCCTTTTCCAATAAATTCAATTTTTCTTTAAACAGAAAAACTTGACAACCATTGGTAAGAAAATAAGATGAGAATCGCCTAAATAGGATTATTCTGACACTAACTCCATTACTACAAGATTCTCTTAGTTCTGTTCTTATAAATTAAGCAAATATGGAACCAACTAAGATACAAACATTCGGCGTACAAGCAAAATCTGAAATCTCAGCAACAATGAGAAAACGATGAATGAAAAATAAAGAAACGGAAATGGCCAGAGAAAGAGCTCAAAGATGTGAACCAAGGCGCTGCAAGGAAGATGATGGTGATGGTGATGGTGACGTAACGGATGTGGCAGAGGATCTAAAGGGTCTGAAGAAATCAGGGTTTGAAGGCAGAGAAGGCGACGACTGAGTTATGTCCACCGAACCCAAACGAGTTTGATATGGCTGCAGCAAAACAAAACGACATTATTAGAGAAACCGTCGTCGAATTAATCCAATGAGAAGGCGAGCATTGGATTTCTCGTCACTTACCAACATCAACCTCATGCTGCTTCTTCTCGTTTGCGACCGTGTCAAAGTCCACAGCTTGTTCTGGGTTCTACAATGAGGAACAATGTGTAAGAGTCTTAAACTAAGCCCCAGTTCAAATCTTGCAAGCGGAAACAAATAAGTCTTTTGTTTGGTTCTTGCTATGAATTATGATGCAAATGATTTTGTTTTAGAAAAGGAGAGATTATTATACGTACAAATTGGTTGATTGAAGGATGCAGCCATCCAGTGTTAATAGCCTTCACGGTGGCAATGGCTTCTAGACCTCCAGCTGCACCGAGGCAATGACCTATCATAGACTGTAATGAAAACTGTCATTAACAGGAAATGCAAAGCAAACATGTACATAAAATAGAGGAGAAGAAGAACACTCAATCACAGTAGCCTTGGGGACGAACCTTGGTGGCGTTGATTTTGATTCCTGCAGTGCTCTTGAATACCTTTTTAATGGCATTTATCTCAGCAAGATCACCAGCAAGAGTAGAAGTTGCATGTGCATTGATGTAATTTACCTGAAAAAAACGTGGAGAAGAATCACAATCTATGAATATAAGTAGGAAAGTAAAAGGAAATTGTGGAAACCCTTTTGTTTCAAATTAGCCGTAAAACTTCGGAAGCTTGAAAAGTTTGTGTCTTTACCTCCTCGGGTGATACACCAGCATCTTCAAGGCATCTCTCAATGCATGAAGAGACACCAAGCCCATCAGCTCTTGGATCGGTCATATGGTGAGCATCACAATTAACAGCACCTCCAAGATACTCTGCAACAATTGGAGCACCCCGTTTCATCGCATGCTCCAAGCTTTCCATCACCTATTAGAGCATACAATAAATAATATAATCAATCGGTCTCTCCAAAACAGCATGTCACATGTATGAGCCAATCTCATGGTAAAGTGAACTAAACCAACTTTGCAGAGTAGCAAAATTCAAGTGCAAGTTTCATCATTTAGATGTAGGATCCCAAGCATAAGATAACAGTGTATCAAATCCTTCAGTCTCATCATATTCTTTGAATTTAGACCAAAACAGACACCCAAACACATAAAGCCAACTGAATGTACATTCATAGAGTCAATGTGAGAGTAAAAATCTTCTGAAACATACCAGAACACCAGCTCCTTCACCCATAACGAAACCATCTCTTGCTTTATCCCATGGCCTTGAAGCAGTTTTAGGGTCATCATTTCTCTGTGACAATGCCCTGCAAGCAACAAAACCTCCCAACCCAATAGGAATAATAGCAGCCTCGGTACCACCAGCAATCATCATATCAGCTTCACCACGACGAATGTGGTTTGCAGCAGCGTAAAAGCAGTAGTTAGAAGTAGCACAAGCAGTCGAAATCGAGTAGTTTGGACCCATTAGTCCAAGATCAATCGCCAACAAAGCAGAACCCATGTTTGTAATAGCATAAGGTATAAAAAATGGGCTTATTCGCCTATGACCTTTCTCAATCAAATTCTGAACTCCTTCTGAAAATACAGTTAAACCTCCCATTCCAGTCCCAACTAGTACTCCAGCTTTCAGCTTATCAATCTGCAACAAACCAAAACTCAAAATTAGAGTTCAAAATCATCACTTCCAACTCCAAACACGTGATTGATTTCAAATCTAACCTCAAATCAATCTGAAAAATTGAAACTTTAGATCAATTATAAGATATTGAGAATGAGAATGTACGGTGTTAAGCTTATCACCACTAAAACTCAACTTTTCAAGAAAATGTTGAAACTCTAACTATAGATGTGCCTAGTTCGATCTAAATTCATCAAACCAATCTGAAAAATTGAAACTTTGGATCAATTCTAAGATAAAGGGGACTGCGAATGTACCGTGTTAAGCTTATCACCACCAAGATTAGCACTTTCAAGAGCTTTTTTGCCAGCAACAATGCAATACTTCAAACAATCATCAAGTCTACGCTCATTCTTACCATCAATATAACCTTCAGAGCTAAACCCACGGATCTGACCACCAAATCGAGTAGGAAACTTGGAAGCATCAAAACGATCAATCAAACTGATTCCACTCTCACCAGACAACAATTTCTCATAGTAAGCATCAACATCATTACCAAACACAGATACAAGACCCATACCAGTAATCACAACTCGTTTCTTCGGATCTGTTTCACGTTTAGGAGCAGAAACAGTGGTTGATGCAGAGATGAATGAGCGTCTTCTCATGGGTCTTGCATTGGTAATCTGATGTGATTGTCGATTTGATGGCCTTAGAAGTGGATTTGGTGGAGAAGCACGAAGAGAAGAGGATTGAAGAGCTTGCATGGTGGATCCGAAGAGAGAACGAGAGAGAGAGAGAGAGGCGATAAGTACGATGTTTGTGAAAAATGGTGTGTGATGTGTGTTTTGTGAAAGAGCTTGAGTTCGTCAGATTTCAGGAAGTGTTCTTATTATATTGGGACAGTAACTTTTTTATAAGTCCTTGAATATTTGTATGTGTTTTAGTTTTAGCCTTATGTTTTATTATTCTAATTCGAAAACGTACGTGTAAGTTCGATTAATGGAAATCATAATTTTATTTTATTTTAACACCCCAAATTTCATTAACATCAAATCGAGATCACAAAGTCAAACAAATTATTTTATAAACATATACAATAATATAAAATAAATAAATTTAACGATAGTTTCCGTAAATAAAACTTATTTGCTAACAGACCATAACAATTATTTTCTTTCTCTATATTTGATTTTACTATGATGCGAGTTGTGTGCTTGGATATCATATTTATATTATTTACAATTTATCAAATAATATGTTTCAATTGTTTTCATTTTGGCTCAAATTTTATTTCTGTTTTTAGGATTAGATTTTCCGACTAATGTTTACTCATATTTTGGATTGAATTTTTCCAGATCGTCTCGAATTTTATTTTGGTTTTTGGATCTCCATAAAATAACATTACTCTACTAAAATTAACATACACACTTTCGAGTCGGTATATAGATAGATTTGGCTTGGGATATTCAACACAGAAGCAAATGTGAAATGATTTTTCGGTTTCTATTGATTTGGTTTACCTTGATTGAACATCTACAGAAACATAAACGTGAAATAGGACAAATTTCATTTGAATCCGATTATAAAACTAATAGAAGAAATAGTAGAATTTTTTCCTACTTGTTTGCTTATAAATTAGTTGAGAAAATAGTGATTATGTTGCATCTGTTATCTATATGTAGTTCTTTTTTACACAAACATTTCAAATAAGTGTGATCTTTCAATTTATTAAATCTTCTTAAAGGATCCCACTAGCCCATTTGTCTTACTAGTAAAGAAAATTTGAGTCGAACTCGTGCTCAAGATAAAGTTGACACAAGTCACAACCACTTGGCTCAATTTATCTGAATGCCCCAAACGCTTACAATAGTTCACTATTTAGCCTCGTAGTTCTCTATGACCTCATCACATAAAATAAAGACATTTCAAAGTTGAGCATAAACTTTTCAAAAATAATACTATTATTATCTTTTGATTCAAGAAACATTTTTAAGATCCATGTTCAATTTGAAAAACATGTAGAGGAAATTACCTATAAAATAAATAAGTAACCGGAAAATAAATACTCGAAATGTAATTAAATAGAGTTGGGTAAGGTGGGTCAACCGGTATTCACGTGGGGGCATTGATCTTAAATAGCCAATGAAAGTTGTAAGTAGAAAGCTGGTATAAGTTGTTCACCACCCAAGTTTTATTCTCATAAAGTCTTATTACACTTTATGTTACTTGTTTTAATGATAATGTACAATTTTCAACATTCACAAAATTTATAATTTGATTGTTTCAAATGTCATTTTATGTTTGCATTTCTATTTGCAAGTATTTTCCTTTTGACATTTTTGACACCCATTTATACATATTCTTTTTTGCAATATAAATGACGCAGACGCTAAACACAAACATCAAATGCAAACAAAAAATTCTACTTCTATTTGCATTTAACATTGTTTTACAACAAATTAATTTTAATTTAAGTGGTTATTTGGAAAATGTGATTAACTCCCCCAAAAGTCCAATAGATGAAATTTGTAATTTAAAATACAAAATAATCGTCTATAAAAACTAAGATTCTTTGATATTTTGATCTAACATCAAATCTCTTGAGCTATTGACTATCGTCTATAAAGAAAAAATAACATCCTCGAACCGTATACCATCCCGCATCAAACAATATTCAAATAATGGTACATCACCTATAACTATTTCAGTTTTGCAAACAATTCACATCAACAAAAATAATGTCAAACAATCAATATATATAATTATATACTAATACTGCAAAATTAATTAGAATGCTTTGGTAGCCTAATAGTATGGACTAAACATCTCGTTTTATGTGGGCATATTCGCTGTAGACTTGGACTAAAAATGATCGGCACAATTGATTGTGTGGTGAGGGTATAGTGTCCACTGAAATGAGATTAAAGTTCTTTAGAAAGTGAAGTTGAATGCAATAGATTGATTAGGGGGGGGGGAGGAAGAGATGTCACTCGAGTATTGATAGAAATAATACATGATTTGGGCTAGAGGACATGTTGATGTTTATGGCCCAGATCGATCTAGTTATGAGAACTAGGTCGTCGAGTGTAGTGTGATTTGGCAATAGAGAAGTGGCATGACTTCTTCGTATAGCCCATTCAGTTGTTGATAAGTTAAGAAAAAAGTGTGTTCCACACGTGTATTGTGCGGACATCTCTCCACTGAAATGTAGTAATTAGTACATTTTTAGTTTGAGGTAGTTTAGACAATGAGATGCATACAGAAAAGCAAGAGAAGTGACAATGAAACTCGCTCCCAGGGGATGCTATTCTACTAGTCCTGTTGGTGGCAAAGCCGTGCCTAGAGTTTTGAAAACTTAAGGCAGACAAAACTCCGTTATATATAAGTATTTTTGTGATAAATATATATTGTCATTAAAATTTAACATTATTTTTTTTATAATAAACATTATTTTTTACATCTATGAATATCAATTTTCTACTATTTTCTGAAGCTATAAAATATTTTTTAAGCTATAAAATATAATTTTATACTATTTTGTAATCTATTTTTAATTAACAATACTAAAATTTAAGATAAATTTTGTAAAATATTAGAAATAATTAACACTATTTTCTTAATATATGAAATAATAATTTAAACTCAAGAAAAATCACACTAACAACATATTTCATCAATATATCAAACAAATATTTTAAGATTGAGGGTCCTAAAATTTGCTAAATATTTGGGGGGTCTAAGTCTAATATCTTTTTTTTTTTAATGCATAGTCACGCCTCTGACTTGGTGGAGCTAACCATGTACTGGTCATTTTGGGGAGTCGAAGAATTTTATCACATTATTTTTGAAACAATTCCAGCAAAATTTATCTATGTGTTGCTCTCATGTTGGTAAGCAGAAAATTAATCTGAGCAAATATTAATCAAAAAACTAATCCAAATTAAATTAACTTTTAGTTTATTAAATATTACATAAAATATTATTAATAAATCTTATATATAATAGTTGAAGGGAATCTCTTCATTTGTAAACATATTAACTTTTTTATTTTTATTTTATTTTAAATAAGTACAAAAACAAGTGTCACCACCATATGTGATGATGTGACAATCAAATGGAGAATGTCTTAGCATTTTCATATAGTAGATTTTCTGTTTTTATCTTACAACTTGCTTGGTCTTATTCAAACAACATACCAATAGTCTTAGTGATCATTATTGTTTAATAAATAATGTTATGAAACTTCCTTTTTTATTCAGTTTTTAATTTTTAAAATATTTTTGGCTTTCTATCTTTACTCTTATGCAAAAAATTGTATAGTGCAGACCAATGCATTCAGTCGACTTTTTTTTAATTAATATTTAATTGAAACGATGAAAATTTGTTTTCTTCTACGTTTGGCGTCAAGTTAGGTAAGTTGTTATTTTTATTAATTATTACATACCAAAAATAGAAACAACATTGGAATTGATCAATCTCAAACCAAGAGAGATACGGAAAATATTTTGTTGCATGAAATCAGAAGTAAATGCTCCTGCTCTCAAACTTAGATGGAAAGGAATCTATTAGAAGCACATAAAGATTGTTTGAGAATCCAAAAATAAATATGTATAGATTGATGTTGCACTTGGTCTGAATGTTATTATATCTTGGGGATTAGTACTCTGATCAATTGCTTTTGTGACTTAATTAATGGAATTGTTTTTGTAATAGAAGGTGTATAACATTTAGAATAATAATAGCAAACACTGTTTGCATTATTTATTTATTTTTATTAAAATTCTCATATGATTAGTGTATGATACGATTTAAAATTTTGTTGTTAATTGTTCACGTTAGTGAAATTAATAATTCTAAACATTTAAAGATTCAAATAGTTGATGTGCAAAGTAAGCGCATAAAAATATGTGACCGTTTCAATATATATATATATATATATATATATATATTCATATTTTTATTATGAGGTGAAACAAACCAAGTTTAACAGCAATTTAAACTAACTAAGAAATTGGTATTCGAAGTGTAAGGAGTAAAATATCTTCTTTAGTTTAGTAATACCATTTCTTCAAGCTTATTCAGGTGATTTTGTCTTTTCTTAAAATTCATACAAGTGGAGTATATTCTAAAATCCTACACTATTATTATGGAAGTACATTTAAATAAGTAACTTTGAATCTAATAAAGCTTACATTAAATGTCATTGTTGAAAAATAATTAATGAACAAATCTACATAACTCATTGAAGGTAATAAAGTCCAACACAATCTGAAGATCTATTTGTAAGTATTTCAAATTTTAGTTTTACAAAATTTTCAACCTTATTATATAAGATCCATTTTAGTTTTAAATTTTTTAATCTTATTCAAATCTAAATTATTAAACAAAAAATACTTCTACACAAAGCGTGGATTAGAGTCTAGTATATATACATATATATATATATATATGTTTACTTAAACATAACAAATTTATGATCATATACAAAGATGATGTTTCTCCTTCTTAACAATTGGATGTCAATTTGGAGTACTACAATCTAGTATAACACGATATACATTAAAAGGAGCTCCTTTTTTTATCTATATAGTCAGCACAAAAATGCCTCTATACCAACAAATTAAAATTTTGGTTGTAGGAATCTCTTTGACATTCCGATAATATTACTTCTGAAAGCAAATGCTTGGCCACTTTTTGACGGTTAGTTATCACTTGAATTAATACCTTCGACTCACTTTAAAATATAATTTTTTTATCCCTAGTTATCTAGACAAGACATTGTCTATAAGACATTACCACAACCGAGGAAGGAATTAAGTGTCAAGTGGTTACTATCATACTATGAGATTATTTCATATAAAGAAAGTCGTATGTTTTGGATAGTAAGAAGATTGTGTTTCCTACAAATATAGATAATACAACCTGCTTTCGAATATTTGATCCTCACATTTAAAATAACTCCATTTGAAAGGTATCCATCTTCATTCTTTCGATTTCAGTATGTATTGGGATTTTGTTGGATACCGTACTTAATATACGATTATATAATTTATATTGTTTTATATGATATGTGTAGATTTGGAAGATATGATTTGCTCTTGATTGATTTAACCAAGGTCTCATTATATATGTTGTATATAACCGTAAAAGCTTCATCATGGAATAATATCAGAGACTTCCCTCATGTTAATTGTATGTCATCCCAATTAAACTCCTCTGTACAGTTTATTTTACAAGTCAATATTAAGCGCACACAAAAAAAACCTCGGCATTGACTTTGTTGACTAATTCGTATCGGTTATAATTCTACATTAGGTGGACTCAAGTTGTACAAACATAAATTGCTGGCAAAAAAAACTTTGACCCTTTCTAGACATATCGAGAATTAGAGATTCCATTTCGCTGGAATCATCATATATATAATGACTTATTACCAACTACACTTAGTTTGAATAATATAAAATTCGATTGGGATAAACTAGATTTTCAACTCCTTGATACGAAAAGTTATTCCTGGAAAAAATTAAAGGCAAAAGTTCTAGAACTCCCACAGTTGATCCAAAAAAAATAAAAAATAAACTAGGTTTCAGTTTTTATCGAATCTCAAGCATTCCAACAAAATACAAAATTTGTCATTTCTTCCATAAACTGGCCAAATTATGTCACCGATTTATACTTAGGTTTTCAAATTTAAACGGGTCTAAGACACTCCCGTTTGAAGATATATATTGAACGGATTAGTATTCAGCTTGTGGGTTTACCCTTTCGACTGGATCAATCCAAGTTTTATAACATTGTTTGTCATATTATAACAATCGGTTTAGTCTTTGCATCTTCTTTCCTTTTTAATTTGATTGAAATCTACATGCAAAATGCCAAATATTTTCAACTTTAAATAGTAGAGCGATAACATATTCACTTGTACGTAATGAATGAAATATATCAATTGTAAATATGTGATCACCCTATTTGCTAAAGGTAAACTACAAAATTTAATTTCAAGAGTATCATGTGATATATAATATAGCTCGGCCGAACGCTCTAGAACATAAATGCCTTTACCGTCTTTTTTGATTTTAGCATCTACCCTTTTCTTTTTGTATCCTTGGTTTACTTGGACAGTGGACACAAACATGGATGCCAAAATAAATTTGTTACATTAAAAAAAAAAAGAGAATTAGAAAAATAACTCAAAATAAGTTCATAAAAAGAAAGTAAGCGAAATCCCAAAAAAAAAAAATAAGTTAACGAGTGATCCTCACGTGAATAACACGTGTTAGGTTTCTTCTTCCTTCTAAAAACCTAATTTTCAAGTTCTTCTTCCTCCTGTTAATTACACCACCATGTTTGATTATAAAATTTGCATTTTCAATCATTTAATTTCACTAACAGGGTAAAAAATCATAAAAGGAGAAACGAATTAGAAATTTTTCATATTGAATTGAAAGAATAAAGAATCAAATTTTACATATAAACAATAAAAAAAAACAGAGTTTCCCCAACCAAAAAAAACTAAACTTTCGCTAGAATCTACAACCACAACACAGAAAGAAAAAAGCAAGCCTAGAGACCAAAACCATAGCTTCAATGATAGACATGAATCTGTATTTCAAAGTTTCAAAAAACGACATCTTCAGATTCAATCTCTTCCATTTTATTCCTCCAAGTCCCAAAAACTTCAATCTCGTCCTTTCTTTCGTCGTCTTGAATATCGAAGACTTCCCTTTTCCCATCTTTAATATCGAAAACTTCCCTTTTTCCATCTTTCTTAATCTTTGAGCTCCTTAGAAAATCGAACTGTACAGAAAAAAGAATTTAGGGTTACTATATGTTTTTGTTTCTGTTGTTGTTATAAACAGAAGAGTTTTATACAAGGAGAAATTGAGGGTAATTTGGTCATTTAGAGTCGTTGACCTGAGCGCGTTTCTAAATTTCACTTTCAAAGATTCAAAGCACTCTGTTTCTGACGTTGGAAGCACTCTGTTTCTTTTCTAAAGTATTTTCTTGGTTGTATCATACCATTATCGATTCCTATATATAGCTCTATATATATATATATAAGCTGAAAAAATTATAGGTATATAAATATTATAGTCAACGTCATAAGATATTTTTGTTGTTGTCAACACATATAAATTATTTAAAACGGTTTAAAATTTTTAATCACATAGTCTCAACAAGAAGAAGTTTAGCATTCCTTTTTTACCAAAAAAAAAAATGTTTAGCATTCTATTCTATGCCAAATGATATATTTTACGGTTTAAATTATGTGAGATATATTAAAGAAAGAGAAAAAAAGGTAAGACCATCTTGCTTCTATAGAATTTGTCCAAGTAAAAAAAAAAAATCAATCTGTCGATATAGACTCAATTTTCACTAATCAAAACAGTTAGTTGCAAAAACGACGATCATCTTCTGATTTGCTAACATATAATGCATAATCCAAATGAAAGGTTATAGTTCCATATGCAAGGAAAAAGGTTTCTACATAAGTTTCTATCCTCTATATTCGATCCCTCAACAGATTCCTAAAAAAATCACCAATAAACCTGAAATTTTTAAACCTTCTCAAAAAACATTGTGACAACCGATGTCAGAAAAGTAGAAATAGGGATATTTATTTTTCTTAAGGATGTTTATAAGTTATTCATATATTTTTAACGTCAGATTGTTTATTTCAAAACAATTGTTTAAATAAAAACAGAAAAGGTTTTCCGTTAAATTAAAAATTTGGAACATTTTGAACCAAAATTTTTTTGGGACAACTGAAGCCCAACGTAGAAAGTTTAAGGCCCACAGAAGTTAAACAAAGCTGAGCCAAATTGGAATGCGTAAAGACCCAATCCAAAGTCCATTACTTAGGATTTCAAAATTTTTAGCAAGCGTTACTAATTAATGGTGTTAAAGAGTAGTTTTTTTCCTTTAAAATCAAAAACTCAACAATTTTCTTCACTTCAACAATGAACTTCAATTCATTTTTTCTTTCTCCAATTGGAAAATTTGACATTAGACCGTGAATTTACATATAACCTTAAATTCATCCCGTTGCATAAAATTTACTGTTTTTTTTTTCATAATAGCATACATCATTACATCACGTAGACAATAGATTCAAATACAAACTGTGTACTAGAGTTTCCTAATTGGGAAATTTGTGGTATTACAATTAATAAAAAAGAAGTTCAGAAAAGTAAAAAGGGACAACTTTTGACGTATAAAAACAACAACATGACTTTGCCCACTTTCTTGACACAAGACATCTATAAATGGTAGAAAGCAAAGAAATATTTAGACAACTCGTTATACTACAAAACAAAATGGCTTCTAAAAAGGATTATCTCGAGCTTATAGCAGAACTTGATCGTGTCAAGGAAACGACACAAGTAGATGCAGAGCATGTGAAGGTAAGTGCTTGTAATTATGATTTTAAAAGAAAACTAGATAGTAACCTACGCGGTGCAGCGCAGAGAAATATCTGCTTCATATTACGTTAGTTTATATGATCATAATTAAATTATTATCTGCTTCATATTTCGTTAGTTTATAAAATCATAATTAAATATCTGCTCTGATCCGTCTTGATCTGTCTTGATCCATTGGCCCGTTTTGACTCGTCCTACCTCATTGTAACTATACTGTGAAACTCAAATTGAAAACTATAATTCCATGAGAAGACTACAATTCATAGTTGGATTATATCATTCTTTTGACGTCAGAAAATTAAAAGTTTGTTAAGCATATTTTGGTGCTATTTATTAGAGAATTTATTTATTAAATAAAAAATTGTTATGATTATTAATAAGATTTAAAAAGATTGATATCAAGATTTACCATTAAATAAATATATGTATGATTATATTTATTTAAGCTGATTAATTGTCTAATGATATTTACTGTAATATTCCACGTAAATCCAAAGTTGCTTTGCTTTTAACATTGCTTAAATAAAAAAAATTCGTAAGGTTTTTATTTTATTTTAATAAGAATATTTTTATTAGTTAGTTGAGATCCACTAAAATTCAATTTATTTATGTTTGTAATTTTTACTTTTCTCTAATCGTTGAGAATTACATAAAAAAGATTTATGTATATATATATTTTTTTTAAGAAATGGGGGGTCCTAGGCAATTGTTTCTTCTTGTCGTGCCCAAAGCGGGAATAACTTATATATAACTTATATACTTGTCCATAAAATAGTCAAGTACCTCCATTGTAGCAGTTTCAGACACAAACAAGAGTTACACTATAAGAAGGTTTACAAAATAGTGAGGATTATTTTCCTTTTAAACAAGTTATATTGAACGTCTATAATCACATTTATGACATAAAGACAGTTTGGCCGAGTGGTCTAAGGCGCCAGATTTAGGCTCTGGTCCGAAAGGGCGTGGGTTCAAATCCCACAGCTGTCAGTAATCTTTTACTCCTTGATCGTCTTATTAACGCTTTTTGGATGTTCTAAATATTACTGTTAAATGGGTCAAGGTCAAGTAAGCACAATATGGAAAATTTTAATATTATTGTTAAATCGGTCAACGTCAATTAAGCATAACACGAAAATTTTAAATTATTATTGTTAAATGGGTCAACCTCAAGTAAGCAAAAGGCATAGCATTCGGAAAAGTTTAAAACTAATTGGTCAAGATCAACTAAGCACAGTATCCGGAACAAGGTTTCCAGATCAATTATATCAATGTATGACCAGATTCCTCAATACATTAGTGCATATTTTATTTTTATTTTTTTATAATCAATTTATTTTAAATCGACTATATTTTTTCTATCCATTCGACCAATTCAAATGCCATCAACCATATATTTAGCAATTGTGATCATAGGTGTCAAAATAATTGAGAAATTAAAATAAAAACTTTTGACAGAAGAATTTGTTTTCCCTTTTTTTTTGTCGGGTTGACAAAAATGTTTGGCAGCTTGCTTATACAAAACACAACTTGTTTATAAGAATCCCATCAAGACAGCTACTGAGCTTTTGATTCCTTCAGTCAGAACTTTAAAGACGTGTGAATGAATTAAATTAAATAAGCTTAAAAGTTAAAACCGAAGATATATTTAGAAATTTTAAAAAGATGATAGATGTTTTGTCATTCATTATTCAATAGTCAATACTATGTTGAGCACAATCGTTTCAATTTCAACGATTGCTACTCTTTGACCAACTACAAAAAGGCTTTCATTTTCATTTGCCAAACTCGAATTCCTTTTCAAACACACGCATTTATATCATATAATAATTAAGCTATAATAAAATAACTATATAGAAAAAATAATACATAAATAAGATAAAGAGTATGTATAATATTAAATATTTATTTTCAACAATATGCAGACTTTAAATCCCGTCTGTGAAACACAAACTAGTAATTACATATCATGGTCATATATATATGAGATCATTGAGATGACTATAGCTACATATACATTGTGAGATTAAATGAATACGATATATAATAGAAACATGGATATATTGAAGTATGTGTATGACTATTAGTGGGAACACATTTTATTGACTTTATGTACAACTTGACCGAATTATCAGTGATATGATATTATGAATTATGGAACTATCTATATTGCGTCTTTGGCCTTTTCACATCCGTGACATGATCCCTCAAATCCATATCTTCTTGTGCATATACTTATATACAAACATATGACCGCGTGTATAAATATACATAGTTTTATAGTTCTCTCATAATCGTTTCTCACCAATTTCAACCCTTCTAAAACATGACGTCACTCTCAGTGACCATTTTGATTTCAACTCTCATCTTCTTTTTCTTCTCTGGCTTTTCACTTGCGAAAGAGAGCTTTAAACCAGAGATTGAAGCTTTAAGATCCTTCAAGAATGGCATTTCCAACGACCCTTTAGGTGTATTGTCGGATTGGACCACTACCGGTTCGGTACAACACTGCAATTGGACCGGAATCACCTGCGATCGTGCCGGTCATGTTGTTTCAATTTCCTTGCTGGAGAAGCAACTTGAAGGTGTTCTCTCTCCAGCCATAGCAAATCTCACCTATCTCCAGGTTCTTGATCTCACTTCAAATAACTTAACCGGTGAAATACCGGCTGAAATTGGGAAATTAACCGAGATTAACCAGCTTATTCTCTACTTAAATTATTTCTCCGGTTTGATTCCATCTGAGATTTGGGAGCTTAAGAATCTTGTGTATCTTGATCTGAGAAATAATTTGTTGACTGGTGATCTTCCTGAAGCAATATGCAACACTAGTTCCTTGGGATTAGTAGGATTTGCTAACAACAACTTAACCGGGAAAATACCAGAATGCTTAGGAGATTTGGTTCACCTCCAGATTTTTTTAGCTGGTGTTAACCGGTTCAGTGGTTCAATTCCGGTATCAATTGGTACTCTGTCTAATCTGACGGATTTAGACCTGAGTGAAAACCAATTAACTGGTAAAATACCGAGAGAAATAGGAAATCTCTCGAATTTACAAGCTCTCGCTTTAACTGATAACTTGTTGGAAGGAGAAATACCGGCTGAGATCGGAAACTGTACGAGCTTAAACCAGCTTGAGTTGTATAATAACCAGTTAACCGGGAGTATACCAGCTGAATTAGGGAATTTGGTTCAGCTGGAAGCACTCCGGTTATACGGGAACAAACTCAATTCTTCAATACCAACCTCATTGTTTCGGTTAACGCGATTAACCAATTTAGGGTTATCAGAAAACCAGTTGGTTGGACCAATACCGGAAGAAATCGGTTATCTTAAGTCGCTTAAAGTCGTTACGTTTCAAATCAACAACTTAACAGGAGAGTTTCCACAGTCAATCACAACCTTGAAGAACTTGACAGCAATAACAATGGGGTTCAATAATATTTCCGGTGAGCTCCCGGCGGATCTAGGGCTTCTTACAAACCTTCGGAACCTCTCCGTGCACAACAATCTTCTTACCGGACCAATACCTTCTAGCATAAGTAACTGCACCAATCTTAAAGTCCTGGACCTGTCTCACAACCAGATGACTGGCAAGATTCCGCGGGGATTAGGACGGATGAATCTTACGTTACTTTCTCTTGGGCCGAATCGGTTTACTGGTGAAATTCCAGATGATATCTTCAACTGTTCAAACCTCGAAACTCTAAATGTGGCAGAGAATAACTTAAATGGAACTCTCAAGCCATTACTTGGGAAGCTTAAGAAACTTAGGATTTTGGAAGTTTCATTTAACTCTCTCACTGGAACAATTCCTCGAGAGATCGGGAATTTGAAAGAGTTGAATCTTTTGTACCTTCAAGCTAACCGTTTCACAGGGAGAATCCCGAGGGAGATATCGAATCTCACTCTCCTCCAGGGGCTTACACTGCATACGAATGATCTTGAAGGTCCAATTCCTGAAGAAGTGTTTGATATGAAGCAACTCTCAGTGCTTGAGCTATCCAACAACAAGTTCTCAGGTCCAATTCCTGTCTTGTTCTCGAAGCTCGATTCGCTTACTTACTTGAGTCTTCAAGGAAACAAGTTCAACGGGTCTATACCTGCAAGCCTCAAGTCACTTTCACATCTCAACACATTTGATATCTCTAACAATCTTCTCACTGGAACCATCCCTGATGAGTTGCTATCTTCGATAAGAAACATTCAGCTTAACCTCAACTTCTCAAACAACTTCTTGACTGGAACTATCCCCAACGAGCTTGGAAATCTTGAAATGGTTCAAGAAATCGACTTTTCAAACAATCTCTTTTCCGGGTCTATTCCAAGATCTTTACAAGCCTGCAAAAACGTTTTCTTACTGGATTTTTCGCGGAACAATCTCTCAGGTCAGATCCCAGATGAAGTCTTTCAAGAAGGAGGCATGGATATGATCATAAGCTTGAACCTTTCAAGAAACAGTTTCTCTGGTGGAATCCCTATGAGCTTTGGGAACTTGACGAGTTTGGTCTCCTTGGATCTCTCTAGTAACAATCTCGCAGGTGAAATTCCAGAGAGTCTCGCCAATATTTCGACTCTGAAACATCTCAAACTAGCTTCAAACCACCTCAAAGGCCATGTTCCTGAAACTGGTGTGTTCAAAAACATCAATGCCTCTGATTTAATGGGAAACACAGATCTCTGTGGAAACAAGAAGCCTCTCAAGCCATGTATGATCAAGAAGAGCTCAAGCCACTTCTCAAAGAGAACTGCGATCATCTTAATCGTTCTTGGATCAGCCGCGGCTCTTCTTTTTGTACTGCTTCTCGTTCTGATTCTCACCTGTTGCAGGAAAAAGGAAAAAAAGAGTGAGAACTCATCAGAGTCTTCATTACCAGATTTGGATTCAGCTCTAAAGCTAAAGAGATTTGATCCAAAAGAGTTGGAACAAGCAACAGATTCTTTCAACAGTGCCAACATCATTGGTTCAAGCAGCTTAAGTACAGTGTACAAAGGTCAATTACAAGATGGAACAGTGATTGCAGTAAAAGTATTGAATCTGAAACAATTCTCTGCAGAATCAGATAAATGGTTCTACACAGAAGCCAAAACATTGAGCCAACTAAAGCATCGAAACCTCGTGAAGATCTTAGGGTTTGCTTGGGAAAGTGGTAAAATGAAAGCTTTAGTACTTCCATTTATGGAGAACGGAAGCTTGGAGGACAAGATTTACGGCTCTGCTTCACCGATTGGATCGTTCTCTGAAAGAATCGATCTTTGTGTTCATATCGCAAGCGCAATCGATTATCTTCATTCTGGATTTGGTTTCCCAATCGTTCATTGCGATTTGAAACCAGCGAATGTACTCCTAAACAGTGAACGTGTTGCTCACGTCAGTGATTTCGGAACTGCTCGGATTCTAGGGCTACGTGAAGATGGAAGCACCACAGCTTCAACCTCAGCTTTCGAAGGCACAATTGGATACTTAGCTCCAGGTAAAATACTTCAAAACCCTAATTTTCACATCTCTTCTCTTCTCCTTCATCTAATTTCACACTCAATTTTTCATGATCAGAATTTGCTTATATGAGGAAAGTGACGACAAAAGCTGATGTTTTTAGCTTCGGGATCATAATGATGGAGCTAATGACGAAACAGAGACCGACTTCGGTGATTGATGAAGAATCACAAGGCATGAGTTTGCGTCAATTGGTGGAGAATTCGATTGGAGATGGAACACAAGAAGGGATAATTAGGGTTCTTGATCCAGAACTTAGGTCTTCTATCGTTTCTCAGGAACAAGAAGAGGCTATTGAAGATCTGTTGAAGCTTTGTTTGTTCTGTACAAGCTCTAGACCTGAAGATAGACCTGACATGAATGAGATTCTTACACATCTGATGAAACTTAGAGGAAAGATCATTTCAGTTACAGATCGTTACGATGATCGACAAGTTTAGGAGCAAAGTTGAGATGGACAAGACGGGTCTGTTTTGATTTTTGTTTTGTTTTTGTTTTATAGAATTTGAAAGAAAACGAAAGTTGTGATTTGGTTTGCTAACATTTTGGTTTAGTTAATTTCTTGTTTTTTTCTTTTCAAGTTCTTGCCTTTATTTGTTGTATGTACAGCTCTTCAAAGAGGAGCTTCAGAATCTTTAGTACTCTTATTGTTTTGGATTATGGTAAGAAGAGATCATTCATTTGCTGTTATTTTTATCATATGCTTGAATCATATCATGATTGAATGTGAAATTATTTTGTTAGGAGATGTTGAGTCTCCTCTCTGTTTTACATTTCTGCGTTGATGGATAATATGAGTCTTGAGAAAGCTCGTACCTTTGAAGATTCTTCTGTTGCAGGAAAGGTTTTAACTAAATCTTTAACATATCAAGTTCTTAAATCCTTAATCCTTAAATGCATTATAAGCTACAAAAGCCTATAATCTCTTGCTTTGGCTTGAATGAAGAAACATGTTTCTCTATGGGAAAGACAATATAGAGAGAAACGCACACAACTAACTTCATATATGACGTATATATGCATTAAGCTACTCACACATTCTATATTTTCTCAATTTTCAAGAAAATTTTAAAAGATAACTAACTAGTCTTCTGAATCATATTAATCTCTATGCTTTTCGCGCTATTAGCAGCTTGTTGATTTGTGTCTCTATCTTCATTGTTTGGTGATGAAATAGGTAGATTAGGAACTCCTTCAAGGTTCTTCAAATTTTTGTCATCAAGGTAATGCTGATAAGCAAATGAAGTGAAGCCCCAAATAGCTAAAATGATGGAGATAACTTTAGTCCCATCCATTTTATCATGAAACACTACAACCGCTAGTATCGGAACAATAGGTAATCCCACCGCGGTTATTGCGTTGCAGAACACAGAAGATGACTCAAAGATTAATCCCACAAGACCAATTGTGTACATTTTCCAAGTAATAGCTGTGAAAAACAAAGTAATTCTATATGAAACCTCTCCAAGTTTGTAGCTTTTCATCTCACCGGTTAAAGTTTTCCACTCCCCGCTCGCGAAAAGTCCAATGAGAAGCGCACAAGTTGCAACAATAGACTGATAAAAAAACCATTTCAGTGACTGTTGAAAATGTATTCTTCTTTAAAACTTTGCGGAGTATAAGCTGCACGAGAGATAGAAGTAGTCCACTCGTAGCAGAAGCAGCGATGGTACACAAGAAGCCTATTGCATATTTGCCTTTAGAGACTTTTGTGGTTTGTGATTCATTGTTGAACACAAGTAGAGTAGAGGAAATGATGAGGAGAGAGAGAGAATTCACTATGTAAGGGGTGAACTTTTGTGAGTTGAGAATGTATGAGAAGAAAGCTGTAAACACCAACTGTGAAGAACAAATGAGAGAGTAAGTAGAAACCGGTAAGTAGAGCAAAGCGAACGAGGATAAGTAACAGTTTTCTGATACTAATAGTCCAATGCTAATGTAAACTGATCCAATGGTAGTGAAGGAAGACAAATTTCTGAAACGTGTGTTTGTTGTTGTTGTGTTGTTTGAGGTTGTTGTGTGATGGTTGAAAAGAAACGAAACAGAACAAGAACAGGAAAGCCAATGATTGTAACTAAAGAATCCATCCACTTACTCTTTCCACCATTTTGATAGTATAATCTACCAAGAATTGTAGCTGTTGCTTGGCAAGAGAGAACAAAGAACGAATAAATGAAGATTCGAAGCCACCTCTTACGATTCTTGGATATAGCTACTGATGATGATTCACCATCCATGATGATTTTGGGTTTTTCTTGCTTCTGTGATCTGCTTAAGTTGAGAAAATCAAAGAGAACACACTTATAAAAGATTTTTACATGTTCTAAGGATGTTTTTAGAAAACTGATGCTTCATACTTACTACTTCACTTGAAGTTATTCAGAATTTTTCCATGGCTGATCTTTACCGACTGGCACATATTCCTAGTGAAATATATGGTGCATGGTGTGGCCAACATGATATTTATAAAATGTGGAGACTCTTATTGTGTTAGCTCCAAAATGCTTTATATAAAAAGATCATTTAGATCAAAAAGATCCAAAATTGAGAATGTCACTCTTATTAAAGACCTTGTGGAGTAGTTAAATGATGACTAACTAGACTCCACCGGAATCTAGCAAATTAGCTGTGTGAGTTTTGTATGGATTCAACAACTCTCATTTAATTTCATCTTGGACTCTTATGTAATAATGGCATTGTTAACATCTTTCAATAGGCATGTAGCTGTTAAACTAAAAGATTTAAGTGAAGAAACTTTGATGAAGAGACTTCGGATTAGTACTTATGTGCTGTGATAACATGCATGGAAAGTGGAAACTGGTTGAAAATTCAAGATTGGGACGTTTCAATTTGATTATTACGTTAAAATCACTATACATTTTTTGGACGAACTACAAAAATCTAAAGAAACTATATAGAACAAAAATTGAAAATTTATATCGAAAACAATCACTTCGATTTCATATAGAGCAAAGTATAGTTCTGCGATTCTTGATCCTGCCTTTGTTGAACGACCTCCGAAGGTGAATGTGCACAAGGAAATGATCCACAAAGCTAACTTGTATTTTTTTCCTATTTAGCTTTGCTCTGATGAGACCCCAACGAAGAAACACAAAGAACAACACTTCTTTTTACCTGCAAATGATAGATTATGACAGTTTTAATTAGATTTTTGATGAGTAAATGGCAATGAGACGATTTGGGGACTCACAGGTTTTAGCGATGAATCTGAAGAAGAACATAAGAGAAGCAATAGAGAGGAAGAGCAATGGCGATCCCAGCTATGAAGTTAGAGAAGAGCCGCTTGTTGTCTCTTGTGGGTACGAAAACCGTCTTGAGTGTGTTGGTTAGTTCGAAAAGACGGTGAGATATCTGGAGAACAAGAAGAACACAGATGTTTCAGAAAGTTTGTTAGTAGAAAAGACCACGGAGAAAAGAAGTTTCCGTTTCTTACGAGGACATATATTGCAGTTGTGAGCATGAAATTGAGCATAGGGTATCCCGGAATAAGAGAGAGGAGCCATTTTGGCTGCCCATCAGGCATGTTTGATCTGAAAATTGGTGTGTTTAGTTCAACAAGTGACCTAATAAACTTCTAGGAAACAAGATTAAAGTCGCCGAAAACAAACCTTAGCCATATATGAAATTGGGAAATGTAAGTCTCTAAAGTGATCTTGCCGAGCCACCTGCACAGAGAAATGTAAAGAGTATTACATGGAAATGAAGCAAGCATACCAAACCAGGCCTTAGCTTAAATATAAGTGCGAGTTGGCTTACGCGAAGAGAGTCAATGAGACACTTCGAAGCTGGTGGGTGAAATTCCGAAGGCATATGTAAACACTAGAATTCAAAAACCAAATGGCGAGTCATGTTTCAATTTCAGCAAGTGAAAAAAGGGACAGATATAAAGACGAAAGAGAATTTATTCACACACGTGATGGGGATCCAAGATGTATATGGATGATACATGTTGTAACTAGTCTTGTCCAGCTTGTAGATACGTTCATACCACACATAGCCAACCTAAAATAAATGTGACCAAACAGGAAAAATATATCAATGTGTATAAACGGATGGTGCCATCAACAAGCTAAAAGATGACTGAAATGACTTACAAGCACAGCAATAGTCACTATCGTAGTCTTTATGGATAGTCTTTTCTTCGTTTCACAGTCCTCTAACTTCTCCATCCATCTCTCTACCTAGAGAATGATCCCAAGTTTTGAATTTCATTACATCGGCACTAAAAAAGTAGAAAAAAAATAGGAAGTGTGTTTCTGTTTAAAAACTTACAGTTGGGTGATAATAGGCATAAATCATTCCAATGATCCATATGTAGCGGTCAAGGCCTGATCTGAAGTGCCATTCATGTAGACGATGAAGATCGGGCTTCGCAGGGTCGCTGTAACCTGCAGTTAGTCACAAGCAATTTCTAAATATTAGAAACCCCTTCAAACATCATTATGAATTGCTTCATTCCATCTAGAAAATGTGATCAGATCCAGAGAAGTTAACCACCTAGCAAAAATGTTAATGGACCCCAGAATATTTCAAAAGCTCCAGGAATTTCCCACATAAAAAAGACGATGAGGAAACATGAAAATATCTTCAGAGCCATCACAGATCCTATCTCATTGTACTTGCTGAAGATACCCAGAGCTCCATAGACCATTAGGGTGAAGAGAGTATGCATTGGGCAGATATAGTACAACATATAGTCGTTGTTAAGAACAATACAGCAGAATGCGACAAAGAAGTTCAGCCTCCACATCATCTGTAAGAGAACAAGATTTTAGATGTGTAAGCTAAATTACAGTGACGAGGGTTCATCATGGAGTGAGTAGTATCACCTGTGCAAAACGTGCAACAGAGAAATCCTTTCTGACATAGTAGTACGAGAAGTTTCCAAAACCAGTCATCCAAACATAAGCAGCAATAAAGATACGGATTGCATTGTATATCTCAGCCGCAGCAAAGTAGTGATACAATAAGAACAAAACCTGTTAAAAAGTAAGAGATGAGAATGATATCTAGAAAGTGGCAATGAGAGCTACAATACAGTAACTGACGAATAAAAGGCAATGATCATATTGGCAATAATCAAGAGAAACTTGCCTGCATCCATCCTTTCCACTCTTCGGTCTGGTGGCGATTAAGGTAAAGAATGGATTTCCCAGTTATTGGTGACTTGTCATTATGCTTTTTGAGAGATGTCATGGCTGATACTATGATGAGAAGAACGTATAGAAAAATGAAAAGATCGCGGTTGTAATTCTGTCAAAGTAAACCAAGTCTTATGAGCAAAAGCGTTCAAATATTTGAAATAGATACTCTTTCATGGACTTAAGATCAAAAGCGAGTGAAATAACTGGGTACCTTGGTAGAATCTCCAAGAAATTCCGTGCGGTCACAGATATAAAAATATATTAAGATTGCCCCAAACTCCGACCTAGGTATGATTATGAATGTTAACATAGGATAACAAACAAAGAGATCATCACTTCTTGAGGTAGCTTTCACTTACATTGCTCTCAGGGTTGCTCGGTGTTCCAACAGAAATGAATCTTCCATACTCAAAAACCTGTGTTTCAATAAATCATAGACACCCTAGCATGAGAACTGCTCAAGAATTATAATAAACAAACAAGAAAAAAATTATGAGCTGGTAACACCAACCTGATTATGTTTGTTCTGATTGATGAATTATGAAATCTTACAGATGTCGATCTGGCAAGACCTCCTTCCAACAAATCAGCTTTGTCATCGTCCTTCTCAGCTACACCTCCCAAATCAACCAGATTATTATCCGAATGACTGCATTAGAAGAACACAACTCTTTTAAAGGCTAAGTCGAAAGATAAGAAGCACAAGAGAGGGTGCTTCATGACTAAACTCTACTACATTATCGAGAGTACCACATTGAAAAACTTACGGTTTCAATGGAACCCAAGATTTTCTGTACTCAAGCAGCTCCGAGTATATCCAACCAACAAATATTGGGACTACACCAAGTAGAAGAGATACCTACAAAAATTTCACTACAAGGTTAAATCTTGTAGATTGAGATCAATCAATAAGTTACTAAAAAAGTCACACACAAAGACTCAATTTCCATGTATTTGCTAAGACTTAGACTTTGATCAATTAGTATTTATGATCCATCATTGACAGAGAATACTACTTGTACTCCTGTCATATGCTTTAGACTGACTTCAAGATTATAAAAGTCACTTTCTTAGGTTTCCCCTTTAACTAAAAATGGCAGCTTTCACAAAGTCACAGTCACAATAGTACTTGCCAGATAAATCAACCTAAATCGACTCAGCATTGAATCGAAATTGTACCTGCCCCGGCGTAATTGGTCCCGGATCCACCATTTTTAACGATCTTTGTTTAAAACTTCTGAACTGCTTTAAACAAAAACAAAAAAACTTCTGAACCAAAGACGAACAAATTTATGTAAACGAATACAAAATCCACAATGGAAATTGAAAAAAAGAAGTGAAATTCGGGAGTTTCAGAAACAATCTCAAAGATTTGAAATTACCAGAGATCGAAGGCGAAGACGAAGATGGTGATATGATATAGAGAGATAGTGATCTCTAGCAGACGATCATAATAAATACCAGAGAGATAGAGAGAGATGGAGATGTGGAAGTGTTAGCTTGAAGAATAGAGAAAGATGTTCGGTGACGCGTCGTTTTCTATCGCCGGCGACTGATTTTTCCGAGCGATTGATCTCTGGTTAGAGACAGTGACTCGACAACATTTTTCCGTGTCCACTCAAATAGTAAAGTTTCATTATAAAGGTCCTTCTATTTATTTATTTTTAAAATTTTAAATTATTTGAAAATTTACAAATCTGGATCCGTTTACTTTATATATATATTATTTCAATGGACGAAATTAAAAAGGTTGGTACAATAATGTTAAACTTAAAAAGTAAATAATATGAATGCAAATAATTAATTTCTTCGTTTTTTTTCGTATTGGAAAATGATCGTCGAAAGTAATTATTAAAAAAATGTGGTTAGTGGATCCAACATGTCGTGAACACAAGATGGACTTGTCAAGCAACGAACCGGTCATCCCTTACATGATACGCCAAGGGATAATGTTTTTTTTTTTTAAAAACATCAAAAGATTCATATTTTATTAAGCTTGTTCGAAAATAATATTTTCATGAGGTAACTAATCCGGAACTCTGAAGCTTACATAGAAAAATAAACTTTCTCGTGTTCGAGCTCTTTTTGCAAGGAAGTCGGCACGAACATTACTCAATCGAGGGAAAAAGATAATAGAAAAATCATCAAAACGCAATTTCAAAGACTTAATTATTTCTAATTTGGTGGCAATATTAGGCCAATCATCTTCGTCGTCTAAGAACTTTATTATCTCCAAAAATATTTCAAACCGGATGTTGATTAATCTTCGTTGTAAAGCAATCATTATAGCCCATATCAGATCTTCTAATTCTGCATGAAGTGGTGTTAGGGTACGAATACAAGACTTTAAACCCAACAAAGGGGCTGGTGAATCGGACATAAAGAACTCCATACTTGATACTATATCATCCTCTCGCATGAACCATCAATTTGGCAGGCGATACATGATCTGTTTTCATCTTGAATTATATGGTTTAGTTGTAGGGGAGGTACCTGTACCTCATCCTCTTCTTGTTCAAACAGTTGTTCCACCACTTGTGCCATTTTCCAACTCGAGCTCTCTGTAGAAGCTAAGTCTATTGTATGTAGGGCAGATATCTCTTTACCGTTAAAAGCTTTGTCGTTCCTTACCTTCCACACATACCACATGATCCATGGTATAGAGGCGAGCTGTTCATCTGTAGCACCATAATCTCTTACTCTCCAAACCAGAAAATTGATGTTAGTATACAAAGCCGCACTTGGGAAAACCCTTGGAATCATTGGGATACTAGAGAGTGCCCAAGTTTATATTGCCGGTGGACACTCAAAGAGTAGTTAGTTAATAGATTCATCTTTTGCCCTACACGTAGGACAGGTCCGATCTGATCCGTAATGTCGATCCACTAACCTACCACACGTCGCTATACAAGCTGAGATGACCTGCCACATAAAATGTTTGATTTTTCTTGGAGTTTTTAGCTTCCAAGCACGGGCTTTAAGCTAATGTTTTCTTTGATATTAACAAATATTCAACTGTATCAAATCTATCCTATATACAACAATGTGTATGATCAATTAAATATGATCAAACTCGATTGTTATGTTGGTTCCTTAATTCTTACTTGAAAGAATTCCATTTCCTTATAACATAATTTGAAGATTGATTTAATTTCATAATCAATATAACCCGGTCACGCACATTAAGAGAAGTATATATGAATTAAATAAATTCGTAGTAAACACCCAATTATTGGTTGAAATGAGTGGGTGAGGTTGTGAGGTTGTGGTCACATATAGTTAAGTACTTAACTTCAATTTATCCTTCTATAGTCTAAATTTAATTTTAAATACCCAAAATTTTTCATTTGCTTTTGGTATTCGATTATATTTTAGATACGAAGTTATGTCCTTTTCCTCATTAGTTAAAATGATTTTAAGCTTTTTTAATAAAACAGAAAGCAAGTAATGAAAAAGAGAGACCCATGAAAGGTATTTTGCTTCTATATATTTAACAAAAATACTCAAAAGATAAAATTATTGTAATAATTAACTCGAAAAGATTCCATATTATGTTTAACATTACTACATTATAATCCTATAGCTAGTTACAAAAATATGTATATACATGCAAAAAACAAAAATAAAACCATCACTTTATTATGCATCCGAATTGTTTCTATATAGTATGATGTTATAATTCTATATCATCAAGGCTCTTGCTTGAAGAAAACTGAAGGAAACATCTCCTTCAAGAGCTCGAACTCATTCTCATTGTGAAACTCTTGGTGGTGTTGATGATAACTAGGGTTTACATTCACACTAGCGTATGGCGCACGGAAGAGATCATCATGTGAGTAGCTTCTTGGAGTATTGTTGATGAGATCGGAAAATATTGGAGACGGTGATGGGTTATAATCAGATGCGGCGGATCCAGAGAACATTCCCGTGCGGCGATTGGTTGGAAGCGGGTGGTTATGTTGACTCTCGTAGGTTGTGATCACGACCGTTGGATCTTGGTAAGATCTCTCCACTCTTTTCTTCACGTTACACTTCTGGGTCGTGCATCTATAGTAACTCCTATTCTCATAATTGACATATAGTATATTGTTTAGCATGTGACCAGAGCAGTGCCTACGATTTTAAAGGTCTAAGGCGAAAAAAAATTTAAAATCATTTATATATTTTAAAAATAAAAATATTATTTAACAAATTATTTTAATTAAAATTTAACAAATTATTTTATAAAGAATTAGAAATAATTAAAATTATTTTCTAAATCTACAAAAAAAATTATACTATTTTTTTAAGCTATACAAATATAATTTATACTATTATTATAATTTATTTTCTTAATTAACACTACATTTAATCAATAAAATACTAATACTTACAATATTTCTTTTGTAAAATATTATAAATAATTAATACTATATTCTTAACATATGAAATAGAATTGTAAACTCAATAAAATAACACTTAAAATTGTAAATTTAACATATTTTACTTATATTAAATAAAACTTTTAAAAATATGGGACCCTAATATTTGATTAATATTATGGGGCCCAAGGTAAATGCCTTTTTTGGCTCCACATAGGCACGCCTTTGCATGTGACTTATAATGTCCGTTACAAAAATAGGTCTTTCTTTTTTTGTTATAAAAAAATTGATGGACTTTTCAAAGAATGTCAGAATCCAAAACTTGTTGATGGTAAATACATGCAAAATTTCACAAAGAACTTGACCAAATTTCTTTGTCGATGTACTTTTTTAATGATTAAAAACAAAAATATTGATAAGAATAATTAAATAGATGATAGTTATGATTATGAAATATGTATGTGTATCAGTGTATGTGAATGTGAATATTTTAGAAAATAATATTATTTTAGATTTTTACTAACATTAAAAATGTTTAAAATAGAAAAGTAATTATAAATAAAAATTATTTAATATCAAAATTAAAATCAATTTTCAATAAACCAAACAAAATAACCTAAGATACTAGATACATGGAAATCTTAGAACTTGAATGGGTGTAGATATATAAGAAAAACCAAAGTTGCTTTTATTTTTTCAAGTAGAAAAATAAAATTGTTATATATTAATTAGTCAATAAAATTACCTCGGATAAGGACTGTTTTTGACTGCCTTTTGGCCGTACTTTCTCCAACGATAGCCGTCTTCGAGATGATCAACTTCGGTCTTAGTCATAAACGAGACTCGTGGCTCTTTTTGCTTCTTCTCCTCTTTCTTCTTTGTTTTAACTCTGAAACCATATGTTACTCAATTCAATTAAATTAATCCTTAACTAGATTGGACCATCTGTAAATCATGGCACCGTACCGTACACTTGACTTTGATTCTTTTAAATATATTTAATAATGCTAATTGCTGAGCACCAAATGATTGTTAGGACTTAGGACAAAAGTATTACTTTAATCTTGGTGATAGTCTGCCAAAAAAATAGGACACGTCTTTTTGTTTTAGTGGTTTCTTTAGGGAACAGATTTATACTTATTATAGGTACCAAATAGTTAAGTAAATTTATTAAAAAATATTATCAGAGTACAAAATCCTAATCATCTGTACTACTAAATTATGTGTTCCAGAAAAACTATGATCGTAATAAGTTGATTTATCATTCTTTCAATTACTAACCTAAAATTGTACCAAAACATATTTATGTAAAATTACATCTTAAGATATATATGCAAATAGTTTCATCTAAATCAAATCCCCAGGGTACTCTTACAGATGTCATTTCATGGTATATGCAAACTTCATATTTAATGTTGTGTAAGAAAATTCTAAATTAATATTTTTAGTTAGTTTAACAAAATCGTTTTCGTGATTAATTTGGGCCTGAAAGTGAAAAAAGGAATTTTTTTGATATTTTCACATGTTTAAGGTTTT
Organism: Cardamine occulta; assembly: GCA_028015245.1. Lineage (NCBI taxonomy): Eukaryota > Viridiplantae > Streptophyta > Magnoliopsida > Brassicales > Brassicaceae > Cardamine > Cardamine occulta. The sequence continues at coordinate 21,106,609 of CM051385.1, forward strand.
TGTGTTTAGTTAGAGAAATAATAGTAACTTTAGGTAAAGAAATAAAAATGGTTAAGTTTAATAAAAAAAAAATGTAACTTTGATCATGATTCATGTGAACTCTAAATATTCTATCTTGCTTAACTAAATAAATGTTTAATTAGTAAAAGCACTTATGCAACTTACACTTTTTGAGAACGTTGAGCATCTTCTCCTCCATCGTCAGCTTCTCTTTTCCTCAGGCTCTTGCCGGAATCTTCGCCGGGACGATGATCAGCCTCACTCGAAGAAGGAGAAACAGAAACCCTAGTTTCACTCTCAATGGTTGCACCGCCACCACCGACAACTTCATGACTCTTGTGACTACTATTATAGTTATAAGCATTATACAAACCATTCTCTTGATCGATTGAAGTATTGAAAAACTCGGAAGAAGATGGTGAGATCTCGAAACCCAAATCGTACGCTCCATGAGGACTCAAGTTCTTGGAGGGTAGATCAAAACCGAGTTGTGATGATGAGATCATGTTTGCATTATATGTAGATGGACCAGAAACGTAAGGGAGATTGATCATATTTTGGTTGTTGATATTGTAATGATTAGACATGATGAAGAACAAAGAGAGAAACTTTAACCCTAAAAAAAGAAGAAGAAAATGACAAAGAGAGGAGCGTGAAGAAGAAGCGGAAGAAGAAGAAGAAAGGAGAAAAAAGAAAGAAAGAAGAAGAACTTTTTATGTTTATAATATTTTTAAGACTTTTGGGTCTTCTCGTATTTATGCCTTTTGATAAGTATATATTATTTAATATGTCTTGTTGAATAAGTATACTAAATGGCGTTTTACCATTTCATGGAAATTTTTTTTGTCTTATATATTTAAAAATATAAGGTTGAATGAAAGAGTGTTAGTGTGTGAATGATTTAAAAAGAGGTTTGGAGTTTGAATGACTTTATACAATTCAAAAACGGTAACTTTTTATAAAGTTGAGTTGACAAAAAGCATTTTACCTTCTAAATCGAGAGTTACAAAAGTGGCCTCGTGTGAGGAAACATATATATTAGTTTGTCATTTTGTTTCCTAAATGCTTAATGTGAACATTGAACATAAAAGAAAATGGAAATTTATCATATTAAAAAGAAAACAGTTCTTTGAACTCTCTATTCATTTCGTTAAAAAAAAAAAAAAAAAAAAAACTCTATTCATTGTTTGACCACACAAAAAAAAAAGTCCTATTCATGAAATAAATGTAAAATTAATTGTTCCAAAATATAGATATCCCATATTTGATAAACATGACGTACAAATTTGGATTATGTCAGAAAAAAAAAAAAGGTACAACAAATTTGGGTTCTTTTAGCAACCTACTTTCTTTTGGGGCCTTAAAGTAAGACCTGAAAAGTTGATATAACCATTTTAAAGATTTTTTTTTGGGGGCAAGGCCTTAAAAGTTAATATTTACCTTTTATAGATGTGGAATAAGGTGGGAAACAACAAGCTCGTGGATGAAGGCGATGACTAATGATTTAACCGGTAACCGGAAACAGTAAGTCACCGGTCATCTTTGTGTGAAGAAGGAACAGCAAGTCAAAAATTCAAAGGTAATTGTGGGGTTATTAGGATGACACGTGTAAATATTGGCACCGGCATTTGACCGTAACCGACACATGACCTGGCACGTGGTGGACTACTGCATTTTGTTCCTCAACCCTAATAAATACCAGACGTTAGTTTATTAAATTGAATAAGTCAAGGGACAAATGCTACAATCTGTAAAGTTAGAATCAATTTACATGAAAATTCCATAAACTTTGTAAAATTTCTATAAAAATATTGTACAATTTTTGTTTGTTTGTTTACATCAATTGGATCGACAACCTGATCTATAGTTAGATCCACATTTTTCAGAAAAACACAATTTTCTTCTATTCCCTATAAAAAAAAATTTTAAAATAGAAAATTATCCGCTGGTACTTAAATTATTTTCTTTTTATATAGTGATATTGTATCACTGATACATATGGGATTAAACTGGGTTTAATGACAAATGTAAAGGTCATTTTAAAGACAAAGGAATTATATGAACCATTTGGTCGTTATTTTCATTGTGTATAGGTTTAGGTTTGATCTGTTATCACGTTAAAGGAAAAATATGATGAAGACACTGACGATTTATCAACGTCATCACGCTGCACAATCTCTTTTATGTTTTCACATTAGAACTTTCCTCAAGCATAAAAAGAACATTAAATGAGAAAAAATGAATGTAATACAAGAAATATGGTGAGATCTATTATTGCTTTTGAAATTTAATACATTGTCAACATTACAATATAGTTTTATTTAGCCAAAAAAGAGTGGAATTGATGCAAACCATGAAAGAAAATAGAAAAAAACAAGAGACCTGAAAATGACAATGAGAAGTGACTATATATATTGACTTTACATACAGTCAAAATGGGTTTAAAATTGATTTTTTTTAATATAGTACCTATATATATACATATTTGGTTCTTTTACATAGATTTTATATATATTTAATTTAATATTGTATATAACCTATAAACTGCTCATGTAAATCGGGGTTTTGATTTAAATTATACGAATCACAAGTTATGACAGCATCATGTATTGAGGTTATAAAAATATTTGATCATACAAAATTTTAATTGTAATTCCAAGAAACTGATGAAATTTTAAACCCAAAAAAATTGATGAAAACGTTTTCGAGACAACTACAATTATTGTAGATATTCTCGATTGCCCAAAATAGCAAACAATCATGATTCTCCGTGGACCAAAATTTTTTTATTTTTTTTTCGTGTGCAACTGGACGAAAACGTATTTTACTAGTTTTGAGTTTTGAGGGACTTGTTTAATTTGAATGAATCCATTAACAAATTAATTAGAATAAAGCGGATTATTATTTGCTGTAAATTAGTACTTTTTGTTATTGTTCACAATAATAGAATTTACTGTACTCTTTTATATTTTCCGTTTTGTAAATTACCAAAGTTAAGCAGTCAACCTCTATTTCTCTAAAAGAGGTAAAAAAAGAAGAAGAAGATTTATACAAAAATGATATGTTTTCAGTTGAAATTTACGACCAATTTCGTGGAATATGTACGGATGCACCAAACTTCTAAAAGATTTTTTGTTGTTGAGTAAGATTTTTCTTTCGTACTATCATTGTTTGAACAGTTGTCATGATTGAGAAAGCATAATAGTTATTATTTGAAACTATTAAAGTCTACTAAATGTTAACATAAATGATTATGATTCTAAAATATGAGAAGTTACAGAATGATATTATTGACCTATGCCATAGTTGAAACTTGTTAGGTGAGTGACAACATAAGAAAAACATATCTTATATATTCTGTTCTAAAATTTTTAAATTTCTAAGAGATGATAGAAATTAATTAAAAACTAAACAGAAATAGATGAGCATTAATAATTGGATTAACAAATATCAAATCTTCACACATTTTACACTCTTTCGAAATCTGCGAACACAAGAATATAAACATGAAAGAATCATAGCCATCAAACCGAAGTAAACCAATGTCATATACTCGATCAATCGGTATGAGATCAAACCAGTGAAGGAAACCGGAAATCAAACCTCTTCATCCTCATCATTCATTATCCTGGGTGAGAAGAGAACACTTTCTGCTATAAGTAAAGGCCAAAGAAACCGAAATTAAAACCGATTCAAGTAAACTATGAAATGTTTTATAGTCAATTTGAATCATGTTGTAATGTGGGTTCCTAAAGAGAAGTTGCAGTGATAGGTTCTTGGTGCTGGTTTCCAAGAGATCTAGAAGAGTAATCCTTCCACTATTGGTTCGGTCAAGCTTGTCAAACTGGTTACCGATCGGTTTAATGTCTTTATCGGTTATTTTCTTCATTTTCTTTAGTTTGTATATCACACTCTGCTTTACTGCAAAAAGAAAAATCTTATTAGATGAAACCAAGAAGATCATTGGACTAAAGATCATGAAACTAGTCAATGATGTTTAGGGCATCTCAAATAACATATTGCAAGTGCGATTAGATAATAAAGGTTTATGAATCTACTAAAATCTTAAGCTAAGGGAATTGAATCTAACTATAGAAATGCTTCTATATCGGGGGAATCAACTAGTTGTCTAGTTCATTAACTTAGAAACAATAAAATGGTGCAAACGCAGGAAATTTCAAAACTTTTGTAAAACACAATCTTTGATTATGAGTCCTCGAGTTCAAGAAAACACGCATAAACCCGAGAATCCAACAGATTCAAGAATCTTGGAAACTAATGGTTTCAAGAACGGCCTTAAGGACATAACTTTTGGTGCAAGAATCAGACCTTGCAAATCAACGAAAAACCCATATAAGAAATCAGGCGAAAAGGACGGGAATTGATAAGTAAAACAAGCAAATGAGTACCTCACGCAGCCATTGTGTTCAATATCTGCAGCAAAGAGAGATAGACATGTTTTCGCCAAGCACTCTCTTCGCCTGCTCTCTAAATAGACATGTTTTATAATTCAAACTGAAACATAAATAGCTTCCACGACTGATCACTTGAGTATTTTTTCCTACAATGTATATGAAACATGAGTATTTGGAAACGTGAAAAACATAAAACTGTGGAAACCAATTTTTTTTTTAAATCTTTGTCTCTATGACCGAATCTAGAAGCATTTCAAAAACACAAACAACAAGTTGGATGCATACACTTTTCTCTGTTGAAAATCTATAATTATCATAAAGAAAAACTTGCCTTTTGCCAATCCTCTCGATAGAGAGTGACTTCTCGAATAGACGCATGAATACAACCCTCCTGCTTGACAATGAGTGGAAAAAGTTAAATAGGTTGTTGCTCAAATGGTTAGACAATGAAACAATGTATTGATACAGAGGATGCTTACTTCCCGCGCATGTTCTTCACTTGAGAGATGCTTCCGGAGATTATCAAGGCTTTTGCAATTAAAAAGGCACACTTTGCAATAAAACATTTCGGTAGATTCACCCCTTTCACTGCACTTCTGAAGAACGTGTCTTCTTGTCTCTGAAACTGCAAGTAATCTTTCCCAGAGCCACTCTACAGAAGTGACCGGGGCTGACATTTTGTAAGGCCTATATGAATAAGCCAGAAAAAGGTTGTATATGCTCCGTTGTAGTAGCCGGACAAAACTATCTGAGAAGACCTCTTCCACACGATCGAATATGAGCATCATTGTCAATATTACAGTAGAACTTCTATTTCTATAAATTAATACTCGATAAATTAATAACCTCTCTAAATTAATAAATTATTCCGGCCCGAGTTGGACCGATATTATAATTGACACATTTTGATAAGATAATAAGATAATATTTTTTTTTGAAATCTCTATATAAATACATGATCCCATTAATAACATAAATTAATAATCATATAAATTTATTGTATATATATATATATATATGATTTTTTAGTGAAATATGATTCTAATGTTGTTTATTTATTCGTAAATTTGTAATTTTGTTGGAGTTTATCTCTATTTTTCTTAAAATATTAAAAATATATGATATTATCTTCTCAAATTGTATTAAAAATTATTAAAAACTTTTCTATATGCAATGATTATTTCTTAATATGTAAATGCATTAAACACATCAAAGTATTGTCTTCATTTTTTTACTTTTTATATAACATTTTTTGAAATTCGAAAAAACTCTCAATAAATTAATAATTATTAATTCACTTAATAAACTCTATAAATTAATAAAAATTTTCGGTCCCAATATTATTAGTTTATAGAGGATTTAGTGTAGTTTTATTTAGCTAAAAAGAAAGTGGAATTGATAGAAAACATGTAAGAAAATTAGAGAAAAAAGAAGAAGAGAGAGACCTTCTTCCTAACCAAAAATGATGAGGAGAAGTGACTACATATATTGACTTTACATACGGTCAAAAGAAAATTAAAATTGAATTTTTTTATATTGTACGTATATATAGATATTTGATTCTTTTATATAGATTTATAGATACTTAATTTAATATTGCATAACCTATAAACCGTGGAAGTAAATCTAGGTTTTAATTTAAATTATATGAATCACAACAATATCATGCATTGAGGTTATAAAAATATTGTACCTATATATAGCTAATCGATTTCATGATCTGCAGTTTGATCATCTTTTGAATTTGGCGGTCTTGAAACAAAAGATAATTAATATTACTTTATCTAATTTTTCATAGAAAAACAAAATATAAGAGAAAACAAATTTACTTTCGAACTCTTTGACAATATCAATTGTAATAGCTTTCTTCAGACCGTCTGGTACAACAGAGATAACTTACAACCGCTGTTACTTTCACCGGCCCATGGAAGTCCTTTTCTCTAAAATACTTTTCAATGAATCCATACACCTGGTCCGCAGGAAAACCTTTAGGAAGTGGAACATTTTCCAAGTACCACCAACAATCGGTCTAACACAAACAAAATAACACCATTGGAAAATTAGCACAAAACATTGGTCGAATCTAAATCTGATTCTCATTTTCTAAAAGCATATCATCAAAAAAACTGTATAATGAGAATGAGTATGGACAAGACAATAAAAGTCTGTTAAAGCAGATCAAATAGGAAATATTTAGCACTAGGAAAAGATTACTACCTTATCATGATTCACCTCGTTAGAATCGTCTTCTTCTGTACCATCTTCTATCTTTTTCTTCTTTGTCGCAGCTCCACCTTGCTTAGCTTTCTTCTTCTTTTTCTTATCTTCATGTAGCTTAGTGATAGCCCTGTTTTCCCATCCCGGTCCAAGAAAAAGATTGTATTTCCATAAATTTTCGTGATATAGACTGGGACATCCAAGGTTTGGATGATTCCTCTATCTGCATTAGAACACCAGAACTTGATATGAGTCAAAGTCGTGTAAATAAAGACATTGTCGTCCCAAAACCGGTTTAAAAACCGTTTTAAAAATTGACCAAAAATTGTACAAACGTGTTTCTTCTTGCAAATCCATATTCTCTCTTATCTCGATCTAATCTTTTCTTCTTGTCGCCACCATTAACCATGGGAAAATATGGAGTCAGCAAAAAATTACCACCTAGTTTGACAACCGATAGTTTTATTGGAGGGATAACTTCTCAACTTCAAAGTATGACGGCCTATTTATAGGGAGATCATGATAATAAAGATGGACGGGCTTCTAAAAACTTGGAAAAATCAGATAAAACAATAGCCACAGGCTAAATATACCAACAAATTGCCATTAGCAGAGATGATTGAAGATATTTTTCTCTTTTGATACTATTTGAAAACTCCAATTTATTGTTGTTTTCAATGATGTCATCCAAAAGTTTTGCATGGATAAAATATATTTGTAAAGATTTGATCCGGAAAGCTGTCTTATTTAGTACCGGTTAAAATTTGACCAAAAACCGTACAAACATGTTTCTTCTCGCAGATGCATCTTCTCTCTTATCTTGATTTAATTATTTCTTCTGGTCGCCACCATTAACCATGGGAAAATGTGGAGTCAGACTTTATTTGGATGAAGATACCAAAAAAAATACTACATAGTTTGACGAGTGATAGCTTTATTGGAGGGATAACTTCTCAACTTCAAAGTTTCGATCCAAGATTGTATATGACATTTGCAACTGCCTATGATGCATTTTATAACTACAATGAATCTCATACCAGTCTTGATTCCATCTTTAGGCATTCTATTATTATTTTTTTTCACCTTATCTTCGGGTAAAAGATTATTTTAATTTTAATTTTTTTTTCTTGTCGGTCCATATTAGATTCAAAAGATACTTATCCTACTTCGAGTTGGAGGAACACATTTTTAAAGATGTAGAGAGTGAGCTTCAACAAGTTACCAACAAGCTTAGCTCTATTTTAATCTGTACTTCCGACTGCTACTTCGAAGACATAATGGAGACATTAGAGAATCCAGATTAATATTGAGACGTTAGAGAATTCAGACTGCAAAGTCTTGTTGTTTGTCAATTTAGATGTTGAATATTTACACTTAATGCCACCTTGTATCTGTTGGATGACTTGGTCATTTTGATTTGTTATAACTTTTTTTACTGTTGGATTATTATTTCAGTGTTTGATTGTTATTTCAAGTTGCATTGGATCTGTTGTTATGGACAAATAAATATGGCTATATTATACTCCTTTTGTTATTATTTTTTTTGCGTAATCTCTTTTTGTTACTTAAAAATCAATTTTTAAGCATTTTTTTGTTTCTTAAAGATGAATTTTTTGAGTTTTCTATGCAGTTTTTAGTATATAATGATAGCAAATTGTAGAGTTCAATAGGTAATTAAAAGTTTTAAATTATTATTGATTTAGAATTATAGAAAATTGTTTGATTTCAAAAAGTTGTACATTTATGATTGAACATTAAATATTTTTCTTAACATGTGTGAAAGTACTAGAAAATTCATCTTTATAAATCATAGGAAGTATATCGTGGTTTTTTTTGTCAACATTATTAGCTCTGCTTTGTTATTATTTCATCCGTTTCATATTATTAGTCGCTTTAGAAGTTAAAATTCGTTTCATATTACTTGTCATTTTATGATTTCAATGCATATGTTTGGTAAAATTTTTAACTTTGTTCCTATTTTTTAATGTTTTGACCAATAAAATAAAACCAAATAAACATTCATTAAAGGTAAAATAGAAAAATTAACAGCTGCTGTAATATTTTTTTGTTACTGTTCTGTGGCATTTTATATTTTCCGTTTCGTAAATTACCAAAAGGTAATCAGTCAACCTCTATATCTCTAAAAGAGGTAAAAAATAAAAGGAAGAAGCTATATACAAAAAAAAATGATATGTTTTCAGTTGAAATTTACGACCAATTTCGTGGAATATTTACGATGCACAAACTTCTAAAGATTTTTTTTTTGTTGAGCAAGAATTTTCTTTTGTACTATCATTGTTTGAACAGTTGTCATGATTGAGAAAGCATACTAGTTATTACTTGAAACTATTAAAGTCTACTAAATGCTAACATAAATGATTATGATTCTAAATTATGAGAAATTGCAGAATGAGATTATTGACCTATGCCATAGTTGAAACTGTTAGATGAGTGACAACATAAGAAAAAAACCTCTCTTATATATTATGTTCTAAAATTTTAAAATTTCTAAAAGATGATAGAAATTAATTAAAAACTAAACAGAAATAGATGAGCATTAATAATTGGATTAACAAATATCAAATCTTCACACATTTCACACTCTTTCGAAATCTGCGAACACAAGAATATAAACATGAAAGAATCATAGCCATCAAACCGAAGTAAACCAATGTTATATACTCGATCAATCGGTATGACATCAAACCAGTGAAGGAAACCGGAATCAAACTTCTTCATCCTCATCATTCTCATTCATTATCTTGGGTAGGGTGAGAAGAAAACACTTTCTGCTATAAATGAAGGCCAAAAAAACCGAAATTAAAACCGATTCAAGTAAATTGCGAAATGCTTTATTGTCAACTTGAATCATGTTGTAATGTGGGTTCCTAAAGAGAAGTTGCAGTGGATAAATTCTTGGTGCTGTTTTCCAAGAGATCTAGAAGAGTAATCCTTCCACTATTGGTTCGGTCAAGCTTGTCAAAATGGTTACCGATCGGTTTAATGTCCTTGTCGGTTATTTTCTCCATTTTCTTTAGTTTGTATATCACAAACTCTGCTTTACTGCAAAAAGAAAAATCTTATTAGATTGAAACCAAGAAGATCATTGGACTAAGATCATGATACTAGTCAAAGATGTTTAGGGCATTTCAGATAACAGAGCGCAAGCACGATTAGATAATAAAGGTATATGAATCTACTAAAATCTTAAGCTAAGGGAATTGAATCTAACTATAGAAATGCTTCTATATCGGGGGAATCGACTACTTCATAACTTGGAAACAATAAAATGGTGCAAACGCGGGAAATTTCAAAACTTTTGTAAAACACAATCTTTGACGAGTCCTTGAGTTCAAGAAAACACGCATAAACCCGAGAATTCAACAGATTCAAGAATCTCAGAAACTAATGGTTTCAAGAACCTGAACAAGAATGAAACTTGAGGACTAAATATCAAAGATCAAAACTTTAGGTGCATGATTCAAACCTTGCAAATCAACAGGCGAAAAGCAAGAAAATTGATAAGAATAAAGAGTAAATGATTACCTCACGCAGCCATTGTGGTCGATATCCGCAGCAAAGAACTGAGAGATGGACATGTTTTCGCCAAGAACTCTCTTCGCCCGCTCTCTATTCCTCTTATCAACTCTTGCTTCAGCCAAATACAAAAATGCTCGAGCAACAGCCAAAGTAGAAACAAGCAACCAAATCGCAGCAAGAAGCCTACCGGGCAATGTCTTAAAAGCCCGATCTCCATACCCAACAGTAGTAACAGACATAACCGAGAAATAAAACGAATCCAACCACCCAATCCTCTCAACAAAATGCATAATCAAAACTCCAAATCCAAGACATAACAGTACAACACCCAATGCCAATCCAACTTTCAACCTAATCCTCATCCTCCCTTTCTTCACATCGATTATATACGATCTCAATTTCTCCGGCTCATCCAAATTATCATTCCTTGCAGTCTCTAACATATAGTTTTCTTGAAGATCAAGAACATAAGTAACCATTCCACTAAGCAATATATCCATAAAACCAAACCCAACAAGCACAAACAAAATCGAAAACAGCTTCGTTACAACACTATCCGGTGTGATATCTCCATACCCAATTGTACACATTGTTACAATACAAAAGTATAAAGCGTCAACAACAGGATGAGTCTCATTCACTACATAGTTATCTCGATTCAACCAATAGATAAGCACACCTAAAGAGAGATACACAACAAGCAAAGCAACAGCTTGTCTTACAATGGATTTAGAATCTGATTGCTCTGTTTTCTGATCACTTGGGTGAGTAAGATCATTGATTGCAGCCATAGCTGGAGCTGTTTTAGATCGATGGAATCCATAAGATTTGGGTTTTCTCGCAGGCAAATTAGGTTCTGGAGGTGGAAGGAGAAGGTCTAGGGTTGAAGATTCAGAGAATGAAGTTGTAGCTGAAGATGATGGAGAAGGGTTTTGAGAGAAAGCTTCAGCGAGAAGAGATGAATCTCGTTGAGAACGAGGAAATGGACCAAAGATTAACCGATTTTTGAATTCCGATGGTGTCATTGGCATCGGAATTGTGACGTCGTTGTTCTCCGGTAAGGATAACAGAGTTGGTGGTGTGTTGATTCTAGGGTTCATCAAGTATTGGAGTAAAGGTTCAATGTTGTTATCGCCACCATTACCGTCGTTTGCCATCTGGGTTTTCGCCGGGACACCGGAAAGTTGAGGACTTGGACTTTAAAAACCAGAGTGGTTTTCCGATTATGGTGGGGACACAAAGGTTGAAACTTTGACCCACCAAAGATTGAACCTTTTTTGGGTTATGATGGATTTTGCTTAATTCAGTTGTTTTTAAGAATCGTTCATAAGTAGTGTGATTTTTGTAAGACGGAGTTTTAGAAAAAGACAGACTTTTTAACAAAGGATTAATTTAGGAGAATGAGTTTTATTGATTGACAGTCTGACACGATATTTGGGTAGATGTGTATGTTTTATTTAGATGATTGATACATGAATGCGACTTAGGTTTGCTTTTGATTTATAGTTTACTTGGAACTATTTGATGAACGAGCCCTATATTTCTGGTAAATTATAAATTGGCACCACATTGATAATTATAGATTCTAGGGACTATCAACTTTTGATATTTTGATTGATGTAATGACAATTGATAATGTGATGACGTGGTAGTAAACATGGTCTAACTGTCCAAAACATACATACGAGAAAGCTACACTCAAACTAATGAACTGAGTCTTAGACAAAGTCATATTTCTATTTTATGTATTTGCATATAATAATAAAAAATTTGAAAATAAAAAGTAGTCTTACATTTCGTATTTACATTTTCGATTTTTAATCTTTATTTGTAGGAATGAGGATGTTCCAATTTTCTTTATATGACCTAAATAATCAAACTAATCAAACGATACATAAATTTTTCTTATTAAAAGCTACATTTACAATAATAGTTTCGAAATTAAACTACAAATTGGATAAAAAAGCAAGAGTAGCAAAAAAATAAAAAGTAAAAAATAAAATAAATAAATAACGAAAATTGTTGTAAACTAGAAAGAATTATGGGGAAATTTCGTGTGTTGTATTATTGATAATGAGGTTTCAATAGAACCTTTATATAGGAATCAATACAAGAGATAAAAGGTAAATCCTATTCGGAATAGGAAAAGTATAAACCGTCTTAAGTCTCATCGGATATGGGCACGATGGTAAAGCTAGAGTTTAACAATCCACAATAATTTATAACACTCCTCTTTGGATGTCATAACTCTAAGAGCTCGTAATACGCTTTGGATGTTGCCTCATTAAAACCTTTATCGGAAAACCCAGTTGGGACAAAACCGAGATAAGGAAAAAGAGTACAACACGCATTACTCCCCCTGTTCCGAACATCATTGAATGTCTTTCAATCTTCGCATTCCAATCTGATGTATTAGCTTATTGAATGTCGAGGTTGGTAGAGACTTTGTAAATAGATCTGCTGAATTTTCACTTGAACGAACTTGTAGAACTTGTACTTCTCCATCCTTTTGTAGATCATGCATGAAGAAGAATTTTGGCAAAATATGTTTCGTCTTGTCTCCCTTAATATATCCATCTTTGAGTTGTGCTATGCATGCTGCATTATCCTCGTACAATATGGTTGGTTCCTCCTTTCCTTCGGTCATTCCACAATCCACTTTAATATGTTGAGTCATTGATCTCAACCAAACACATTCACGGCTAGCTTCATGCATCGCCAAGATTTCTGCATGGTTGGACGATGTAGCAACAAGAGTTTGCTTCATGGATCGCCAAGATGTAGCCGTACCACCGTGAGTAAAAACATATCCCGTTTGGGATTTAGCATTGTGTGGATCCGAGAGGTAACCTGCATCTGCAAAACCAATCAAACCATCTTTGTTATGGTTAGTATAAAATAATACCAAATCTTTCATTTCTTGTAGGTAACGAAGTATATGTTTAATCCCGTTCCAGTGCCTTTGGGTCGGACATGAGCTAAATCTTGATAATAAATTCACGGCAAAACATATATATGGCCTAGTGTGGCTTACCAAATACATCAAAGCTCCTATGGCACTTAGATATGGCACTTCGGGACCAAGGACGTCTTCATCATCCTTCTTTGGACCGAATGGATCTTTATCCAAGTCAAGGGATCTCACAACCATGGGGCTAGACAATGGGTGAGATTGGTCCATGTTAAATCTCTTGAGTACTTTCTCTGTATATGCCATTTGATGCACAAGGATTCCATTATTCATGTACTCAAGTTGTAACCCCAAACAAAATCTTGTTTTTCCTAAATCTTTCACCTCGAATTCTTTCTTTAGATATTCGACTGTTTGGGAAATTTCCTCAGAGGTTCCAAGGATATTCAGGTCGTCTACATACACTGCGATGATTACAAACCCCTTAGTAAATTTCTTTATGAATACACACGGATTTATGAGGTTGTTCTTATAGCCCTCTTTGACTAGATATTCACTTAGTCTATTATACCACATTCGACCTGATTGTTTCAATCCATAAAGACTTTTGTTCAACTTTATACAATGTTGTTCTCGAGAACTTTCTTTATCTTTGAGCTCAATTCCCTTTGGAACTTTCATATATATTTCATTATCCAGTAGACCATATAAGTATGCGGTTACAACATCCATTAACCGCATATCCAAATTTTCTCTTATGGCCAGACTTATTGGGAATCTAAATGTTGTAGCATCCAGCACAGGGGAGTATGTCTCCTCATAATCTATTCCTGGTCTTTGCGTGAATTCTTGTGCAATAAGCCGTGCTTTATGTCTCACGATTTCATTATTTTTATTCCTTTTCCTCACAAAGACCCATTTGTGTCCAACTGGTTTAATATCAAGAGGTGTCCGGATTATAGGACCAAATACATTCCTCTTCCTTAATGAATTTAACTCCACGTTTATAGATTCTTTCCATTTAATCTAATCTTTTCTTTGAGTGCACTCTAATATTGACGTGGGTTCTAGATCCTCGCTTATATCCATAATGTCAAGTGCTACCTTGTATGCAAATATTTCATCAATGTCGACATTCTTTCTATTCCATTGTTTTCCAGATATGACATAATTTATTGAGATCTCATTATTGTCAAGAACTTCAGGACCTTGAAGCTTGGCGTCCCAAGTATCAATGTTTGGTTCCTTTGGTTCATTCATGTCTAGGGTTCCAATAACCTCGGATTCTCCCATTGCACTTTTCTTTGATTTCCGAGTGTTCTTATCCTTAGAACCTAATGGTCTACCTCTCTTTAAGCGCGCTTTAGATTCTGTAGCAACTTGATTGTGTCCCTCTTGGATATCAATTCTTATTGGTGCATTAACAGCTGGTATATATGACTTTGTTACTCTCTTCGGATCAGCAAATGAATCTGGCAATTGATTAGCTAGCTTTTGTAAATGTATAATCTTTTGGACTTCTATTTCATATTCTTTAGTCCGAGGATCTTGCCATGTTTGATTCTATGTAATTTCCTTTACCAGTCTGTTATTATCTCCTCCTAATGTTGGATAGTTGGATTCGTCAAAGTGACAATCCGCATACCTGGCCTTAAATATATCACCCGTGGTTGGTTCAAGGTACTTAACTATGGTGGGAGAATCATATCCAACATATATCTCCATCCTCCTTTGAGGTCCCATCTTACTTTTCTGTGGTGGAGCAATTGATACATATATGGCACATCCAAATGTCTTAAGATGGGATATGTCTGGCTATGACCCGTTAGCAATTGTGATGGGGAATATTTGTGTTCACTAGATGGCCTGATGCGAATTAGTTCAGCTGCATGTAAAACTGTATGTCCCCAAGCTGAGACGGGGAGTTTTGATCTCATTAGTAATGGCCTCGCAATTAGTTGAATGCGTTTGATAAATGATTCGACCAATCCATTTTGTGTATGTACATATGCCACAGAATGTTCTACACTTACCCCCATGGACATACAATAATCATTAAACGCTTGGGACGTGAATTCACCAGCATTATCTAGACGTATAGTCTTTAAAAGAAAATCTGGAAAGTGTGCTCTTAGATGAATTATTTGAGCAAGTAATCTCGCAAATGCCAAATTTCGAGTTGATAATAGACATACGTGTGACCATCTCGTGGATGCATCAATAAGTACCATAAAATATCTAAACGTCCCACAAGGTGGGTGAATTGGTCCACAGATGTCACCTTGTATTCTTTTCGAGAAAATTCAATGTTTTCTTATTCACTTTTCTTGGTGATGGCCTTATGAGTTTCCCCTAGTGAACATGCTTCACACGTGAGATTCTTTGGGATAACTCTTCTTTCTTTCAATGTGTGCCCATTTGTATTTAATAACAATTTTCGCATCATGTTAGAACCGGGATGGCCAAGCCCGTTATGCCATAGAGTAAAATTTTCGGAAAACACTTTGTTTACCGTGGCATTTGCTTCTATCATATTTATCTTAGCACAATAAAGGCCTGTAGATATGGCAGGTATGGTTTCTAGGATTTTCTTATGGCCATTGGCGAGTTCAAATATCATAAGGAATTCTTTATTCCCTTCGCCCTTAGTTTCAATATGCAAATCATTCATTCGAATGTCTTTAAAACTCAATAGGCTCCTCTTTGAGCTCCGTGAGTATAATGCATCACTTATTTCTAGATGTATACCCTTAGGTAATAATATGTTTGCTTGACCATATCCTTCTATTAAATTAGCCATACCCGCTATGGTATATATATTGGCACTTTTGAGTGTGAGATTTATGAAATATCTTTTGTCTCTTAGAATCGTGTGGCTTGATCCACTATCCACCACGAAAATATCCTTGTCATCACTCATTCTTCAAAATCAATAATCATATTTTAGAGACTTAAAACAATATTTTTTCATTAAATCAAATAAATCCAAAATAATAGCAATAACAAATAAATTCAAGAACATAAATCCAAGCAAATAAAAACACCAAAACCAAATATAGAAACTAAATGTCGAGATCAACTTTATTCTTTTAGACAATCTGAAGTCTCATATTGCATTAGATCATCTTGCTCATGATCAAAATCATTTTCATGATCTTGATGGACCAAATTTGCTTCTGGATTCTTCCCTTTAATACTCTCTTGATAGAGGTCAATCAAATACTTGGGAATTCTACATGTTTTGGCCCAATGATTCCCCATTCCACACCGATGGTATCCATGCTTGTTGGCCGAGTTTTGTGGCTGAGAAAAATTACCACGGCCTCTTCCACGGCCTTGATTAAAGTTGGGTTGATACCCTTGGCCTCTGCCTTGTCCTCGGCCATAGGGACTGTAGCTGCGGCCACGTCCTCCTTGCCATCTTCCACGTCCACGACCTCGGCCTCTACCTCGGCCATTAAACTCTTTATGGACATAGTTTGTTTCTTTTTTTTCTTCAGCGGCCGTAAAGGCTTCAGGGAGTGGGGTTGATCCGGGAGGTCTCATTTCACTATTTCTCATCAATAACTCATTGTTTTGCTCAGCTAGCAATAAACAAGAGATCAAACTTGCATATGTCTCGAAACCCTTTCCACGATATTGTTGTTGTAACAATACATTACTTGTGTGGAATGTAGAGTATGTCTTTTCAAGCATCTCTTCTTCAGTTATTTTCTCACCACACAACTTCAATTTAGAGACTATCTTAAATAGGGCCGAGTTATACTCATCCACGGATTTAAAATCCTGGAACCTTAGATTCCTCCATTCATACATTGCCTTTGGTAACATCACCGTTCTATGGTGATCATATCTTGTTTTCAACTCGTTCCAAAGGTCAAGAGGATTTTTAATTGTCAAGTATTGATTTTTGAGACTCTCAGCAAGATGATGGCGAATTATCATAATTGCCATGTATCGATTTCTTTCATTCTCATTATTATTCTCAACGATATATTCGCCAAGTCCTTTAGACTTTAGAGTGATCTTAATATCCAATACCCATTGTAGATAGTTATCTCCCGAGAGAGTAAGGGCAGCAAATTCTAAGTTTTGGATATTCGACATCTGAAATTATGCATCATATTCTCCTAAGTATCACAAAATTTTAATATTCATGCATGGTGTAAAATAATTTACGTGATAATATTCTAGCAACCTAGCATGCTCAAAATACAATTTCAAATTATCATGCAAGGTTCTCATGCAGCTTAAATATTTATATATTTATCATATTTTAATTTGTGACAATTATTATCATGCAACCGATTTAACAAAATAGCAAGGTTATGTAAAATAAATTCATGCAACAATAATCTAGCAAAATTATATGATCAAATTTTCATGCAAGATCTTAACATATCTATGTGCTTTGATCGGATTTTAATTTATGATAATTAATTATGTAATCAAATTTATCAATCAAACAAACAATCATATGTGGATCAATTAGGGTTTATACATATATGTGCAATATCCATATTAATTAGGGTTTCATAATTATTTAACCAAATTCATAACCTCATCGTGAATATGAACAAACAAATAATAATTAATCACACAAGAATATCCGTGTCTTGCGACACTCCAGCAATCATACAATTAATATTGAACATGAAAAACCGAACATGCTATATAATTAGGGTTTTTATCGGAACAGCCGGATCATACATCCGAACACATGTCTTCCGGTTAGCCGGAACAACCGAGCATCGGAACATATATCCGAATATAGATCATCTTTTAGGGTTTTGGAGATTTCCTAATTTAATTAGGATTTACCGATTTCATGGTTATATATGTTCTAGGGTTTTAGAACTTACCTTAGAGATTTGGTTTGAAGTGAAAATCACGAACCAAATATCTTTCTCAAGAAATACACTCAATCAATCTTTTCACAACCCCGTTACCATGTATTGGGGGAACCGAGTCTCAGAGTGAAGTAAGATTGACTGGTTTCAAGAGATCTTCTTTGCTTTGCTTTGATCCGGTTGCTTTGTGATCGGCGGCGAGATTTAGGGTTTTAAATGCGGCGGCTGCTAGTTAGGGTTTTAGAGACTATCGTGCTGATAACGTGTTGTAAACTAGAGAAAATTATGGGAGAATTTCGTGTGTTGTATTATTGATAATGAGGTTCCAATAAAACCTTTATATAGGAATCAATACAAGAGATAAAAGGTAAATCCTATTCGGAATAGAAAAAGTATAAACCGTCTTAAGTCTCATCGGATATGGCCCTGATGGGCCAGAACTAGAGTTTGACAATCCACAATGATTTATAACAAAAATAGCTTTGTTCACCAGTATAGAAATTGCAAGTTTGATAATATCAATTAAACATGTTTGGAGTAATCAGAGGCTATCGATATATATTGTCAAATGTCAAAGTGTATCTATCAACAAATATCTATTTTTGACATACAATAAGATCACTTTATCCATTAGATGGAAGGCCATGACTTTCGAATTGTCAAAAAAATCCACCAAAGGAAACAAATTGAGCTACATAAATATTTTTAGTAAAAGCTCTAATCCAGATGATGAAGGTGTCTATTATAACTATGTTTCCAATTTCATTTTAGAAATTCTTTCATAATTCAGTAGCACCCCAGCCTGAACTTGTTCTTTGGACGGCTTGAATAGTTTTATACTATTTAACAGGCTTTCCTCGACTGGTATAGAGAAAGACTTAGTAGGGGTTATTGGTTTATGATTTTTATGGATTTGAAAATCCAAACAAAATCCAGTGTTATAGGTTCTTTGATTTTAAAATTCATATCAAAATCCAGGGTTATTGGTTGCATGATTTATTAATACTAATTAAAATCATGTGTTTTTCAATCCTACGAATTTACTTACAGATTTGATTTCACAAAGGATTTGAGTGGATTTGAAAGGATTTTCATGTTAAAAATACAAAAACTCAAATCCGAGAGAAAACCTACGGATTTACAAAGATTTCTAAATCCAGTAAGATTTACAAATCAACTAAAATACACAAGTACTTTTTTCTGTGTTACTTTGCCCCCTTTTTTCTTCTTCTTGAACTTCCCTCTTGCATATTACAAGGAATCATGGTTGGATCCAGCTCAAAATAAATTTACAATTAAAAGTCTAAACAGGTTTTAAACAAATTCTCTTCTTTTTTGTAGAATATATATATATATATATATAAATATCAATCGGTCGCATTGCTCAATGAAATAATAATACCTGATCAATATGGAGCAGTCCTTTGAAGGGGATTTTCAATTCGGAGCAGTCCTTCGGACATGAAAGCTTTGACTACGTTACACCTTTGTTTTTTTCTTCAGATTTTAACCTTTTTGATGTAACTATGTTTACTTTGACCAGTAATCCAACTAAAATAGATATACTGATATCATAACTACATTAATTAGGCGAGTGTTGGAGAGGTGTATATTTACCAAATGCCAAAAGCTCATTGAACGAAAAATAGTATTTGTTCTTTTGCATCAAATTTTCATTCACTAATTCTTGTCTCATCGTCTATATATATATATATATATTTGTTTTTTTTTTCATTTGGGTCATCTCTTCTTATAATGACGATGATAATGTGCTAGATTGCCGGAATTCTAGATCTTCATTTCGTCACTCTTTTTCTTTCGGTGATGTTAATTTTTTTCATAAATCTCAAAGTAACGTTTTTTGATAATTATGCAAATCTTATTGTGAGACATATTTATCCATACAGTTTAACAAACCGAATAAAGATTAAACTATTTTTTTGGTCAACAAAGATTAAACTATTTAAATATACATTTTATGACAAAACTCAGATTTTGTTATGCTAATAGAGGAGAATAAAAACATGAATCACAAGTCACAACAAAAAAAAATTAGATGGTATGGAAAATATAACATGCATATCAACATGTGTTTTAGCTAGCTTCCAAAAAGAGTTTTAGACAAAAGTCATTAAAAATCCACGATAATCAATGAAAATCCATAAAAATCACTGATAGACTACACAAATCCATCTCCCAAGAATTAATATTGGAATAAAGAGAATTGCAAATCAAACATTGCAACTTAATTAGGCGAGTGTTGGAGAGGTCGTTTCCTTTATTAATTAAATTCTCTAGTGTAAATTGTGTTTCATCTTTATCCTCTTCCATTTAAATTGTTTTTAACTTGACGAAATCTTCAACCGATGCTAGCTTTGGCTAAATTTCATTAGATTTAAATACTACTGGCTTTGTCATTTCTGAAAGATGTCACATCATCACTTATAGTTGAAAACATTTTGCATGCGTGTTACGGCTAGAATCAGTACCGTGCCAATCTATTTATTTGAATCACCCGAGTCTTATGTAATCATCGTACAAATATCTGCTAGCTAGGATTGCGTATAGGTTCCACATATTTTTTAAGAAATTAATTATTCATGTACATGTTAATTAATTAATCCTACGTGCACTTGCTTATTCTTGATTATATATGTTCCTCATTACATCAAGTTGATGTGATGTCTTACTCTGTGTTTTTATTAAAGCAAAGCAACTCATTCTTGGAACATACACATACATCCACAACATATAAGTAGGCTACGTTACATAGAAGCGTGGTTCATGCTCTGGTTCCTGATTCTGAAGCGAAAACAAAATCGGAATCGTCTGGAATCACTTGGAAGCGCAATGGAAGCGCGATTCCAAAAAAGCAGAATATGGAAATGTAAGGAAACAGTGATTCTGATTAGGAAGTGTAATGTTTTTGACGAATCCGATTTTGAAATTGTTAACAAGTAAATAAGTAGGAAACATTGTATAATCTTAAAATTTTATTACCTTAATTAATTTTATTACCTTAATTACAGGGTGATATTAGTTATCTTGTAAATAAACTTTAGAAACATTAACCAATTTGTGCATGATATATAAAACAATAAAAGCGGTCAACTTTGTTTGTCAACGGCACAGTGTCCTCGGAAAGTTGGATTTTGAGAATTTCTTACACCTTTTTAAATTAACTAGGGTCTACCCGCGCTATGCGCGGTTTGATTTTTTATTAACAAATTAACGTATTTGGTCATATAAAAGAATGGAATTTTTTTTTGTATAGTTCGAATAGTTAGGTAATTTTATTTTATTTTGAAAAAGCTCTGTTTTGCATATATTAATATTTAAATATAAAAGTAATTAGATAGGAAAAAATTGTGGAAGAGTTGAAATGGCTCTTTCATATAAAAATGCCACATATTACTGAATAATGTTCTTTAAACACATTTCACATAAAAGCTATATGTTTCTTTAACTCGGTTGTTAAATTTTCTCTCGTAAGAACTTATATCTTTTATTAAATATTGTGTTAAAGTTGTTTAGGCAAATTAGTCCACGAGGTATGGCAAGTAAACAAAAACTTCTTTAGTAAATTAACATTTTTTAGAAAAAGAGAAAATTAAGAACTACTTGTAAGAAAGTAACCAAACTTTCATTTCTAATCCTAACTTAGAATTTTTACGTCTTAATCAAGCTTACAATGTAAGTTACAGTGTCTCTACGACCTAGAACATACAACCATGGGAATGCAAAAGAAGTATGGCATTGGTAGGTAACATATATATAAATCAAAGCTGGTTATCAAAAGTCCAGGAAAAACAGTCATCGTCAACCGCCCTCCTTCTCATCGCCGCCCAGACCGATGGCGATGTTGTTGCCGGAGCTCTCCATAGCCATCAGAGCTCACAACATTGTTGCCACCGCTGTTCGTGAGTGAGAAGTTGTCTTCGTCTTCTTCCTTCTCGTTTATCCCAAGATCTGAGTCACCACTCTCGTTGCTATTGTTACGGCTGTTCTTCTTGACTTCTTCTTAGAACTCTTCCTTCTTTGCCAAGGAGTCACCACTCTCGTTGCTACTATTACGGCATTTCTGCTTCTTCTTTTTTTATTTGTAAACAGGGCAATTCTGTTTTTCCAATATAGAAAAAGTACCTAACAATGCCATATGGAAATTCTTTCTACCGTAATGCCTATCGGAAAAATTGTGTTTACGTAATGGATTCTCACTCACTAAATTTGTTTCTCTTTGTTCGACTTGGCTCTTTTCCTCTCTTAGATTTGCGGGAACCCTGTACCCTTTTATCTTTCATTTAGAAAATGCTACATTAAGAATTACTTCTAAAGAATAAACCCGACTCTACTGATCTCCATCTTAACCAAGCAACTATCAGAGTGCACCCGATTTGAGTTATAACGCTAGAGCATACACTATCCCAACATGTTTTTAAACTATGTTTGCGTATTAAGATGATTAAGATGTTCATAAGCAGAGGATGTCTACAGCATAAATTGGGATCAAAGCAAATTAACTCTTGTCAGCTAAATAACTTTATGTTGCAGTCATTAACATATACCTAAACGTTAGATGGTGTGAAATAACATATACCTAAACATTAGTGGTTATAATTAAAAGGTTTTGAATTTTTTGTATATAGTGGCCCAACATGTAGACTTTAAAACGTGAGCGAAGTCTATGCAGCAAAATTCGAAGAAGTTTATTTTGTTTGTTGTTTAGAAGACAAACCTCTCGAGTCGATTCACATTAGCTTTCTCCACCATCTCCTTAGCGTTTTCCTTATCTCTCTCTCTCTCTTGTCAAGTTGTCATTCTTAACCGCTCTACGCATTCCTTCATTCAACTTATAATTAGATCTGTTCCACATATTATGTAAGGGTATTCTAAACGTAGCTTTTTCATATCTAAGCTTTGAAGAGCAAGGGGAAGGTTCTTCTAAACAGTAAAAGTACAGAGTTGGAAACAAATATACTAATTTAAATTTGGTTAAAGGGAGAGAGATTAGAACAAAAACAAAAGGCAGAAACTTGTGTTTCGTCTTACAAACCTTCAATGAAAATGAAGGATAAGAATAAATCATATGGTAGGCGTCAATGTCCAAACCTATCATCAACCTTTTTTGCTATGTTAATATGCATATTTCTGCATGAAACTTCAGCTGCAATATGTTATGAAAATGCAAATTTATATTACTTTTTTGTTTCTTTTCTGTGTGGGGTTTAAAAACAAAGAAAGAGAGACAGTAAATAAAAACCTTGGTGTGAAGTTATGGTTTCCTTATCGTATCAAGCTCTATATCAATCAACACAGAAAACTAAAGCTATCAGATTTTTTGCTCTCTTTGTATCTCAACAATAACATTGTAGGTGCTTGTACTTACATGTGTATAAATTGCATCAAAAGAGCCACCACACAAGCCCTCACGTGATTCCACTTTCACTTAGCTTATTACCTGTTCTAGAGATTTATAGAGTTAATCTGGATAAGTTATACACGATTTTCTAATTTTACTTTAATGGCGATGAATGTATGTAACATCCACGAAATTCAAACCCTTTTACACCATCTGAATCTGATTTTTCTACGTTTTGAAAAAAGAACCAACACTGGTCTTTTTGTCAATTTGATTTACAAATACAGATCATAAATGGTTTTTTCTTTGCAAGAGAACATGATTAGAGATGTGTAATGCTTTTACC
This sequence comes from Cardamine occulta, assembly GCA_028015245.1. Lineage (NCBI taxonomy): Eukaryota > Viridiplantae > Streptophyta > Magnoliopsida > Brassicales > Brassicaceae > Cardamine > Cardamine occulta. The sequence continues at coordinate 21,130,247 of CM051385.1, forward strand.
TTCATCGTTGCCATTGATGTATTCAATTAACCTTTTTTTCCGAAGCGTACTTGACAATTCACATCAGCAAAAAGAGGAACAATTTCGATTCTTTAAAGGTGCGGAAGAGTCAGCCTCAAAGTTAAAAAATATTTTGTATAACCTGGTTGATTTCATCAGAGAGCAATGGTCAGTCTTTCATATTCTTTACCTTCAATACAACCTCAGTTCTCAAGTTCAACATCGCTTAATCCCATTAGTTCCTGTGAAACATTTCACCAATATGTATGTCTCAAAACCTGAGCTATTCAAAGATCAATACACAATAACCCACAAGAGTAAAATTAGCTGAATTTCACAAAGAATGATACAATATATCAAACCTTCCCATGAACTTCTCCTTTCTCAGATAGCACAACGCAAGGATAGAAACGTCCTTTAAGACTAAACCTCTGACTGACAAAACCCCAAAATCGCCACCAAATTTTATGGGAAGACAAAGATCAGTAAGGGAGAGGCTCCGACAGTGAGACGACGATGGAGAGTCGGCACTCGACAACACATATCAGTGAACATAAAAGCAAAGACGATTCAACGTAAAATCTCCATAAGAAAAAGTAGAAATGAATAATCGGATTTGGAGCATCGCTGTTTGGGTTTTTTTTTTTGGATGAGGAGAGTGCATTTGGAAAGCGTAAGAAATGATGAAGTTGAACTGATGATTCTTTAGTTTTCTTTTGAGAATATTTTCTTTAGTTTTAATTATCAAGCGTGAAAGAGTTTGTTTTTGTAATTGACCGATGTGGCACTCTAAAGAAGAAGTTTTTTGGCTGATGTGGACACGAGGAGAAGCCCCAAAATCCTTCTTTTATATATAAGAGATTTTATCTTGTATATGCCACGTCAGTTTGGAGAAAGATTCTGGTCAGTTACTTATTTAAGCAACTGTGAATTGTGCTACTGTGTTATAAGTTTGCTTGAATCTTGATTCAGTTTGGTGCTTGTATTCAATTTGGTGCTTGCTATAGTTGTTGCTGCTGGAAAAAATGCTTATGCTAATAATCATTGTATTGGTGTTTTTTTTATAACATTTACTCTTTGTGACTGAGTGTTATGTGATGCTGCTACATTCTAAGTTTCCAGTAAGGTGGGATAACTCAGACATTCTGGTAATGGGTGAAGTGTTTATTCGTACCCCTTATCATTCTGATTGTATCGTTGATTTCAAAAACAATCTAATAATTTACTCAGACATGTCATATAAATATATTTAAAATAAATTAAAAACTAATCTTTGATTAATCTCTGTTTAATCTCAGATTAATTCATCAGGCGCTAGTCCCCTATCGACCGCCCGACAAACGCCTAGCGATTCTTAAAACATGGAGGGTATTTATGTCATTTCATAAGGAGTTTTCCAAATTTAGGTCAATGAGCAATTTGTCTTTCAAATGTGGGTCATTTGGTAAATTCATTCGATTGAAAAATGGTTTTAACTTACTATAATTTCAAAGAAACTTAAGCATTAAATTTACGTTATGCGAAAACAGATTGAACTTAACACCTCTAAAGGACCAAAGAAAAATCTAAGGACAGGATGTTAAGACTCGGTTTGTTTTCACAATTTTAAAACTTAACACTTAAAATTCTTTGAAATAAAAATAAAACAATTTACTTAAAACATTATTTTGCCAAAAAAACCGTAAAATGTAGTTTTAATTTTCTTACTCTAAAACCGATTTGATTATAATAAAATATCAATTCTAGAAAATATTTTTCTATTTCAAAAAAACTTAAGCATTAAATTTACGTTATGCGAAAACAGATTGAACTTAACACCTCTAAAGGACCAAAGAAAAATCTAAGGACCGGATGTTAAGACTCGGTTTGTTTTCACAATTTTAAAACTTAACACTTAAAATATAAATAAAACAGTTTACTTAAAACATTATTATGCCAAAAAAACCGTAAAACGTAGTTTTAATTTTCTTACTCTAAAACCGATTTGATTATGATAAAATATCAATTCTATACAATATTTTTCTATTTCAAAGAAACTTAAGCATTAAATTTACGTTATGTGAAAACAGATTGAACTTAACACCTCTAAAGGACCAAAGAAAAATCTATGGACGGGATGTTAAGAATCGGTTTATTTTCACAATTTTAAAACTTAACACTTAAGATTCTTTGAAATAAAAATAAAACAGTTTACTTAAAAACATTATTTTGCCAAAAAAACCTTAAAATGTTTTATTTTATTTTACTAAATCAGTAAATATATATATATATATATATGTATTATATGAACCTTAGAATTTGTTGCTCTGCATGAAACATGAAACCGAAGAGTTTTGGGCTGCATTCCCTGGATAACTTCATGAATCAAGATCCCCACATCTGCAGTAGACGAAAACTATAATATGGTTAATTTATAAAGAGAGACATTATTGTGATACAGCTTTGACTTCTGACGAGTTAAAATATGCCAAACATTGCAAAATTACTAGCGAGCTGTCCTTTAAAATCCGAATCATGATTTTGAACCTACATTAAGACGAAAACAAACTATATTGGCTTTTACCAGAGAAGAAGCGAGATGAGATTTGATGAGACTTACCCTTGGATAACTCCGAAGATGGCAATGAATCATTCAAACCAAAGCGTTTCCGTGACTGTGATACATCTTTCTTTTTGTCTCCCTACTGTAATTGTTCGAAAAAGTAAGAGCTTCTCATTCAAACCAACAAAATAACAAGAAGCGCTAAGAAAAATATGTTTTTTTGAAACAAATTCAGATTCTTACCAGACCTCGAAAGCAGAGTCTGAATCCACTTCTTCATCTTGGTTTTACTATGCAGAAATTTGGCTGAACCTTCACTGGCTGGTTATTTCCTTCCAGAGCACTTACAAGAACCCTCGGAAAAAGACAGAGGAAGAGGTTAATTTAGACAAAATAAAACACTCTGATGCGTAGAATTATTCGAAACTGATGAAGAAAGGAAGAACATGAACAAAACAGAATATGAAAAGTGCTTCGAGACAACACAACACTTACCCGTCAGTCTGAAAGAACAGAGTTTGATACTTTGACAAGGAGAAGCTTTGGATGAGACTTCACTTTTCTTTCTCTCTGGGGTTTTAACGAAGAAGATAAAGAAAGAGTCTTTGCTTCCTGAAACTAATAGAATGATAGAAGAAAGAAGAAGAAGTAATTATGAGATGTTTAGGTTTCTTTCTTATGGGACACGAGAGTCACTTATATAGCCAAACTTGGATTTCTTCTTTCAACGGCTAATCTCCTAACGTCTATATTTTTTTACCGTTGTAAAATTCGAGTCTCAAATCAATATTACCGTTGCTGAGTGACTTGACACCAACCTCTGTACCGTTCAAATTTACACCAACCACAAAAAGCCTTCACAATAATAGGCAGGCCCATTTAGTCCTAGGCCCTAAACAAACCATTCATTACTAACAAAATTATAGAAAACACTTCCTCTTATGGATCAAAACTTCGTCATATCATGTTTAAAATTACAATATTTTTCGGATTAAAACTTTTTTTCTACAACTATAATCGCATAAATGGAAAATTGAATACTCCCAAACCAGGTTAGATTAGATTCTATTAAGAGGCTTTGAGTTTGATCCTATGTTGATTTAGTGGGTGCGCGTATTGTATAAATCTCAAACATATGTAGGAAATGATGTTGTTTCCTTTTCTAGGTGAAAATGATGAAGACAGAGAAGTGTAGAAGGATCTAAATGATCCATAGAATATTATGAATATATTGTGTATTTATTATATAGATATTTATTGAGTTGTATCAATCATAATTTAGAAAACTCTTATACTACATAAACGTATGTAACATAAGCTGAATGATCATGAGAGCAATACAATACTTCTTCCAATCCTTAATCTCTCATCACATTAACAAGAAGAAGGGCTGGCTTATTTACAGAGGAACTGCAAGAATCCACCATATGTCTATCTCATCAATTTTATCATAGAGTTCAGCCTCTTGCTGGCTCTCATTGGCAACATGCCAACATCAAATCAGTTTAAGCGTCAATCTAAGTGCACTCTCTCTAACCCTAAAATTCTTCTGAATGCATAAATGATAAGATATCTATGTGTGTGAACATGATCATAGCTTCATTCTCTTACTGGCTCTTATAGACAACATCATATGAATGTGTGAATATATCGTCTTTTTCTAATTCTGCTTTCTTTTGAATGTGTGAATATATCGTCTGTGTATAGTTTGCAGGTCTTTCTTGGGCCTAAAGTTTTTGTAATCTCATTTATGTAATAAAGCTTCTGATTTCTGAATCATCAGAAACAGAGAAATGTTAACTAAGCAAAGTGTATCAAGATCCTACACATTGTTTTTGAACATGTGGGTTAGATAGAAGGATATCTTTATGAACATGATCATTAACATTAAAACCAAAAACAAAACAAGATCTCATAGGTTTATACAAACTTTATGTTAGTGGCCAGAGCTGATGATGGGAGCGTAATTTTAAGCGATTTGGCTAAAATATATAATTTTTTAGTATGGTTTTTGAATTTCTACCTAGCGTTAACTCTCTTCTCAGTTTTTAAATTTCTCTAACAATCTTTTTCAATATAATTATATTTTTTGCGTCTATGTTTTTTTTACTGTAGAGAGTGAAAACCGTTTCCTGTCGACATCATAGGTGTATAACAGTAAAACTAGAAAGATTATTTTCAGATAAAAATGTTGCAACTTAAGTCGGAAGTAAATCTTATCTTACCATTAAAATAAAAAAAATAAAAACCTAAGTTGTAAGTTTTCCCAGTATCTTACCATTAAACTTGCGAGTTGTCACATATCCCATTAAGAACAAAAAGAGATTGAAATTAAAGCCTTGGTATTGGTTTTTAGAGTGGTTTTTAATTTTAGATTTTCCAAAAATCTAATTTAGTGTCATCAAATTGAAGAGAAGAATCAAATCCATAAGATGAGTCAATCCCAGTTACTGAACATATGAATCTTCCTATTAAATATTATCACAGTCATAGGCAACAAAATGTGTACCTTAATCAAGACTACTGGAGTTGATGTTGAAGCAGATTCTGTTTCCGTTGGCAATCCGAGTCTCCACTTTCTCTCCAGCTTTACATTTAATCCGAAATATGTTAATAGAGATTATCATATTTCAATTTGAGTATACAAAAAGATCAAGATTCATCACCTTGTCTGCATTTACTTTTTGCATAATTTTCTTCCTTGTCAGCTTTGTTTTATCAAATTCAAGGATATAATGTGAGAAACAAACTCTCTTCTCATACCGTTTTCTTTTATTATCTTCCACAATTCGCTTCAGAAATCAGAATCTGTAGGTTCAAGATTGTGTTCCTCTCAAGAACATATCAGACAGAGAACCATGCGGGAGTCATACAATAACAGATATTAATAAGTACGAACTCAATAAAAAGTGGTCAGTGATTCTACTCGGCCAAGTTTAATGAAACTAAACCTGTACAGAAACACGGTAAAGGAGCTCTTCTCCTATCGAACTGGCCATGCCAATGACTACAAACTGGCGAAAACAACTTAAGATTCAATATTTGCAAAACCAAGTAAAGCTAAACTTTTCACCTGTAATGTCGAAATTCCAAAGAAAAAGCTTCTTAGCTTCCTCATCTTTCACATCTCTGATGGCCTGAGCGTGTGGTGAGAGCTTCACAACTTCATCCTAAAAATCAGACAAAGATAATTCTATTGAAATCAATTCTAGCCATTAGAGGAATCAAAGATGATTAAGAGGTTATTTAATCTTACATAAGTGTGAAGAGAACCCGTGATTGGTGGTGTTGCATAGCCAAGTCCAGCGAGAATTGCATCAAGAGAAGGATCAGATCCATAAGATGACTCAATGTAACAATTTAAGTATTTTAAAGTAAAGTTTTAAAAGGATTATGGATTTGGTGGATGAGTACAAATTTTAATCAATTAGAAACCCAGTGAGTTATTTAACAATGACAGGCATTGCTCCATATATTCCTAATGATCCAAATGCAGATTTTAGTTTCAATCGTTATAATCCTCTTGGTTGTTCTCTACAATATTTATCATAATATAATCATCATACATATCGACAAGTCCTAGTCTCCTAGAGCACATACAACTCTTTCAATAAAAAAAAAACTTGAAGTGACAAAGCACAAGTTAAAATATGAGCACCCGATGAATCTATAGTTTATGCAAGAGTTCTCTCAAGATCATAAAGAAAGATAGTGAACTAAAAAACTAGTTTGAATGAAACTAAGTGAGACGTTAAACTGAGAAACTACAATCCTAATCAACCTCTGGAAAAGATCAGCTTGCTTTACACCCTAAAAGGTATACACAAATCAAATTACAGAGTCACATGAACAACATATCCTGTCCAAAAATCAAATCTTCAAACAATCAAAATAGTCCCAAAATCATGAAGAAAGATAGTGAACTAAAAAACTACTTTGAATGAAACTAAGTGAGACATTAAACTGAGAAACTACAATCCTAATCACCCTATGGAAAAATATCAGCTTGCATTAGACCCTAAAAGATCATAAAGAAAGATAGCAAACTACAGAACTAGTTTGAATGAAACTGAGAAGCTAAAATCCTAATCACCCTCTGGAAAAAGATCAGCTTGCATTAAAACATGAGCACCAGATCAATCTATAGTTTATGCAAGAGTTCTCTCAAGATCATAGAGAAATATAGTGAACTACAGAACTAGTTTGAATGAAACTGAGAAACTACAATCCTAATCACCCTCTGGAAAAAGATCAGCTTGCATTAGACCCTAAAAGATCATAAAGAAAGATAGTGAACTACAGAACTAGTTTGAATGAAACTAAATGAGACATTAAACTGAGAAACTACAATCCTAATCACCCTCTGGAAAAAGATCAGCTTGCATTAGACCCTAAGAGATCATAAAGAAAGATAGTGAACTACAGAACTAGTTTGAATGAAACTAAATGAGATATTAAACTGAGAAACTACAATCCTAATCACCCTCTGAAAAAAATCAGCTTGCATTAGACCCTAAAAGATCATAAAGAAAGATAGTGAACTACTGAACTAGGTTGAATGAAACTAAATGAGACATTAAAATGAGAAACTACAATCCTAATCACCCTCTGGAAAAAGATCAGCTTGCATTAGACCCTAAAAGATCATAAAGAAAGATAGTGAACTACATAACTAGTTTGAATGAAACTAAATGAGACATTAAACTGAGAAACTACAATCCTAATCACCCTCTGGAAAAATAGCAGCTTGCATTAGACCCTAAAGGTCAAATTACAGAGTCACATGAACAACATATCCTGTCCAAAAATCAAATCTTCAAACAATCAAAATAGTCCCAAAATTTCTCCAATCAACGAAAAATAGATACTAAAAGGCTTTAAACTCATGCTCAATTGAGAATACCAACAGAAGCAATGAACAAAAATACATGTTAAGCTTAAGAGATCCAAGAACTATGTTCGCATCCTATAAAATTAAGCCTAATACCAAGAAACCACAGAATATTTGAAGATTTTGTACAACACGTAAACATTGAACCAAGGCTCGTTTATGTTTAAGAGATCCAAGGTTATGTTCGGATACTATAAAATGATCTTCTTAAAGAACCCTAATACCAAGAAATTTAGTAAAATTCCTAAATACTAACGATTAATTAAGAAAAATCTCAACTTTAACATATATTGGAAAATTAGGGAATAAGATTTACCATTGGAGAAGTCGATAGGTAAATCTCTGAGTCTCTTATCTCTGATTTCTCCCCCAAAGTCGAAGACTTGAAAATTTTGAAATTCGAGTGTGTATTTTTTCCTCTCGTGGACGAAATTGGGAAACAATGAGAAGAACGAAGATGGATTTTGAATTTCTGAATATTTGGGAAACCTGAAGAAGTGATCTGCTTTCTAGCCGTTGTGATTTGTGAAGCACTTAAACCCATTTTTAATTAACTAATTAGTTCTACTTCTATTTATGGGCCGGTAATGGGCCTAGTAGTATCTAACCAATCTAAAAATAAATACGACAGCGTTTTTTTTTGACGGAAACATCTTGAAACCGAAACATGCAAGGAATTTGAGTGATCATTAATTCATTATCAACACTAATTTTGCTTACCAACTAAACTTGAAGGTCTTGGATCAAGAAAATAACTCTAAACGCCAATTCAACTTTCTTTAGAATAACAAAGAGAACGTATTTACAATGAAAAAGGTTTCTTTCTAGCTCTGTGGTAGCCGTTTTCTCATCTCATTTCCTTGTCCATATCCATATCCATATTGTCTATATTAATCCGAACCATTTCAATGTTCCGAAACGCGTCAAAATCTCTCAGACATGTCCATCCTCGTCGAGCCAAGAAATCTCGGTAGTCTTCTTCAGTGTAGCATATCTTCTCCTCTTGATGGACTGGTAACGGATCAGATTCATCATAGTGGCACACTCGCACGGCTATCCCTGATTATCGGTTTGGATATTGAGAAAACTTCTAACCGAAATCATAACTCGATAAATAACAGAGAAAGACTTTAGATTACTGCAGCAAATTTACCTTCATCAACATGGAGTGTGTAACTCCCTAAAAGCATGTCTCGGTCAAGAGAGCGAACAACCTGTTCTTCATCTTCAAGCCATAAAGCTCGTCTTGTTCTTAATCTAAACGCAGATCTAATAGCTTCCTTGATTGCTTCAGCACTACCATCAATCCCAACTCTTCTTGTATAGTCTCCAAATTTCACTGTTATAATCCTCCCAACAAATGGCTGACCATCACCACCTATATGCAACCGAGAAGTACGTAGCTTGTCATAAAAGTTCAAAAGCTTGATGAAAACAAAAACTCTTGTAATTGGATTTAAGTTTAAAAGTTATGTAAGCTTTTCAAGTTACTTACCATTTCCAGGGGTGTCTCTCAAATTCCAAGGAGGAACTCCATTAGTTGTGACGGGATCAGCAGATGCAATGGCGAGAGGATGACCATCATGATCGAGCTGCCTTTCAAGATTTAGCGTTGTCACTTTGAATGTTTTTTTAGTGGGATTTTCCCGGAAAAACAAGTGAGTGGCTAATAAAAATATATCAAAATAAAATCTGTACACGGGACATACCAACAACCAAATTAAACCTAAAAGTAGGCAAGCAAACCAAAACTTATAAGCATTCTAAACGAAGGGAGACGGTCAAAGAATCCTTTATAGTGATGAAAGACTATTTTCCAATTAAAAACAAGGATTCATAAAGACAACACTAACCGTACCAGTACCACAAACATTCAAAACCTTAATTTGTTAGATTTTTTTCTTATTTGCGTAAATTAGATTTAACTATATATAGGAACACTCGAAAATTATATAATAAATTTAAATAACTTTTTTATACCAACAGAAAACTTCATGATCATTTACACCTTTTTTTTTTGTCAATGATTATATGCAGGCTTTAGTTTCAACATTTTTGTTCATACGGGAACAATAGTATTTATTTTTGTCGTCTAATCACGTAAGTATCAAATATATTCATTTTACTTGTGTATATAAATACTATTTCATAGAAAAAGTTCAATCGTTGTTATGTAAACAGGGAAAGTGAAAAATGATAACAAGAAGTCAATATTTCAAACATATTATTAACAAAAGAAAGAAAAATCAAATGTAGTAAAAGTCTAAAAATATTATTTGAGTTTTTCTACGGCTAAAACATTAATCAAGTAAAGTAGCTTATACTACAAAGAATGGTTAGTAAAAGCAAAACTAAGAAGTCGTCAAAGTAAAAAGTATCAAAAAGAAAGTATCAGCTCTGATTGGTTGATTGGTTGATTAGTAGTTGTTACTTGGCCGTGGCTGTTGTTGGATTTGGTTAGATGCATCTCTTCTATTGCTTTGTCGGTGGAGAGTTTCAGTTTCATAGTAACGCTGCTCTTGTTGTTGGCTATGTCTCAAACTCGGTGATTGCTCATTCTGATGACCTGTGAATAAGCTGTAATAATTGCTTCCTGAGTTGTTGTGTCCTTGAGGAGCCCACACATTTGAGTTCCCAATCTGACCACCAAAAAAGAAATACCAGTTCAAATTTGGTATAAAACTCTCCAAAACTAATAAAACAGAGGAAAAAAGAGATATGATGCGTTTACCTGATGCTGAAATGATGGCAACTGATTGTTCAACAGTGAGCTAAAGACATTTTCAGACCCAAACCTCGAGATTGCAGCGTTATTATCACTCGACATGCCAAAATCATAAGCAGAATTGTAAGTCGAACCATTAGTGGAACTGTGAGCGGAAGGAACAAAGGGGACAGCTATTGGAGACAGATCAATGTTTATGTGCTGAGGAAGCAATGCAGCTAAAGACTGAAGATGGTAAGCGTTGTTGTTACCACCATGTTGCTGAATTGCTGATGGTGACATGTTGTAGGTGTAATTCTGTGTTGGCTGAGGGTAAGGATAGTTCATCATACTACCATAATGCCCTGAAGGAACCGTAGGCTGAGAGTAATGGTGGTTTATGGCTTGTCCATTCATCTGTGGTTCACTGACAGAAGCCATTATCATTGCCTGCCAAAATGAAAACCAAACTACATATGAATCGCAAATGTCAAGAGAAGTCGTTTAAAGATGGAAAAAGACCGGTTCTATATAAGAAAAAGAGGTACCTCGGTCTTGGAAGCTGATAGCCTACAACCACGTGAAGATGAAGTAGGTCTTGACTGATTAAGAAGAGAATCCGAGTATTGAGGATCTGTTTCCCTCTCGTATGCTTGTTGGTTCATGGTTTGTCCATTCATCTGTGGTTCATTAATAGAAGCCATTGGCAGATGGAGAGGAAGAGCCGAGTACTGAGGATCCATTTTCCTCATGTATGCTTGTTGGTTCATGGCTTGTACATTCATCTGTGGTTCATTAATAGAAGCCATTGGCAGATGGAGAGGAAGAGCCGAGTACTGAGGATCTGGTTCCCTCGTGTATGCTTGTTGGGCCATGGCTTGTCCATTCATCTGTGGTTCACTATTAGAAGCCATTAGTGCCTACGAAAATAAAAACCAAAATGAATCACACGGGTCAAGATTAGTTGTTTGAAGATGAAAAATGATCGGTGCTTTATGAGAAAAAGTTACCTCAGTTATGGAAAGTGGTAGCCTATGACCAAGTGAAGATATAGTTGGTATTGATAGATGGAGAGGAGAAGCCAAGTACTGAGGATCCGGTTCCCTTGTGTATGCTTGTTGATGCTACAACATATGACCAAAAGAAGCGCGGATTTACATACTATGACACAATGGAAGTATTGCTTGAGAAGTTATGAATTAAGATGCAACAGAATAAACAATAAAAAGTTAGCAGTTTCTTTTACCATAGTGTTGTGGAAGGTATTAGAATTCTGCCTCTGAAGACTTGGTTCTGAAGGAGACATCACAGCATTGAACAGCTGCCTATTATCAAATGTGAAATCTGTAGCAGATGAAGACTTGTACTGATTTTCTTGAGTTGGTTCTGTCTGACCATAGTTTGAAGAGGAATGGTAATTACGAGCGCCATTTGAATTGATTTGATATGCCATTTGTTCATTAGCAACATTCCTCCTTAGTTGTTGTACTTCCTCTTCATGGCACTCATCATCTCTGTGAAAACGTTTTATGAGATCATTAGATCGTATAAACAGATAAAGCTAGAGGGGCAGATAAAAAAAAATGGCTTACCTTATGTTCAGGCGTCTAAGCGATAAATCATCTGCAAAGTCAGATATGTCTTCTGAGTCATCATTCAAGTACCGTGATGGAAGACCACTGGGTTGGCCAGATCCATTCATCTCAGAACCAAAAGTACCAGATCTCCCATTCTGTAACTCTTGCCTCGTTTACTCTTCACTTCCTGAAAACTACCTGTAAAAGTAATCAAAGCAGCATTGTCAAAAATCAACTAGAGGCAAAGATATCTCAGACGCAAAACTTTTCATGTAGATGCAGAAGTAACAATTGATCTAAGGCTAATTCTCAAATCAAATTCGTAGTGAAGAGCTTATAAGTGAGATTAAAGAAACAATTGAGCTTTTGATTCTTTCCAGTAATAGTTAACACATGATGATTTGACCAAAGCAAACTCAAGAAACATACCAATGAGAGGACAAAACAAAACAAGCCTTGCTCTTGCTTTCTTTCATCTTCGTTTCTTCTTCAACTAAACAACTTCAAAGCTTAAAACCCAGAAAAAAAAGGAAGAAACTTTATCAAAGAAACCTTGAGAAAGAAGACGAGTAATGGCTTCTGCAGGGTCCATCTTGCATTCTAAAAGCATTGCGTAAATCTCTTGTTCTGAGTGAAGCGTAATGATTTCCTTTAACTCCTGAACAATCCGTCTCGAATCCTCCGGAATATTATCGGCGTTAATGTTACTGTCTTGGTCTCTCCCGCTCATTTTCGTACTCTTTCTCTTTCCTGTCCGATTTTTGCCGGAATTTGGAAAACCCATTTCTGATTGAACAGAAACTCGCCGGCCCACGATTCCTCTCGAGCTTTTCTTTCACAGTCACGATACAAAACGAAGAAGAAGGAACGAAAACGATTCTCTTTGTTTCTCTCTATCTCTCGCTTCTAGCTTTTGGGTTTTTGAGTATAAAGAAACCCTTTTTTTTTTTTCTTTCCCTCTCTCTCTCTTTTCCAATCTTTGGGCTTACTAATGGCTCGGGAGTAGTAAAAAAAAGTGCTCAAATTGGAAATGATTAAAAACATTACTTTTCCAAAATTTTACTGAGAAAACTCCTTGCTTATTTACAGTTTTTCTAAGAGTTTCAACATTTATGTTCATACGGTATCTATATATTTCCTCTCGTCTAGTCAGTAGTCACATAACTCACAAGTATCAAAAATATTTATTTTTGTGTATATATTGATTGTTTACAATGAAAGTAAAAAATGATAGCAAGATGCCAAACCAATGTAGTAAAATCAGAAAAAGTTAATTGAGTTTTTCTACAGCTAAGGCACAAGCAAAGTAGCAAGCAATAGAGAGCAAATCCATTAGTAGTTGTTTCTTCTTCGCTGTGTCTTTTGTTGGGTTTGGTTAGATGGGTCTCTTCTATTGTTTCGTTGGCAACGTCTGCTTCTTTCAATTCCATTGCCACTCCCTCTATAAGTATAAGGCTGCTGCTCATGCTCTTGTTCTTGTTGTCGGCTATGTCTCAAACTCGGTGACTGCTCATTCTGATGACCTTGAGGAACCCAACACATTTGAGTTCCTATTCTGAAGATGGAACCACGTAAAAAGAAATACAGGTTCAAATTTGGTATAAAACTCTCCAAACCATTTAAACAGAGATGTGATGGGTTTTACCTGATGCTGAAATGATGGCAAGTGATTACCAATTGTGACCTTAAGACATCGTAAGACCCAAACCTTGAGTTTGCAGCATTATCACTCGACATGCCAAAACCGTAAGCAGGGACGGCTGATTGAGGCAGATCTGGTTCCCTTGTGTATGCTTGTTGGTTCATGGCTTGTCGATTCATCTGTGCCTGGCAAAATGAAAACCAAACTAAATATGAATCACACGGGTCAAGGGTAGTCGATTAAAGATGGAAAAAGATCGGTGCTTTCTGAGAAAGAGAGTTACCTCGATCTCGGAAGCTGATGGCCTACGACCATGTGAAGGTGCAGAGGGCATTGACTGATTTAGAGGAGAAGCCGAGTACTGAGGATCTTGTTCCCTTGTGTATGCTTGTTGGTTCATCGCTTGCCGTTTCATCTGTCGTTTATTGATAGAAGCGAGTATTAGTGCCTGGTAAAATCAAAACCAAACTAAATATGAATCACATGGGTCAAGAGTAGTCGTTTAAAGGTGGTAAAAGATCAGTGCTTTCTGAGAAAGAGAGTTACCTCGATATCGGAAGCTGATGGCCCACGATCAAGTGAAGATGCAGTGGGCATTGACTGATTTAGAGGAGAAGCCGAGTACTGAGAATTCGATTCTCTTGTGTTTGCTTGTTGGTTCATGGCTTGTCCATTCATCTGTGGTTTATTGATAGAAGCGAGTACTAGTGCCTGGTAAAATGAAAACCAAACTAAATATGAATCACACGGGTTAAGAGTAGTCGCTTAAAGATGGAAAACGATCGGTGTTTTCTAAGAAAGATAGTTACCTCAATCTCGGAAGCTGATGGCCTACGACCATGTGAAGATGCAGTGGGCATTGACTGATTTAGAGGAGAAGCCGAGTACTGAGGATCTTGTTCCCTTGTGTATGCTTGTTGGTTCATGGGTTGTCCATTCATCTGTGGTTTCCTGCTAGAAGCCATTGCCTGCGAAAATGAAACCAAAATGAATCACACGGGTCAAGAGAAGTCGTTTAAAGATGTAAAAAGATCGGTTCTTTATAAGAAAAATAGTTACCTCTTTGCACTTGGTAAATCTCTTTGCAATATTGCAGAAACTTAACAAGAAAATGCAGAAGTAACAATTGATCTTTGGCTAATCCTCTGATCAAATTCACATTTTGATTCTTTCCAGAGTAAGCTAACAAATGGTGGTTTGACCAAATCAAGAAAAACAATACTATCTCAATAGAATATGCGAAGAGAAAGGTTTTAAGAGAATCACAAGCATAAGGTTTCAATTCCCATCAAACTCAAGAAACATACCAATCAGTGCTCTGTTTTCTTAAATCTTCGTTTCTTCTTCTACTCTTAACCAAACAACTTCAAAGCTTATAAAACCCAGAAAGAAAGGAAGAAACTTTTTCCAAGAAACCTTGAGAAAGAAGACGATTTACAGCTACGTTAGGGTTTATATCGCATTCCATAAACATTGCGTAAATTTCTTGTTCTGAAGAATTCACGATATCCTTCATTCTCTGTACAATTCCTCTCGAATTCGCCGGAATGTTATCGGCGTTAACGTTACTGTCTTTGGCTCTCCCGTTCTTGTTGTTTCTTCTCCGACTATTTCCGGAATTTGAAACCCCATTTCTGATTGAACAGAAACTCGTCGACCCACGATTCCTCTCGAGCTTTTCTTTCACAGTCACGATTGAACACAAAGAAGAAAGAACGAAAAAGAATCAATTTTTGGGCTTTCCGCTTAATAAGAGGAAAAAACCGAAAAAATATTCAAATTTGTAAAAAACACAATTTTCAAACTTTTACTGAAATAATCATAATAATTATAAAGTACAAGTACTTATTTGTAAATAGTTCTAAATACTAAGCGTATATATGGTTTTTTTTTTTTCGCCAAGCGTATATATCTTTATGTATCAGTTGATTTGAATCTTGACCGTTAAACAAGATGAGGCTCTTGCTTCCATTTTCCTCGCCGTTACCCGCCACGTCATCACCGGCGACGCCGCAATTTATCCCGGAATCTCCACCTCCATCTCAAATTGACTACTCTGCTCTATCTAAACTTCTTACAAAATCGGTAATCGGAACCCTAACAGGAGCTCTCTCGCTCACACTCGTTTTCTCATCGCCAATTTCCTCCGTTGCTGCTGCTAATGATCCTTATCTCTCTCTGAATCCGCCATCATCATCGCTTGGTTCTTCTCTGAATCACTTCGATTCGGTTCCTGAAGATTGCCCTAACGAAGAAGAAGAAGCTGATACTGAGATGCAAGATGATGACTTTAAGCCTCAATTAGTAGTAACTAATGAAGGGATTGTTGAAGAAGCTTGGGAGATTGTTAATGACGCTTTCCTAGATTCTCGAAGCTATAGCTGGACTCCTGAAACTTGGCAGGTATGTGAAATAGCTTAATGGGGTTGATAAAGGAAGAAACTTTAATGTGTAAAGATTGAATTTTTATTGTTGGGTTGATAAAGGAAGAAACTTTAATGTGTAAATGTGTAAAGATGGAATTTGTATTGTTACTTTGCAGAAACAGAAGGATGATATATTGGCTAATCCAATTAAGAGTAGATCAAAGGCTCATGAAGTGATTAAGAAAATGTTGGCAAGTTTGGGTGATCAATACACTCGATTCCTGTCACCAGATGAGGTTGTTTGTTCTGTAAATTCAGTACTTGGAATCTGTAAATTTGATTGATGAATCTTAATTACGCAACTCTTTGTTTGTGTCACTTGTTTGAAGTTCTCTAGGATGTCGAAGTATGACATTACTGGTATTGGACTAAACCTTAGAGAAGTTTCTGATGGTGGTGGAAATGTAAAGTTGAAGGTTCTTGGTATTGTATTGGACAGTCCTGCTGATATTGCTGGCGTCAAAAAGGTTAAAAATAAAACTCTCTAGTTTCTTTCTAGTAGTTTGTTTTGCTGCTGGTTTTGCTCAAAGTGTGCAATGTCTTTATCTTGTTAGGGAGATGAAATTCTTGCTGTTAATGGGATGGATGTTAGTGGGAAATCATCATTTGAAGTATCATCTTTGTTACAAGGCCCTAGTAAAACTTATGTGGTTCTCAAGGTTATTACTCTTAATCATAAGATACAAACTCATATACATGAGTACTTGATTAAAGTTTCCAATTTTTGTTAAGATATATGAATTTATGCATATTGCAGGTGAAGCATGGGAACTGTGGACCTGTTAAATCAATTAAACTCCAGAGACAAGTTAATGCAAAGACGCCAGTCTCTTATCGGTTGGAAAAAGTTGACAACGGAAAAATCTCTGTCGGGTATATCCGTTTAAAAGAGTTCAATGCCCTGGCTAGAAAAGATTTGGTGATTGGTAAACCTTTTCATTTGTCCACTCACATCCAAGTTTTCAACTTGCGGTTCCATCCTTTTATCTACTTGCTTTTATGCAACCTTTTTTTAACTCTGTTCAGCAATGAAACGGCTCCAAGACAAGGGTGCATCTTATTTTGTAATGGATCTTAGAGACAACCTTGGCGGACTTGTGCAGGTTAATTCTAAAACTGTAACTTAAGATCATATCTTCCCTCAAATATTTTATGGTCACTTGATTCTTCACTTAGCCCCTCGTTTCTCGGTTTTGGTTATTTCAGGCTGGAATAGAAACTGCTAAGCTGTTTCTAGATGAAGGCGATACGGTAAATCAACAATCATTTAGAACATCAAAACATTTTCAGTTTTTTTTTCAGGAATAATAAACAGAATAGCTAACTTCAACTAACATGAAGAGATCCATCACGATTTTCTTAAACTCATGTTATATGTTGCAATTTTGTAACAGGTGATATATACCGCTGGGAGAGACCCTGAGGCTCAAAACACTGTTCTTGCAGATAAAAAACCGTTGATCACTGCCCCACTTATTGTATGTGATGGATCATGTAAGCCATTTAATCTTTCATACTACTATGTTTTTCTTGTATCATGCACTGATCAGAATCCTTATCATTGTTGCAGGTAATGGTAAATAACAGAACAGCAAGTGCTAGTGAAATTGTGAGTAATCTCAATCTATAAACCACGGAACCTCATCTTCATTTGGATCATTAAACGAAATGATTTGTCTCATTTTCTTTCAGGTGGCCTCTGCACTTCATGATAACTGTAAAGCAGTTCTTGTTGGCGAAAGAACTTACGGAAAGGTGATTTATTCGAGAGTCTTAATGGTTTTATAACGAATCTATTGATTTGCAATGTTTGTGACCATCTTCTTCTGGATTGAATTTATCGGTTTCAGGGTTTGATTCAATCGGTATATGAACTCCGAGATGGTTCAGGAGTTGTTGTGACAGTAGGAAAGTATGTCACACCTAATCATATGGATATCAATGGTGGTGGAATTGAACCTGATTTCAAAAATTTACCAGGTTTAATTAACCTCTTGAATCTTGAATTTTCTTAAAAATATTTAAAAATTCATTTACAGTACCTCGTTATTGATATATTACACAATATGCAGCTTGGGATGAAGTTAAAGAACATTTGTCTAAGTGCAATATTCTCCAACGAAGTTGACATGCGATGAAACTCATCATATACTATGTTCTTATTGTCACAAAGCAATGTAACACTATAAGATGAATCTGTGATCGAAAAAAAGGAGAAGAGGTCCTAAGATCATTACACAAGTAACCGAACCAAACTCTCCATAGCAACAAACAAAACAAAATTTCATTCATATTCATTTTTTACAGAATATTTGTCCACGGAATTTGGATCCGAACAAATAAGAATTTATCTTGCCTTCGATATTGTTCTCTACAATTCATTGATAAACAATAGTATCTTACATTCATCATCAACTATATAACGATCTATTCAAGACCAAGTAAAGAGTAAAGTTTGGATTTTACTAATATAAAAATCGATCCTAGTATTTGTTTATGTAAGAAAAAGATGGGATAAAAATTAGAATTGTAAAAAGGGTTTTTTTGAGCAATCTTTCCACACCTAGAACACTGGTTGTAATTAAAAGGTTGTTCCTGATGGGACATAGCCAAGTTCTATCCACTCTGCTTCTTCTTTAGCTAAATCCTCAAGCGTCTCACATTTGTCATCAGTTACTTCTAGATCTTCCAAGAAGTCTGCCACACTACTACGCTGTTCCTCGGGAGTTGTAGTAAAAACTTCCACAGCCTGAGCCCATTCTCCACGCAAGACAAGGCTCTTATACTCAATCAAACTTGTAAGTAAAGTGTAACCAAACAAGTTAAACTCTTCGTCCATTAGATAAACCCGACTTCGATTAGCAAGACACACCATCAAAGACATAGGACGGAGCAGATGACACATTGTCGTTGCCTGTAATTTAAGAGGTGTAAATACAAGACTTGTACCTCATTCACAAAGTAATTTTCTAAAAAACTGAGCCTCGTACCTCAGGACGACCAACGCAGTAATTAAGCTCACCAGTTGCGGTGATATAGATAAAACAATCCATAACCCATATGCCAGTCCAAACAACATGTTCGGTTTCACTGAGAGTTTTATACCCATCGCAATTGAGGTCAATGATTTTGAAAGATGAATCACTGACAATTGCAACTAGATCACAACTGTCAGAACAGTATAGATTCCGAGTTTTGACGGTAACATCTATTCTCAAAATGACCACACATTTCTCCCAATCATACAAGTCGATGAAATCATTTGAGCTCATTGCCAAGAACGTCCCACCAAGAATGCGCTCTGCTGAGTCAGGAGGCGTCTCAATCCCCTTCTTCTGCACATATAATTCAGCTAGGCTGTCAGTAATGTATATTAGTGTAATTTAGATAACAGTTATCAGACAGAAAAAAACTCGTCAAAGTTAATCAGTGGGAAAAGGAACCACAAACCTCGAAGTTCTTGTTGAAGATCTCGATGTGTGACGAACTTCCCCTGACAGCATATCCCCCCTCAGATGACCAAACAAATTCCAGCGCCGAGCAAGATGACACAACTTTCCATGGAAAGGCATTGTAGATAATGTACTTACCATCTCCATAAACAACCACAAACTTACCATCAGGGCTGTGCTTTCAGGAAAAAAAAATCGCAGGTTGTTAGCAAATGCTCAAAATCCTAAGGGTTTTTCTTAATATCAGTATTTTCAAAATCCCAAGGGTCTCTCTTAACATCAGTATGCTCAACATCAGTGACCTCATCTGCACCACTGAGCGTGGGGTAATGGGGTTCTCAGTACATATCTCCTTGTGTTTAGCACAAATAATTGTCCCATTCTTGTCCATACTAGTCAATGGTATGTCAAGGCTAAGTTTCACCATTTTGGGTCCATAGAGGCAACCAACACAACCCTGAAAAGTTATGGTATAACTAAATGCGTAAATTATGTAGGAGACATAAGGATAAGTATTGCCATATTAAAGAAAGTTTCAGAAACTTACTGGTTTGAACCTTTCACATGTCCTATAGCAAAACAATTGTTAACGCCAAGCTGCAATGTATTCTCAAGCCTGTACGTGGTGGCATGCCATATGCGGGCAGTTGCATCTTTGGATACTGTAATAATGATTGGAATCACTGGATGGAAACACACTGCTGTAACAAAGTCATTATGACCTTCAAATGTGTGAAGGCATCTCTTAGTTTGATAGTCCCAGACCTAAGCAGTATGATCAGTAGAACCAGTGATAAGGTATGGTTTATCAGTAAGAGCAAAGTAGTCTACACACAATACCCCTTCCAGATGTTCCCCTAAAGTAAATAGTGGAACCAGAGAACCAAGACTCCATATATTTATGGTATTGTCAAGTGATGCACTAGCAAAAGTAAGTGTCTTTGGGATTGGGATTGAAAGTAACACCAATCCTCCGATCATATCTATTTATACTACATGTTTTTTATATCAAAAATTTGTATGATCAGAATTGTTTTTTTTTATAAAAAATTTGTGGTTGGAAAAAGAAAAAAATATAAAATAGAAAAAACGGAAAATAAAGAAGCTCTCACACCGTTACTGGAAAAGTCGTGTCCTTCAATGGCGACGACGGAAGTTACAACCGCCGTCTACGGTGGGGAACCAATGCATACGCCTGCAGAATCAGACGGCTTTACCGGTAAACCCTAAGTCTCTCTCTCTCACTCTCTCTGCATCAGCTTTGGGGTTTCCCCATTTGCAGAGCGATTCCACGATTACTGAAAGAAGCGAGTAGAATCTAAAGTCACCAACTTGGGTTGATTTCGTTTGCAGATTTTCTCGATAACGATAGATTAAAAGAAACATTATCCAGTGGAGCACTTGATTTTGATGAATGGACTTTGTTAATCTCCGAAATAGAGACTTCGTACCCAGTAAGTCGCACTCAATGTGGTGCAAAGTTTTCATCTTTATTGTTTAAATTTCAAAACTTTCGTTTCTCAGGAACTAAAAATCGTTGACATTTGCTATTGTAGGATGATATTGAGAAGTTGTGTTTAGTTTACGATGCTTTCTTGTTGGAGTTTCCATTGTGCTATGGCTATTGGAAGAAATATGCTTACCATAAGATAAAGTTATGCACTTTAGAAGATGCTGTTGAAGTTTTCGAACGAGCAGTACAAGCAGCTACTTACTCTGTAGCTGTATGGCTCGATTATTGCGCTTTCGCTGTTGCTGCGTATGAAGATCCTCATGATGTTAGTAGGTATTTCTGAATTTTGGGTAGGCTTTGTGTTTATTCTTTCTGATCATTGCAATTTTCTAAGTATGAGTTTAATTTCTCCATCTGGCTAGACTTGTTTAGGAGTTGTTCGGTATATGCAATTGATGATAGAATGATTTAATTCCTCTGTCTGTTCTTTGCGGAGAACCAGAGGCTAAATTTTTTAGCGATTGCTTCACTTCTGACAGATTATTTGAGAGGGGGCTTTCATTCGTTGGAAAAGATTATTCTTGCTGTACTCTTTGGGACAAATATATAGAGTATCTTTTGGGGCTGCAGCAGTGGAGTTCACTGGCTCATGTATGTCTCCGGACCCTGAAATATCCATCCAAAAAGTTGGATCTCTATTACAAAAAGTATGTCCTTTTCCATATGTTCTATAATGATTACTACAATGGTCCGGTATTTCGAGTTCGTGTAGCTTAAGTTTTTCTTTCTCCATTACATTAGACTTGTCCTCTACTTTTTCCAGCTTCAGGAAGATTGCAGCTTCTTTGAAAGAGAAGATTCAATGTAGAATAGTTGTTAACGGAGACCTTTCTTCAGATCTTATGGAAGAAGATTTGGTCACTACACGTCACACTGATGAGGAGATCTCTATTGTTATAAGAGACTTGATGGGTCCTTCCTCTAGCTCAGCTGTGTCAAAAGCACTGCATGCCTATCTGTCAATTGGAGAACAGTTCTATCAAGATTCACAGCAATTGATGGAAAAAATAAGTTGTTTTGAGACGCAAATCCGCAGGCCTTATTTTCATGTAAAACCGTTGGACACTAATCAGCTGGACAATTGGCATGCATATTTGAACTTTGCCGAAACATATGGGGACTTTGATTGGGTAGGGGAAATTCTTGGTTTATGGTTCAGTTTAGGTTTTGTTCCTTTCTTGTTTATTTTTAAAACTTTTTCATTCTTCTCTTTTGCAGGCTATTAAGCTTTATGAGAGATGCTTACTACCATGCGCCAATTACTCTGAGTTCTGGTTCCGCTATGTGGATTTTGTTGAAAGCAAGGGTGGAAGGGAGTTAGCAAACTTTGCGTTGGCTCGAGCATCACAAACTTTTGTCAAGGTAAAGGAGAATACGATTGCTTTAGTGTATATAAAAAAAGAAAATGGGAACAAGGAAGCTGCACAACTAGGATCATACATTTTACGTGATGTCCTTTTATGTTCATTGTAGAATGCATCTGTTGTCCATCTATACAACGCAAGATTCAAGGAACATGTTGGAGATGCGTCTGCTGCTTCTGTTGCTCTGTCTAGATGTGGTGAGGAACTTGGTATTGGTTTTGTAGAAAATGTAACTAAGAAGGCTAACATGGAAAAGCGGCTGGTATGGAACTATGGATGATACTCTACTTGGTACCATTTGATTTTAATGACGTATTGATTGAGAATATCTGAGTATGCGTTGTTCCATGTAGGGTAATTTTGAAGCTGCTGTTACCACATACAGGGAGGCTCTGAAGAAAACATTCATTGGAAAAGAACACTTGGAAACCACTGCACTGTTGTATGTTCAATTTTCTCGCCTCAAGTACATGGTAAGTAATGTGTATGACATTTAAATTACATTTATCTGTCAATAATATGTCACAATATAGGCTCTGGGAACTGTTTAGGTCACTACCTTACCTTCAATGCCTTGCATAGTTTGAAAATTTTCTTTATGTGATGATTTCTTCTATTTTTAGATAACAAGTAATGCTAATGAGGCAGCTCAGATTTTGATAGAGGGCAATGAGAAAGTTCCGCACTGCAAATTACTTCTTGAGGTGTGTCATTGACTGGAAGTTTGAACCTCTTCAAACATTTTATCACGATTCCCCATTTGGAAATTCTAGGCATCTATTAACATTTTGAAGTTTTAATCTTTGTTAATTTTTGTGCTAACAGGAGCTTATAAGACTCTTGATGATGCATGGAGGGTCTCGACAAGTGGATTTGTTAGATCCTATCATAGATAAAGAAATATCTCACCAGGCAGATTCCTCCAATGGTCTGAGCGCAGAGGACAAAGAGGAGATATCAAATTTATACATGGAGGTAAAGTTTCTTTTACAGATAGGAGATTCAATGGTCTTTCTTGCTTGTGGCCTTTTCTATTTCATTTTTTCACATTTTCTTGATCGCATAGAATGTGTTTGATAGTTAGTAATTGCTCTTGGTTTTGAGCAGTTTATTGACCTCTCTGGAACCATCCGTGATGTGAGGAAGGCTTTGGGTCGACACATAAAATTATTCCCACATTCTGCTAGAGCCAAGTTACATGGGTCCCGTCCTTCGGGGAAATCATTCAGAGAGTTGATTCAGAGAAGAGAGAAGACTCGTGAGTGCTTAAATCAGGACCTATCAACAGAGAAAGGCATTGGCAGTACAGTTGTGTCGCCACCTAAAGAAAAGAAAGAGCTACCTCTAGACTGTGACGGTACCCAATCTAAAGATGCTGTTCCGTCTGACCATTTAAACATCGAGCGTAATCTGGGTTCTCTGGCTTCAGGACTTCAAGTTGAAAGAAACAATAATGTTGCAGAGACGGAGAATCTCTGTGAGTCACAGAGTGGTCTTTCCATGGGATTAAAGGCAAATGAAGGTGGTGAACACTCTCGTGAAGTAAGCTTACCAAACCATGGTTTTGTCACTAAACAAGCTCACTTCTCGTCCAATCCTGTAGATACTGTGAAATCAGATGCTATAGTAATCCAACCTAGTGGCTCACGGAGTCCCCACAGTTATCAAAACCATGAATTTTTCAGGCAAGCTGGTCGGAACAGATACTACAGAACAGATTTAAACCAGACTCGTAGAGATTCGAATCCTCGTTCTCATGAGAGATCTCCTCAGATGTCATATTCTCCAGTCGGAATTGTTCGGGAGATTCATGGTCAGCACATGGGTGTTGCTCCTCGAGACAATCGAGCAGCGCTACAAAACTCAATCTCAAATAATCTGCAAAACCAGTGTCAGAACTCTGCATCTCAGATGCACCCCGTGGTTCAAATGTCCAATGCTTATCCTCAAACACAGATTCTTGGTCAGCACATGAGTGTAGCCCCTTCAGACAATCCAGCAACTCTCCAGAACTCAATCCCACAGAATCCGCAGAACCAATATCAAGGCTCTACATCTCAGGTTCAAACATCTTTTGCTTATCCCCAGACTCAGATTCCAGTGCAAAGTAATGATCAACAAGGTGGTCAGATGCAGAGTAATGAAGCTTATAACCAAATGTGGCAACAGTATTACTATAACTATTACTACTACCAACAACAGCAACAGCTTATGTCGGAACAGCCACAAACAAATCAGAATTCTCAGCCACAACTACATCAGAATCTTCTGCAACTTCTATCCAAACAGTACCAATCTCAAGCCAAAACTCCGTATTCGCAATCTCAATGGGTGGAACAGCAACAGAGCCAAGAACCACCAAGTCAGCAGCAAATTGAGTTCCAGCAACAACAACAACAAGAGTGGTTCCAACAGCAACAACAATGGCAACAACAACAGTATCTTCTCTATCTTCAGCAACAACAGTTGCAAGGAGAAGCAAAAAGCGATGAACAGAGACTCTCTACGCCACAAGTCTCCACAACAAACAGTGATATTCAAAAGGTTTGCTTCAAAAACAAACATGAGTGCTTCAATTTTGTTTATATCTTCTTAAGCTGTTTACTAAGAATATATGGTTCTTGTTGTAGAGTCAAGAATCTGGAGGAGTCAATGAAGCAAATCTGTCTTCTGACACTTCCATTAGTTCTATATGAGTCTCATGGAAGCTGATGAACACGTAATTGTATCAGTTCATTGTGTTATTTAAAGCATAAGACAAACAAAAATGTTATAAAAACTTCAATTCTAATGGTTAACGAATTTTGCAGTTTCGATGAGATATAGAACTAGGATGGAAAATCTGGTTTACCTTTTGGTTTTGGTTTGTTTTTTTTTGGGTTTGCTGTTTTATAGAAATTAAAACCATTACAAACAATTTGTAATTTGGTAGAATTTTGAGGTTTAAGGAAATTTCAGTTTAGTTCAGTTTGGTTTTTGATTTGGGATAGGTTGAACTTAAATTAAAAAATAATTTTAAAAGATTATAAATGATGATTTGAGTTTATATTATACAATTATCTTATATAATATAGTAGAGTTACTTTTCTGTAGAATTCTGAAATGCTGACACGTGTCATTTCTAACCAAAAAATCAAACCATTTCAAACTTAAAATTAATTTAATAATCAAAAACCAAACCAATATAAAACCCACATTAAAAACAAAAGCTTTATAAACACACTAATAAACACAAATTTATTAAAATTAGTTTCAACCCAAAATATAAAACGAAAATCCAAACCAACCCAAAAAAGAAGAAGCAAAAGCTATGTTTAATCCACAAAAACCAAAAACCACACAAAATTTTACTCTCCCTCCAGATTTCCTGAAATTGAAGATATTTGACAAGGTTCAGGCAAAGTGATACACGATAAATCATTATGGTTACGAATATAAACTCAAACATTTGTCAAGGTAAAATAAAAATAATTATATAGAATTATTTTTAATATTTAACATCAAATATACAAACATGAAAATAACATTATCAAAACTTTGTTTCAGGAAACCTATAATTGCATTCTACATCAACAACAAAGATTTACAAGAAAAATAAACTCTCTTTAATTAAAAAATACTCAAAAAATAAGAGGCATATTTAACTTGAGGTTGCATTTTTTTTGTTACTTTCCAGATAATTAAATCACCCAAAAATTTCTCTAATATGCTATACATGGTCAACTTATTAAAAACATAATATAAAAACTAAAAAAAATCCAAACAAATTAACCAATGTTGAAACCAAAAAATATAATTGTAGTAACTTAATTACTGGCCATAAATTTTTATTAAAACGTATGGGGGAAATATATAACATCAATCATAAAACGTCAATTAAATAACTTATTACCACAAACAATCTCTAATGGTAACAAACAAAAAAACTGGTCAACAAAAAATAACACTACTAATCAAAGACAATTAAGACTAAAAATCAAAGACAATAAAGATTATTAATTAAAAGCAATTAAATATGATATAATAAATCAGAAAAACACTCTAATCAATATTTGTTGTATACTAATATATAAATAGCAACCATACATACAAGACCAATATATTAAAAATTCCAAAAAAGTAGATAATATAGAATACACATTTTACTATAAAATATCTATCACCAACCAGAAGCATGAATCATCTCACCCTCAAAATCATAAAATCTCTACACGGAGAAAACAACATCAACTATATAATTATTTTTACCAACAAACAGATAGATTTGATAAACTTCTACTTCACATTTCATAACATTGATGAACAAACATCAGGTACGTTAATCAATGATTTATTAAAGTTTATTCGTACAACGATATTCCCAGCTTAAGAACACCACACACATAACCTCGAAATATTTTTCGAAATCAAAGATCTCAATAGAAATGCTTTCACAAGATTAGATGTGGAAGTGCTAATCGGAGATATATAAAGTTCTTAAACACCAGCCACATAAGAAAAAAAAAAGATGATTGCTTAATATATCTAGAATTCTTTTTACTAAAGAACATTAACACTTTACTTTACAACCATAAATTTTGATCACGATTGTATTTCTTGGTTATATTTTTTGCAAACCCCTAGTAGAACCACGTAATAATTTCAATGGACGAAACAGAAGCAATTAAAATATCTAGTACATTTTCGTAATTGTTTGAGTTTCTGTTTACCGTTTTGCCCAAAATCTAAAACAGAATCTAAAATTTTAAAAAATTCAAAAAAAAAGCGAGGGGCTTCAACACGCGTCAAATTATGTGGGTGAGTCGTCCAGCTGGTCTACTGTACACGTGTAAGTTCCCAATTCGTTAAAAAGCGCCAACCAAAGGAACAAATCGTAGCCGTCGATTTGATCCAATGAAGAGTCGTCATGAGCTTCTATCACTCTGTCTTGACCGTTCGTGGAAGTTATGTGAGAGAAAGAAGAAACTCAGAGAGAAGAGAGAGAGAGCCAAGACCCACAAAAACACAAAGTAGAGCGACGACGAAACAACTCTCTTCTCCTCTCTCTCAGGTCGGTCTTCGTCTTCGTCTTCTTCCCCCAAATTCGATCGCTTTCTTCTTCTTCTTCTGTAAATTTTTTTTGAGTAAAATTTTTTTTTTTGTGTTCTTCTGTTTTGTTTGACTTTCGATTTCTTATTTCTGTGGTTTTTTTTAGATTATTCCTTCGGGAATTGTTTGATTTTTCAGAAAAATATCCATTTTCACTTAGGTTTTGAAAAAGTTTCCCTTTTTTGGTTTTTTTAAATTTTCATTGAGAAGAGTTTTGATTTATGAGGTTTTGTTTGAATTTTGATTCTGCCAAAATTCAGCTTTGTGCGGTACTTTGTTTAGTCATTCTCGAATTCGATTTTAGTGTATCTTTGATTTAGAGTTGTAATTTAGTTTTAGTAGAGCATGTAAAAGTTTTTGATTTTGTTTGTACGATAGATTCGTTTTTAGGACTTAAGTGAATTGGGAATCGAGAGACTTGACTAATTGTGAATATTATTAATAAGGTTTTTTCTTTTTTTTTGTGTGTTAAGATTCTGGGTTTAGCTATTTCTGATTAAGTTGACTTTTGGTTTATTTGTCTTCTCGATTTTGTCTCCATGATCCCAGATTCCATGTACATGCTGTGTAGATTTTTTTATTTTTTTTAACTTTTTTGGATTTTGGGTTTGATTAATGAAATGATTGATCGTGATGGACTTTGTTTTTGCAGCATCTTCTGCTGATTAGGTCGTACATGTGCTTGATCCAAGGTTGTTATAATTCTATATACAGAGCCAATGCCATATATAGAAATGAAGAGCAAGATAAGCAAGGTTCTTGGTGTCTGTAAGAAACATAAACCAACTTCGAGAAGTTCATGCGCTTTATCCAAGTTATCACAGCACATGGAAAGCATGACCAGAGCTACTACCCATACTTGCAACGACGATGAGAAACAGCAGCTTGGTAAAGAGTCAAGATTCTTCCTTGTTGATTTGGATAATCTGAGTTTCTTGTTTTATCAATCGTTTTTAGTTTACTCTCTCTGATGATTGTGTCAGTTTCTTCAGGTTTGGATACTTTTGCTCGAGATAATGAAACCAATGAGCCAGCTGAAATGCTTGTTGAAGACACTTCTCAATCTCAGGCGTTTGTCTCTTCTGTTGATGGTTCTGAATCTGTCGAAAAAATGGTAACATTTTGATATGTGTAGCTGACTTTCATTTATCCTTTCTTTCATGGATACTATATTGTGGACAATACATTCTTGTGCAGGAAATTGCTTCCAATTATATGTCAAACTCAGATACAATATTTTCACCTGTTCTGAATGATGAACTGGATGGAACTGATCGAGGTATATGTTACTGTTTCTGTTTTGGTATAAGTTTTTCTTTTTTTTTTTGATAAATGAGAAGCTAATATATTTCTTTCCTCAGTATTTACGGCAGGAAACTCTGTACACTGGGAAATCCCTAGGTGGGGAGCCGACGAAAGCAGCAACAGGATTTGCTTTGACAACCAAACTTGCAACGTTTCTGATTTCTATATATCTGACGTTCTTATTGCAAGCTTACCGTTTGATGAGAGTGGAAACAATGATACTTTCACCGAAATAAGTCCCTTGCCTCATTACATCTTTCCTGAGCAGTACATGTTACTACCTTACTTAGAAGATGGATCAGCCAACACAGAGGATGTTAAGTCAGATGTTGACAGCAAGATTAATCTCGATAACCATGACTTGTTTCTGGCGTTCAACCGGACAAGATCACACATTATGGAACCAGCGGATCATGCTGAATCTGATCAAGCCGAAGATTTTGACCCTCAGCTTTTTATAAAAAATCAGCCGGAATTATCAGATGTTGTATCCAGTTATTGGCCCAGGGATACCCTAAGAAAGAAGTCTGTGACCCTTGTCCTTGATTTGGATGGTATGATATCCCTCGTTCAGTTATTATTGAGTTTAATTTTTCATTTTACAATAGTCTCTCATCGTAAGCTCATTCGTTATAACCGTTGTTCCTTGTATTTATGTAGCATACTGAATCATGTTTAGGAGCTGAATGTGAAATGACTTATTTCTTCATTTGATTGATTGTATCACTTATTTCATGTTAAGCAATTTTGAAACTGTGTACTGTTAACTTTTTCTGTTTCTCTCATCTCTAAGGTAGATGTGTAACTCAACTTACCAAATATCTTTTTCTCTCGAATGCAGAAACGTTGGTCCATTCGACGTTGGAATCATGTAATGTTGCAGATTTTTCCTTCAGAGTCTTTTTCAATATGCAAGAAAATACGGTCTATGTGAAGCAAAGGCCACACCTTCACAGGTTCTTAGAGAGGGTGGAAGAACTGTTTCATGTCGTTATCTTCACGGCTAGCCACAGCATCTATGCCTCACAGCTTCTAGATGTATTGGACCCAGATGGAAAGTTCATATCACAGCGTTTTTATCGCGACTCATGCATTCTTTTGGATGGAATTTACACCAAGGATTTAACTGTTCTGGGTCTTGATCTGGCCAAAGTGGCTATAATTGACAACTGTCCGCAGGTACTTTATCTTAAGATCTACTCATGGATCTTGATATTTTTTCATTGAAGTCTGGTGTTTCTTTATGTTTATTATATTCAAGACTACTGAGAACACTAATAATTTCATGAAAGAACACAACCATCAACTTCGGTTTGAAGAATATCTGCCACATTACAAATTTCAAACTTGTTATATTCAGTTACTGAGAACATTAATAGTTTCATGAAAGAACACAGCCATCAACTTCAGTTTGAAGAATATTTGCCACATTACCAAATTCAAGCTTTCTTGGTGTCTACATGGATCTTCATCATTTCCGTTTTGATCATCCAATTCTTTTCTTTTTTCTCAACTTCTCATCATTGCCGTTTTGATCATCCCACTCTTGTCTTTGTTAATTGTTTCAGGTGTACAAATTGCAAATAAATAATGGGATCCCTATCAAAAGTTGGTATGATGATCCAAGTGATGATGGTTTGATTTCTATACTTCCCTTCTTAGAGACTTTGGCTGTTACTGATGATGTTCGGCCTATCATTGGCAGGAGATTTGGTAACAAGGAATAAGAGCTTCCTTCTCTTTTTCTCTTTATACATGAGTGTGGATTCTGATTTCTTTCCTTCTGAATTCTAGTCATAAATTGGCCCTTAATTTTAGATCATCATATCTCGTTTAGGTCATTAATTAGGTAACCAAAGAATAAGCTTGTTGAGTCTAGTGAGAGTAAGTTTTCCTTGCTTGCTCGCTTTTTTAGAATCTTCTGAGTAGAAGACCTAGTTGTGTGCTTAAATCCTGTTCTTTTGCTGGTTCTACTCTGCCAAGATAGATCCTAGAAAATCTTGCAGTGTATTACAAATGTACAGTTGGTTAAGCTGAGATAATGGATGTGTACAAATGAGTTACTACTGCGTGAAATCATTTTGAAAGTTTACTCCAGGTGCATTCATGTCTCTTTCTTTGGACTTCTCATATACTGTTAGTTGACTTTGAAATTTCTTAATTGAAATCGTAAATCCAGAACGTTTTAGCTGTTTCTTTGCCAGTCATATAAACACAGAGAAAGCTATTCAAATAATGCAGAAGTTGAGTCTTGAATCTTCTATTAGCTTTTATGGTGTTTTCTTAAGGTTCTGAGCAAACTTATTCCACATTTTCACCTCTTGGCTTTGCAACGTTCAAATGAGATATCATACATCGAGGTGGGAGGAATACCAAATATGCGATGATCGGGTCAAGTTCATGGTATTTATATAGTCTATAATCCTCATTAAGGTTTTCATGATTTTGCATGCCTTATGTGCAGATATCATCCAACGAAGTAACGAACCTAAACTATTATTATATGCTTTAAGGAAATGACAAGAGTAGGTAAGTTTTAAATCCATTCTTACTTGTCCTTTTTATTTGGTCTAACAAGCTTCTTCTGCTTCTGGTTTCCTTATTTCCTTCATCTAACCTTGTAATGTTTGTATTGAAAAGCTGTTTCACAAATCTTGTTACTTAACCTGTGGTCCAAAACCTGTTTCTCCCCATTGTTTCATGTCGAGTAAAATAGGTTATTGTCTTAATATCACACACGTATATAGTCACAAATGTTAAAATGTATATCTCAGTTTCAGTAATGTTGTTTATCAGTTTTTGAGGTTTGTCTGTTTCCTCCTAGGTTTAACATTTATCTTCCGTGGTTGGTTTAAGTTAGTGTGTTGATCTTCGATGTGTCCTGAGTGAATTTTCCAGGAACCAGATCTCTGCTAAAAAAACAGACTTAGGCTCTTTGTTTGCCCATTAAAGTATCATTGGTTCAATCCATAGAACCCTTACATAATCTACAATACATGGACTCTTTATTATACTGTAACTATTCTACAATCGATTGAAACCTTTTATACATTACATAACAACAATTGTGCAGTTATTAAAACTTCTTCAAGTCTTTAGAAACCTTTCTATCATCTATGAAGGCAAACACACAACACTTTCTTTTGGCTCGACATATATGCATCTCCACTGAAAATGAAACAAGATTACGCCTACGGTTTATGAAGACTCGGTCACATTCTTGGGGATTAAAAGACAGAAGAATAGCTAAACAATGTACCATTGAAATGAATGTTATGTTCCAGTTTCTGCACACAGATGTGATATGAGCCCATCTCATCTCTTCCACTTCTGCTTCCAAGGCTGATAAAACTAAAGAAAAATGTATATGCGTAAGATAAGACATGAACCATCAGAACCCTCCGGACCGTATAGAGTCTTTTGACCACACCTTTCTCTGCTTCAGTAAAGTCTGGATTTTTTTATGTTGTTGCGACTTTCGTCATATCCATACACAATTTGCTCAGGGAGAGAAGATAATGCTGAGAGCTTCGCTTCTCTGTTCTTCGACCTCAATTACTTTCACACCAATTCAACTATTCAATCCCAATATTTCCCATCGTTTCCCGAGCTTCGAACTATCTCGTTCCGTCTCTGCTTTGTCTCATACCAAATGTCACTTTAGTCTCGTCGCTCTTGAGAAGTCCAGCTTCCTCGTTCGTAGCACCAGTAATTACGTTTTTTTTTTCTTGGGTTTATTTGATAATATTTTGGAAATTTTGGGTTTTGTTAAAAAGCTTTTGGCAACTGGATTGAGCTTATTCTGAGTATGTCTGTAGAATAAGATGCTTTCTTTTTGTTATTACAATCATGTTTTGTGGTTTTGGTTGTCTAAGCTGTGGAATTTTTTTTAAATGTTTTTTTTTAAAGCTCTTAGCAACGGGATTATTGAATTGATTCTAATCTTGGTTTTGCATGGCTATATGTGTTCTTTGATCTTCAGCTACTCATGATGCTGTCGAACCCGGTAGTAGAAACAGTGGATTGGATTTGGTTGAGGTTGGATTCTTGTCTGGTGTTCATGGGCTTCAAGGGGAGATCTGCATCAAACCAAACACTGATTTTCCTGATTTACGTTTCTCTAAGGTAAAAATGATTCAAAGGAGAGAAATTTGTGGAAAGTTTTGTAGGTTTTCTTTTCTGGAGTGAATCTAAGAAGTTTATATTATTTGACATTGCTTTATCATTGTCATGGTTACTTCATTAGCCTGGTAGAAGATGGTTGAGACAACAATTGATGGGACAAGACAAGATTGATGAGGTTGAATTAGTTGAAGGAAGACCTCATCCCGCGCAGAAGAGTTGGATTCTCAAGTTTCGAGGGTTGGACGATGTTGATCAGGTAGTTTAGTAATCCATGAGAGATTCAGAAGTAACTTGAACATGATTTGTTACAATTTTAAATTTGGGGTTCTGTTTTCTTCAGGTGAGACAACTCGTTGGTGCAACTCTGCTTGCTGAGGAAGATGATCGTCCTGAGCTTGACGAAGGAGAGTTTTACACTCGTGATCTTGTAGGCATGAGAGTTCTCCTCAAGGTAAATGTGGGCTTTTGTCTTTTATATAATGTATCAAAAACGTGAGAAGTCTCTGGTCTAAATTAGTTATCTTATACAGGAGACCGGTCAACTTGTTGGAACTGTTGCTAATGTTTTCGACAATGGAGGAAATGATCTTCTACACGTTTTGCTTGATTCATCTATGGAAGTCTGCAACGGGGGTGCAAAGACCAATCAGCTTGTGTGGATACCTTTTGTAGACGCAATTGTTCCTGATGTTAATTTAGAAAGAAGGGAAATGTATATAACTCCCCCAAAGGGACTTCTTGAGGTGAATATACGAGCAGATGATCGATCCAAGAAAGAAAGGCGGCAGCTTGTGAGGCATATTCTTCTTCGCTCTTCATATTGATCAGTCTTTATAGACTTTCCATTGTGTTTTTTATTGGTCTCTTACGTTCTGGTCATTTCAGGAATGGAAAGAACGAAAAAAGCAGCAGAAGCGTCTTATTGCTGCTAAAAAGAAGTTACTTGAATTGGAGCAAAAGCATGTGTTTGATGGATTAAGGTTTGGAGAAAAGTCTCAAAGGAATTTGCTTGCTGATCATATCCTTGACGTAAACTCCACACTGCTTCAGAAAGCTTTGCAAAGTATTGAGACCTCATCAAAGAGGTAAAAAACTCCCAAGAAATTTCCCAACCATTTCGTGATGTCTGTTTTCTCATTTATCATTCGAATTTTAATATATTAGATGGAATGTAACTGAGGAAATCAATTCATTGAGAGCTAGAGTATCGGAATGTAATCTGAATGTGTTACGGGAATGCCTTAGTTTTGATGCAAGCAAAGAGAAAGTGGGTAATAACTTCAGTTTCCTTCAACAAGGGCAAAGTCTATTTTCTGATGGTAAAGTTTCTATTTGTTTGGTTCTCAATGATGACGAGAACGAACAACCAGAAGGTGAGAAGGGTCTAGTCTCGTACCTTCATACATTACTTGATGAGGAGCAGAGGTTCATAAAGGTTAGCTATGCATAATTTACCAGCTATGAATTTTTCATGTCATTTAATTATGATTTTACATGATAACTGTTGGCTTATGTGCAGGAAGAAGATCGCACTTGCGTGCCACTTGTTATAGTTTCCCCTGAACATACCATTGAAGCTCTGCAGAATCTATTTCAGGATAATGATCATTTTGGATTTGAATCAGAAAAGGTAATGCTTTAAATCCTCCAAGGATAGTTTTGCATTTCGGTTATCAGATTCTATCAGGGTTTCTAACAAAATTCATGTTTTGACTAATATCTAGATCTGGTTTGTCAAAGAAGAAACACTTCCAGTAGTTTGTAGCTCACCAGAGAAACCAAAAAAGCACAAGATTTTGATGAAATCTCCATGGGAGATACTTAAGTCCCCGGTTGGCTCTGGTGGAGTCTTGAGCATCCTTGCTTCCGATGGAATTACAGATTCCCTTTCCAACCTGGGAATCGATTATCTTCAGGTATCGATACCTAAAATTCATCGCTTTATCTCTTCGATCTAACTCATATTACGAAAAGTTTGATCCTTTCTGATTTTCTCTTTCAAATGTGGTAAAGGGCCTTGAGCTTTGTGATGTTGGCTTTTTCGTAGATACACAGCATTGAAACAAAACCACAACCTTCACAACATTACATCAATCCGATGCTCGTTGGATTCGTGAGCGCAAAAGGAGCAGAGATTGGTATTCAGGTGACTGGAGAATCTGAAGTCAAGAACTTCGAAATGACATTCTCAATGAAGTTTCTGAAGAGATTAAAGGGAAAAATCGAGTTTGAAGCTGTTATGAAGATGAATTCACATGTTCAGAAGGTTGAAAAGGAGTGGGTTGAGTTAATACCATCAGAACCAAACTCGTATGAGTTTCATTCTGATATTTACAGAGTCTTGAGTGAATGTTCTTCACCAGCTAAGGTTTGTTTGATGAACATCACAGTTTAGAACTTGTGTACATTATGCTACTTAGTTTGTTTTGTCCTCACATCTAAAAAGCTTTTAAAAAAGACAAGTCATGCCGGAATACAATACTCAACCAAGAGATTATTACATCATTGTTGTAGCTTTTGAGTAATCAATGAAAATTTGAAAACAGTTCAAGTATAAATAATTTACTGAGGCGGTCGAGCCATACTATAAGATACATGATAACGAGTTTTGGAGTGGTTTAACCAATTTTCAAAAGAAAACTAAAAATCATATTATTTGAGGTTTTCAAAAGCCATTTTTTCACTAAAATTATCTTTTATTTTTAAAATCTAAATCAAAAACCAAACCAAAAATCAATTAAAAACCTAATGCTCTTCATAGTTAAAAAGAAATTATTTTAAGAAACTTTATCGTCAAATTTTAAAATACTGTATATCCATCTTTTTTGGGAAACTTAAGATCCAACCGTTGATTGGGCATTTATATTATCTCAAGATCTAACCGTTGATTTTATTGACCCATATCTGATCTTCAACAAAATGACATATTTGACCTTTATACAGAGAAACCCTAATTTCTGTTTATATATTAAACTTCAGTCTTCCGAGAAACATCCTTTCACTTAGCGGCGGAGGAAGCTCGTAATCTCTTATCACTGTAAGATCTCTCTCTTTATCTGAATCACATCTTTGTGCGTGTAAATCGATTTATCATCTCACGATTCGGTGATTTTGTAGAGAAGAGCAGTAAAAATGGCGGTTCCGTTGCTTACGAAGAAGGTCGTGAAGAAGAGGACTGCCAAATTCATCAGACCCCAGAGTGATCGCAGAATCACCGTCAAGGTAATCACATTTTTTTCTTCTCGTTTTTAGTTTTACAGATTCAAATCTTTTTCATTGGTATTTCTTAAGTTTTTATGCTTGTTCATTACTCTCTGTTGTTTAGGCTATGACAGTATGAAAAATTGATTAGAAGTTTTGTCTTCTGAGTCCTGTCAGATGGAACACTGTGATAAATGTTCGATTTTTTTACTGGAATTTGATAATCTTTGAAGTCTGAAATGTATTAATTTGCTGCTATACTGTTCAGTGATGACTATTTAGTCTGTAGATTTTATTGAATATGTGACAATGTTATATATAGTTTTGTTTTTGCTTAGCTGATAAAGATTTGAGGTTTTCTTGAGTGTTTCAATCTCCATTAAGAGCATGGGATTTTGCATCTATATAATGCCCTGTGGTATCTGGTAGCCAGAATTCTAATTCTGTTTCTGGTTACTTCGTTTTTTACGGGCAGAAAGTGAATCTCCTTCAGTTCTTGCGACACAGTTTGCTTTAAGTTCAATAAGCTTACTGTTACT
Source organism: Cardamine occulta (assembly GCA_028015245.1). Taxonomy (NCBI): domain Eukaryota; kingdom Viridiplantae; phylum Streptophyta; class Magnoliopsida; order Brassicales; family Brassicaceae; genus Cardamine; species Cardamine occulta. The sequence continues at coordinate 21,166,616 of CM051385.1, forward strand.
TTAAACCCTGTTGACATTACTTTAGCATAATGCTCAATTTGCATTCTCTAATGGTTCTTTTGTCATATGAATTGTTATTGTTCAGGAAAGCTGGAGGAGGCCAAAGGGTATTGATTCCCGAGTTCGAAGAAAGTTCAAAGGTGTCACATTGATGCCCAATGTTGGTTACGGATCTGACAAGAAAACCCGCCACTATCTTCCCAATGGATTCAAGAAGTTTGTTGTTCACAACGCAGCTGAGCTCGAGCTCCTCATGATGCACAACAGGTATCTATATTACAATTTTGCTTTACACCACTTTGTTAGAGATTCTTAACCCAGATTCTCATTTTGTGTGACATCGGCTCTGTAGGACTTATTGTGCAGAGATTGCTCACAATGTCTCAACAAAGAAGAGAAAGGCTATTGTGGAGAGAGCTTCTCAGCTCGACATTGTTGTTACCAACAGGCTTGCTAGGTTACGTAGCCAGGAAGATGAATGAAAAGCCCTAAAAGATATTATCTAGGGTTTACTTTCTTATCTGTTGTTGACTATTTTGGATTATCTTCTTTTTGCGTTTTGAAGTGTGACTCAATGATTTTACAACTTTTGTTCTCGGTTTTATGATGATTAATTCTGAATCACCCACTCTCAGCTTTTTAACTAAAATTAAGAATCGAATTTTTAATTTATACTAAACTTTTACTTTGGTATTATACCAATTACATCCTAATTATTATTGGTTGAAATTGGTATTATAAATCTCTTGTCGATTTCTCTCTTAAATATTGGGCCGATTTCCTCTTTCTGGGCCTATTCTTATAATGTTTTGGGGACCTTCTAAGCAATAACATAATTGAGTTGTGGAAGTTTAACGAATTGAGCCCATTTGCGAATCTGAAGCCAATTTGTCAGAAAGCCAAAAACCTCAGAATATACGTTGATTATTGGCTATGTGGGCATATACTGTTATTCGCGGATGAGACCGTTACAGTTATGGCTAGTGGCGCCATTTTTCAACGGTTCAAGTTTCGGGCTTTCTCCTTCTCGTGCTTGGATTCTCACGTTTTCCAATGGAAATGCTTCAGGGGTTTCTCAGTTGCTATAGAGTTTCAGAATCGCGAAGCTTTGATATGTAATCACTTATGGAACCAAAGACTCGACGAGGCTCGAGAGATTTTCAATCAGGTTTCATCTCCTCATGTGAGTCTTTATACCAAGATTATTACGGGCTACACGAGGAACAATAGATTGGTTGATGCGTTGAATCTGTTCGAAGAAATGCCTGTGAGAGATGTGGTCTCATGGAATTCGATGATCAGTGGATGTTTGGTGTGTGGAGATATGGATACTGCAGCGAAGCTGTTCGATGAAATGCCTGAGAGAAGTGTGGTTTCGTGGAAAGCGATGGTGAATGGGTGTTTTAGGTCGGGTAAGGTTGATCAAGCGGAGAAATTGTTTCATCAAATGCCTGTGAGAGATATTGTAGCGTGGAATGCGATGGTTCATGGGTATTTACAGTTTGGTAAAGTAGACGATGCTTTGAAGTTGTTTAAGAAAATGCCTCGGAAGAATGTGATTTCGTGGACGACAATGATCTGTGGGTTAGACCAGATTGAGAGGAGTGGAGAAGCTCTTGTTTTGTTCAAGAACATGTTGGGTTGTAGCATAAAGTCGACTTCAAGAACATTCACTTGTGTAATCACCGCCTGCGCGAATGCTCCAGAGTTTCATATGGGTATACAAGTTCATGGCTTCATCATCAAGTCAGGGTTTTTATATGAGGAATATGTATCTGCTTCGCTCATAACGTTTTATGCAAACTGCAAAAGAACAGAGGATTCTAGGAAGGTGTTTGACGAGAAGATTCATGAAGAAGTTGCTGTGTGGACTGGTCTGTTGTCCGGGTATAGTCTGAACAAAAAGCATGAAGATGCGTAAGTATTTTCTCTGAGATGTTAAGAAACAGTATTTTACCAAATCAGTCAACATTTGCTAGCGGATTAAACTCTTGCTCTGCTTTGGGAACATTGGATTGGGGTAAGGAGATGCATGGAGTTGCAGCGAAGCTTGGTTTAGGAACTGATGCCTTTGTGGGTAATTCTCTGGTTGTGATGTACATCGATTGTGGAAACGTGAATGATGCCGTTTCAGTGTTCATAGAAATCTCGAAGAAGAGCATTGTGTCGTGGAATTCCATTATTGTTGGCTGCGCACAACATGGGCATGGAAAGTGGGCGTTTGTCATATTCGGTCAAATGATTCGCTTAAACAAAGAGCCAGATGAGATCACTTTCACAGGCTTGCTCTCTGCTTGTAGCCATTGTGGCTTTCTACAGAAAGGAAGAAAGCTGTTTTATTACATGGCAAGGGGACCAAATCATATCGATAGTAAGATTCAACACTACACTTGTATGGTTGATATCTTGGGAAGATGCGGGGAGCTGAAAGAAGCAGAGGAACTCATCGAGAGCATGCTTGTGAAACCTAATGAAATGGTTTGGTTGGCTTTACTTAGTGCTTGCAGGATGCATTCGGATGTAGATAGAGGTGAGAAAGCTGCTGAAGCTATTTTTAACCTGGATTCAAAATCAAGCGCTGCTTATGTCTTGTTGTCGAATATGTATGCTTCTGCTGGTAGATGGTCGAATGCATCGAAATTGAGAGTTAAGATGAAGCATAAGGGGCTAATGAAGAAACCCGGGAGCAGTTGGGTTGTGCTTAGGGGGAAAAAGCATGAGTTTTTCTCTGGTGATCGACCACACTGCTTGAGAATATATGAGAAGTTGGAGTTTTTGAGAGAGAAATTGAAGGAACTTGGCTATGTTCCTGATTATAGATCTGCTTTACATGATGTTGAAGATGAACAAAAAGAAGAGATGTTGTGGTATCACAGTGAGAGGCTTGCTATTGCGTTCGGGTTGATTCATACAGTTGAAGGAAGTAAAGTCACAGTGATGAAAAATCTACGGGTTTGTGAAGATTGTCACACAGTGATTAAGTTGATCTCAAGAGTTGTGGGACGTGAGATTATTTTAAGGGATCCAACTCGGTTTCATCATTTCAAGAATGGGACGTGTTCTTGTGCGGACTATTGGTAGAAAAGTGACTTAAGAAATTTCAAACTTTGACTAGTGGGAATTGTTGCTAGATTAGATCTAAAAATTGGATCCTAAAAAGAAAGTCAGATAATGCTGATTAAGTCAAGATCCAGTCCAAAACAGAGGATACTTCCGTCAAGTTATCAGAAAAATTCAAGAAACAATGGCGCAATTACTAGGTACCACTCTGCTACTACTATAGTCTATTTGCAATTTATAGAGTGAGCCCGTCCTCACTTGTCCTCTGAATTTTTCCAGAATCTTCTTTATGGCTTCTTCGTCTTCTTTTTCCTCATCTCGCAATTGGTCATATGACGTCTTTCCAAGCTTCAGCAGAGAAGATGTCCGCAAGACATTCCTCAGCCACTTTTCTAAAGGAACTGGACAGAAAACTGATCATTGCTTTCAAAGACAATGAGATCAAGAGAAGCCGGTCACTCAATCCTGAGCTTAAACATGCCATTAAAAATTCCAGAATGCAGTGGTTATGTTCTCCAAAAACTACGCCTCTTCAAGATGGTGTCTTAACGAGCTGTTGGAGATCGTGAAATGCAAGAAAGAGTCGGGCCAACTTGTTTCCCATTTTCTACCGTTTGAATCCTTCTCATGTGAGGAAACAGACCAAAGACTTTGGGAAGATCTTTGAAAAGACATGCCGATGTAAAACAGAAGACGAGAAAAGCCGATGGAGGGGAGCTTTGACCGATGTAGCTAATATCCTAGGATATCATATTGTGACCTGGTACCACTTTTTACATCATTACTTGTTGTTTAACTAACATGTTAGCTAATTGGTCTTTTTATCCTTATCAGGGATAATGAATTAAGCATGGTCGAAGAAATCGCCAATGATATTTTGGGTAAACTGAATTCATCTACATCAAATGATTTTGAGGACTTTGTCGGAATTGAAGATCATATCACAAAGATGAGTTCATTGTTGGACTTGGAATCCAAAAAAGTGAGGATGGTTGGGATATGGGGTCCCTCCGGAATCGGCAAGACTACCATTGCAAGAGCTCTATTCAGTTGACTCTCTCGTCAATTCCAAAAATAGTGTTTTCATAGACAGATTTTTCATATCTAAGCATATGGAAGTTTACAGTAGAGTTAATCTAGTAGACTATAACATGAAGTTGCATTTGCAAAGAGCTTTTCTCGTAGAAATTTTAGAAAAAAAGGACATAAAGATAGACCATATAGGTGCAATGGAAAACATGCTAAAGCACCGGAAAGCTCTTATTGTTATTGATGATTTAGGTGACCAAGATGTGCTAGATGCTTTAGCGGGTCGAGATCAATGGTTTGGAAGTGGGAGCAGAATCATTGTGGTTATGAAAAATAAGCATTTTTTAAGGGCCCATGAGATTGATCACGTTTACGAGGTTTGTCTCCCATCTAAAGACCTCGCACTTGAGGTGTTTTGTCGTTCTGCTTTTAGGAAGAGTTCTCCACCTTATGGCTTTATGGAGCTTTCTTCTGAAGTTGCATTGCGTGCCGGTAATCTTCCTTTAGTTCTGAACGTTTTGGGTTCTAATTTAAGGGGCAAGGACAAAGGGTACTGGATAGATATGCTGCCGAGGCTTCGAGGTTTGGATGGAAAATTTGAGAAATCACTCAGAGTCAGTTACGATGGATTAAATAACAGAAAAGATGAAACAATATTTCATCACATTGCATGTCTTTTCAATGGTGAGAAAGTCAGTGACATCAAACTGCTACTAGCAAAGAGTAACTTGGATGTTAATATCGGGCTCATAAACCTCGTTGATAGATCCCTTATCCGTGAAAGATTCAATACTGTGGAGATGCACTCTTTGCTGCAAGAAATGGGTAAGAATATTGTCCGTACACAGTCCAATGAGCCTGGAGAACGAGAATTTCTTGTGGATTTGAAGGATATATGTGATGTACTTGAAGATAACACTGTAAGTTTTTTGCTGTTTTTTCACAAATCCCACTCTATATGAGTACATGCATGCCATTTAATAAATGAAGAACAGTAAGGTGTCTGTTGAGCTAATTGGTTTTGTTTACTTCTTATTGATATTATAATTTTAGGGTACTAAGAAGGTTTTAGGTATATCATTGGAAATAGATGAGACTGATGAACTGCATATACATGAGAGTTCCTTCAAAGGAATGCACAATCTCTTGTTTCTAAAAATATATACTAAGAAACTGGACCAGAAGAAAGAATTTAGATGGCACTTACTGGAACGCTTCATATATTTGCCCCCTAAACTTAGATTATTGAGGTTGGACAGATACCCATTGAGATGTCTGCCTTCTAATTTTCATCCTGAAAACCTGGTTAAGCTTCAAATGCAGCAGAGCAAAGTCGAAATGCTGTGGGAAGGAGTTCATGTAAGTTTATAGTAATGCTTGTTTTAATTTTTAGATGATTATCCTTTCAAGTAATGTGTAACTTAGTCACATATATTTCAGTCACTTACAGGGCTCAGGAATATGGATTTGCGGGGATCCAAAAACCTGAAAGAAATCCCAGATCTTTCGATGGCCAGTAATCTCGAGACACTTAAACTCAGTGGTTGCTCGAGTTTGGTGGAACTTCCCTCCTCTATCCAGTACCTGAATAAACTGAATGATTTGGACATATCATATTGCTCTAATTTGAAGACTCTTCCCACCGGATTCATCCTCAAATCTCTGTATCGCCTCAATCTCAATGGATGCTCACGGTTGAAAAGTTTTCTTGATATCCCCCCTAACTTACGTATAGAGAATAGCATGGAACGTAAGAATTGTGGGAAAACGCACAGGTATGTACATTTTCCATCCTTTATTTAACTAACACTTTAACAAGAAACTAGGTCGAATTTCTTTGAATGCTGTGAAAATGTTTTTGAGAAGAAACTAGGTAATTTGTGTAGTACCATTTTCACTTATGAGTATTATTAACAAGTTATGTATTTTCTTATTGATTAGTACAGATCGTATGTAAGAAAATAATATAGATCCTATATGTTAAACTATTAAACAAAGGATGCAAATAGATTATGAAATTTTATTTTCAACAGAAATTGATTTATGGTTGGATTTTTAATTGGAGAGCCTCAAACTTATAAAAGCTACAGTTTGGAAATGAGAAGTTACACGAAACAATTATTCTTTTGCTTAGCATCTGTAACAGTTTAACATCTCTAACTTGTTTTTATTTTGTTTTTTTTTGTTTGTTTTTGTTTAGCTGCATACACCTCTCATGACCATGCTTTCTTCCACATTGACGAGATTGACTTTTTCGAATAACCCAAGTTTGGTGGAGGTTCCTTCTTCAATTCAGAATCTCAATCAACTTGAGCATTTGGAATTTATCAACTGCAGAAATCTGGACTCTTCCCACTGGAATAAACCTCGAATCTCTCACTGCACTCGATCTCTCTCATTGTTCTCAGTTGAGGACTTTTTCCTGATATCTCAACCAACATCTCAGATCCCAATTTAAGCTACACAGCGATTGAAGAGGTTCCTCGGTGGATCGAGAAATTCTTTCTCCTGTATAGCCTAGATATGAAGGATGTAACAATTTACTACGTGTATCCCCAAACATTTATAAACTGAAACATCTTGAGAGAGTTGATTTTTCAGACTGTGGGACATTGGCTGAAGCTAGCTGGAGTGGTAGTTCAACTGAGATGGCCGAATTTCTTCCAGCTAATTATTTTCTCAATGGTCAAGCTCAAGTTCATCAACTGCTTCAACTTAATCTAAAAGCTCTAATTCAAAACCAAACATTTTTCATGCAACTGATACTATCAGGTGAAGCAGTGCCTTCATATTTCAATCACTTTACTACTGGGACCTCTATCTCTCTCTACTGGACCTCTATCCTTCTCTACTACGCCTCTCGCTCCCAAAAATTCTTCAACTTTAGAGGTTGCACCGTGATTGATGTCGAATCTTTTTCCACATTTTCTGTTTCATTCGACATTGAGGTATGTTATCGGTTCATAGACAGATTCGGAAACCACTTTGATTCTGCTGATTTTCCACGACACTTCATCACAATGAAGTTGGGTGCTCATATGGTTATCTTCGACTGTAGTTTTCCTTTAAATGAAGACCTTACTATTCTGGCTGATCTATTTAACTACCACGTGACTATACAGTTTCATCTCAGGGGTAAACACTCTCATCATCTCAAATTAAAAGGATGCAGGATACGAGTCCACGGGGATAGTCGATCCCTAGAATTCTGACCTTCTACTCCACATATTTTCCACATGTTTGTGAAGGAAACACAAGCAACATTGCTGACTTCGGAGGCCATGAAACTGAACAAAATCAAAAGTGTGGAGATAGCACTGTGGAGAAAAAGAGTAGCAGGACAAAATTGCTGGTGGTAAGCATTTGGCATAAACTACTTTGATAATTATTAAGATCCCATAATTCTTTGTCAGGACAAAACCAGAAACTATTATACATAATGGTTGACTGTATATTTTCTGCAGATTACGATGGGAAGACTACTGAAGAAACTAGTGAGTTGCTATGCAGCTAATCTGCAAGATACATAGGATTATGTCTCTTGTTAGGTTGATATTGGACTTCCCCTTACAACTACATTCCTTATTCGAGAAACTTACACGTTATTAGGTAGCCCAAGAATCTCATAACCATCTTATGGTAGTTCCAAATAAATCATATCACGAGGCATCTTATTTTTGCCATTGACAAAATTTGGTCCAGTTGGTAATTTTAATTTATAAACATATCAAAATCAATTGTGAAACAGATACTATCAATAGATTATTCTACTATGACTGTAGACTGTAGTTATAATTTAATTCCATTTTGGTTCTTGGCATCCTCTCATTGTTCTCTCTATCTTATCTTGCAATGTTATAACTGTTACAGATTATTGAAGTTGCAAGCGCTGCATTGTGAGATCTAATCAAGAAGCTAGAAAGGGAGACTCGTGAGTTTATGGGAAAGCTCTATTATTGTCGCAAAAGATTTTGCGAGTGGGAGGGAATGAGAATGAAGAACGAGGAGAGAGTCGTGTAGAGACAGAGAGAAGAAGGCAGCGAAACAAGCCGAAGGCTTTGGGAAGATCTTTGAAGAGACTTGCAAGAAAAATACAGAGCAACTGAAGAATCAATGGAAGAAGGCGTTGACTAATGTAGCTAATATGGTCTTTGGGAAGATCTTTGAAGAGACTTGCGAGAACAATATAGAGGAACTGAAGAATCAATGGAAGAAGGCGTTGACTGATGTAGCTAATATGGCTGGATTTGATTTTGCGAACTGGTATGACTTTTCAAATTCATTATTCTCTGCTTAGATACATTTTGAATAAATTGTTGTTTCATATCTGTTAAATTATCTTCTCCTTGTTAGGAATAACGAAGCAAAAATGATTGAAGAAATAGCCAAAGTTATTTTGGGTAAATTGGTTCCAACTTCATCCAACGATTTTGAGAACTTTGTCGGCATCGAAGATCATATTGCAGAGATGAGTGAATTGTTGCAATTGGAATCCGAGGAAGTGAGGATGGTTGGTATATGGGGTTCTTCAGGGATTGGTAAGACTACCATCGCAAGAGCTCTCTTTAACCAACTTTCTCGGAATTTCCAAGTTAGCGAATTTATAGACAGAGGTTTTGTATCTAAGAGTAAAGAAGCTTATAGTAGAGCCAATCCAAACGACCACAACATGAAGTTACGTTTACAAGAGAATTTCCTGTCTGAAATTCTGAGGATGGACATAAAGATAGATCATTTGGGTGCATTAGGAGAGAGGCTACAACACCAGAAAGTTCTTATCATCATTGATGATTTGGATGATCTAATGGTGCTAGAAGTCTTGGCGGATACAACTCAAAGGTTTGGAAGTGGGAGCAGAATCATTGTTGTTACAAATGATATGCATTTCTTAAGGGCTCATACAATTGATCATATATATGAAGTTAGTTTCCCAACTGAAATGCAAGCTTTTCAGATGTTATGTCACTCTGCTTTTAGGATTAAGTCTCCACCTGAAGGTTTTGAGGAGCTTGTAGTTAAAGTTGCAAGACATGCTGGCATTCTTCCTTTGGGCCTTAGTGTTTTGGGTTCACATTTGCGGGGGAGGGATAAGGCGTACTGGGAGGCTATGCTGCCAAGCCTTCAGAATGGTCAAGACGATGAAATTGAGAAATCACTAAGAACCAGCTATGATGGGTTAGGTAGCAATGAAAAAGCGATGTTTTGTCATATTGCATGTCTTTTCAATCATATGGAAGAGACAACCATCAAGTCGTTGCTCGCAGATAGTAACTTGAGTGTTAATACTGCACTGCCAAACCTAGCTGATAGGTCCCTCATTCATGTCAGACAAGGTTATGTGGTGATGCATCGTTCGCTACAAGAAATGGGCAGAAAAATTGTTCGCACACAGTCCATTGATAAGCCTGAAGAACGGGAATTTCTGGTGGATTCAAAGGATATATGTTATGTACTCGAACATTGCATTGTAAATTAGGGTTTTTTTTTGTTCCTTTCATTACTCAATATATAAGGTTTGTCTCTTTCTTATTAATATGATATATGTTTTCAGGGCACTAAAAAGGTTTTAGGTATATCATTGGATACAAGTGAGATTGATGACTTGCATGTACATGAGAATGCCTTCAAAAAGATGTGTAATCTCTGTTTCCTACAAATCTGGTCTCGTGGCGAAGTGCACGAGGCATCTTATTTTTGCCATTGACAAAATTTGGTAATTTTAATTTATAAACATATCAAAATCAATTGTGAAACAGATACTATCAATAGATTATTCTACTATGACTGTAGACTGTAGTTATAATTTAATTCCATTTTGGTTCTTGGCATCCTCTCATTGTTCTCTCTATCTTATCTTGCAATGTTATAACTGTTACAGATTATTGAAGTTGCAAGCGCTGCATTGTGAGATCTAATCAAGAAGCTAGAAAGGGAGACACTCGTGAATTTATGGGAAAGCTTTATTATTGTCGCGAAAGACCACAGTGGATTGTTTCTCTCTCAACCCTGATGCTCAAACACAATTGAATTACCGAAGGAATTTACATAGTGATTTGATTCGAACATGCCTCTTTTGTAGAATAGAGATTTCATAATTTCAGTCTTTAGGCTTGTTTCAGTCTATTACAATTTTACAATGTTCAGCCAGTTATTGATACTTGCTTAATACATTACAGAGTTTGTGGTTATATATCATTTGTTGTTTCATATTTTCGCATTGATTTTGTTCTTCTTAGGGACAGCGAAGCTCCAATGATTGAAAAAATCGTTAGTGATATTTTGGGTAAATTGAATTTATCTCGAGCAAATGATTTTGAGGACTTTGTTGGCCTCAATGATCATATTACAAAGATGAATTCATTGTTGGATTTGGAATCTGAAGAAGTGAAGATGGTTGGGATCTGGGGAGCTTCTGGATTTGGCAAGAGTACCATTGCAAGAGGTTTATACTGGAAACTCTCTGGTCAATTTCAAGGTAGCATTTTCATAGACAGGAGTTTTATATCTAAGAGTCCAGGAAGTTACAGTAGAGCCAATATAGTCGACTATGGCAGGAAGTTGTACTTGCAAAAAAGATTTCTCTCTAAATTATTTAATAAAAAGGACCTAGAGGTCCATCACTTAGGTGCAGTGAAAGAGAAGCTACAGAACCGGAAAGTTCTCATCGTTATTGATGGTTTGGATAATTATGGGATCTTAGAGACCTTCGTGGATCAAACTCTATGGTTTGGAAGTGGGAGTAGAATCATTGTGGTTACAAATGATTAGCATCTTTTAAAACGCCATGGTATTGATTGTATATATGAGGTTGGTCTCCCATCTGAAGATCTCGCTATTCAGATGCTATGTCTATCTGCTTTCAGGCAAAAATCTCCTCCTACAGGTTTCGAGAAGCTCGTAGTTGAAGTTGCAAGAAGTGCGGGTAGTCTTCCCTTGGGTCTTCACGTTTTGGGTTCGTCTCTGAGGGAACGGGACAAGGAGGATTGGGAGATGATATTGGAACGTATTCAGATGTTTCTAGATAGGGATATTGAGATGACTTTAAGAGTGGGCTATGATATGTTAAATAATGAAGAAGATAAAGCTTTGTTTCGCCACATCGCATGTCTCTTCAATTTGGAGAAAGTCAGTGACATCAAACTGCTACTAGGAGATAGTAACTTGGATGTTCATATCACGCTTAGCCGTCTAGTTGATAAGTCCCTCGTCCATGTAAGATATAACATTGTGGAGATGCCCCCTTTGTTACAAAAATTGGGTAAGGAGATCGTCCGTCAACAGTCTCCTGGAAAACGAGAATTCCTTTTGGATCCATGGGATATACACCATGTACTGAAAAATAAGACTGTAAGTAATTTTCTTGTCCTTTTGTATATCTTACTCTATAAGATTAAAATCATGTCATTTCATAAAACATATGTTGAAGGTGGTTGTTAAGCTAATGATTGTCTCTTTCTTTATTGATATTAAGATTTTCAGGGTACTAGCAGGGTTTTAGGTATATCCTTAGATATAGATGAGATCGATGAGTTGCATATACACGAGAATGCCTTCAAAAAGATGCATAATCTCCGTTTCCTAAAAATTTTCTCAAATAAATATATGCCTGAGGAAAAGGTCAGATTGCACTTACCTGATAGCTTCGACTATTTGCCCCCTAAGCTCAGATTATTGATTTGGGACAGATATCCAATGAAAAGTTTGCCTTCTAAATTTGAACCTACAAACCTCGTCAAGCTTAAAATAGAGAACAGCAAGGTTGAAAAGTTGTGGGAAGGAATTCAGGTAAGTTTTGAGAATAATTGTTATGTCATTAGTGGCGAAATTAGAATGCTTAGTTATTTTACTTTTTGGATAACAATCATGTCATGTGATTTTTAACTTCTACCTTGCATTATCTTTATTTGTTGAGTACAGAGCCTTAAAGACCTCAGGGAGATTAATTTGTGGGGATCTGAAAACCTAAAAGAAATCCCATATCTTTCAATGGCCACCAAACTCGAGAAATTTTACCTTGGGAATTGCTCGAGTTGGGTGGAGGTTCCTTCCTCCTCTATTCGTTGGTTCAATGAACTGGCAGAGTTGGGAATGTTAGAATGCAGAAATCTGGAAACTCTTCCAACTGATATTAACCTCGAATCTCCTAAAGGCCTTAGTCTCAGGGAATGCTCACGTTTGTGTCTCGAGAAACTTGTTGACTTTTTTGGCATGGTAACCTTAAAGAGTGAGGAACTCCGGCAAGGAATGCAGGTATGTAGCTCAAAAATTAACGTTTCTCAACCTCTCTTACTAACACTTAATAAGAAATCATTATCATTAGGTTAAATTTGATAAGTATTTTGTTTAAGTTTGTTTAGGAGCTAAACTATTTTTCAATACAATTATGGTTAGTAACATACATATTGTATATGTTTTCATATAGTAAGAGCATAATTTAAATGTCAAAATTGTAAGAGTAAATCTTGCGTCGGATGTTAGCTAGCAATATTTTTCAATATAAACTAGATAATTTCAATATTTGCAAAAATGTAAAAGAATTATCTTTTTAAAACAGAGGAAGTAGATTTATTGGAGGGAATAGAAATTCATTTGGGCCATTTCATATAACATCTCTAAATTTTGTTTGGTTCAGCCGCTTATATGTATGGTAACCATGCTGCCTGATTCTTTGACGGTATTGTTACTCACGGATATCCCAAATATGGTGGTGCTTCCTTTCTCAATTAATAATCTCAATAAATTTGACGGATTTGAGAATTGCGCGATGCACAAATCTGGTGGCTCTTCCAACTGGAATCAACGTTGAATCTCTTGAACGCCTCAATCTCAATGGATGCTCGCGGTTGAGGATCTTTCCTGACATTTCAAGAAACATCTCATCGCTCTATCTAGAAGAAACGGCAATAGAAGAGGTTCCTCAGTGGATTGAGAATTTCACTAAGCTCAAGTACCTAGTTATGCGAAGATGCAGTAAGTTAGAATATGTATACCTAAACATTTCTAAACTGAAACATCTCGAGTTGGTTGACTTTTCATATTGCGGGGCATTAACTGGAGCTGATTTGACTGGCTATCCAAGTGGTGTGGCAATCGAAGCAGACAATATTGACACGAAGTTACCAGTCCCAGAGGAGGCTTCAACTTCTTTTCAAGATAATGATGTCCCAAAAATCGATTTCAGTTTCATCAACTGTTTCAACTTGGATCAAGAAGCTCTCCTTCAACAACTCTCTTTCGAGAAACTCATCATGTCTGGTCAAGAATTGCCTTCATACTTCACTCACCAGACTACTGGAACCTCTTTGGCCATCTCTCTACTTGAAGCCCCTCTCTCTCCACCATTCTTCAGATTTAGGGCTTGTGCAGTGGTTGTTTTCAACTCTAAACCAACCTTTGGTGCCATTGGAGTATCTATGAAGGTAAATTGTCAGTTCAAAGGCAGACTTGGGAACCAGTTTGATCACCCTAATCAACAAGAGTACTTCTCGGTATATCAAAAGGGTAGTCATCTTTTTTCATTAGACTGTTGCATCCCTCTAAACGAAGACAATGCTCCTCTAGCTGAAGTGCACTACGATCACGTGGATATACAGTGTCATATGAGTAGTGGTAACTCTAAGTTTAAATTAAAAGGATGGGGTATACAACTTTCCGAGGAGTGTACATCACCTGAGAACCGACTTAGTAATCCAAACACTCTTCCATGTCTTTGTGAAGCCAATGCTGACAATGGGGATAATGAATGAACACAGTGAAGAGCGGTGGGGTCAGTGATGTAGAGGCAGATAGAAGCAGAAAGCAAATGCGGGTAAGCATTAAGCATGAACTGAACATAATATTATATCCCCACATTTCTAATGGTGTGTCTTTGTTTCAGATAAATCTTAGTGAATTAGTTCCAAAATTAAAGTTGAGATATGTCAGTTTGAATCATGCTTTCTTTTGGTTGTGTTTATCGATAGTAATAACTAGATATATATATCTTTTAGAAATCTTTACACTGTAGTTGTTACTTGTTATGTGTGTAACCGTAATTGCTTGAATAAATGGAATATTAAGAAATTTGGAAGGGAATTTCAAACATAATGATTATATAGGCATAACTTTGATCAAATTTTAATATAATAAGGATCACATTGTATCTTGAAGGAAAAATCAAGATACAAGGATCACTTCGAAGCGAACTCTCTGCCTTCTCTTCTGTTACAAATAGTTATGAATCATTCCACAGTATCAAAACTCAGTTTCATTATATTTTCATTTGCATAGTGTATGAAATAATGTCGCGAAATTATGATATGTAATCACTTGTAATAGTTTTTCAACCATAATTGATGCGTTGAATATGTTCGACGAAATTCCTGTGAGAGTCGACGGTGGAGATATGGAGACCGATAAGGTGAAAGACTAATCAAGATACAATGATCACTTCGAAGTTTGACTTTTCAAACTACATGTCATTTGATGCTTTATTATATTATATGCTTTGTCACCCTTGAAATCTCCGAGCCTATAAGGTCCTCCATAGATCCTCGACTTTTCTAACTTCTGATTGATGTATTTATTTAAGTAATCTGTTTCTTGTAGGTTTAATTCCACAAAGATTATAAAAAATCTGTTTTGGTATATACTATACACCAGTCAAAAGAAACGGAGTAATTAAACACCCCTGTTTTTGGTATCTTGTTGCACACGTTTCTATGTAAACCATGTCTCTTAAACACCCCTGTTTTGGTAGCTTGGTTTCCATGTCTCTGTTTCAGACTAGAGCTCTCATAAATCTTAAGGCCAGGAGCAAGGGAACACATGTTCTTTTAGTCGATATCGATATTTAATCATTTCAAATTGTGACTTGTGTAACTGATTCAACAGGTTTCCACTCTAAAATTATAAGCTATAAAATGAGGTTCTGATTTTCTGTTGCTTTTAGAATTTCCTCATTTTAACACGAGCAAGTTGCTAAGCTTAGAATTTACATAGAAAGTAGGAAGAAACAAGTTAGGTGGTGAGTTATTATACAGTAAAACCTCTATAAATTAATATTCGATAAATTAATAAACACTATAAAATAATAAAATCTTCCGGTCCCGAGTCGGACCAATGTAAAAATCAACAAAATTCGATAAGATAATAAGATAATAATTTGTTTGAAATCCCTATGTAAATATATGATCCCATTAGTATCATAAATTAATAATTATATATATATATATATATTATATATGATAGTATACATATATGGTTTTAGTGTGTTAAAAATTGAATATTTTTAGAAATTGTCTTTAATTTTTATTGAATTAAACAATTGTTGTGTTGTGTTTTAAACAATCAAGTTGTAGTATCTTGTATAAACTTTATCATCAAATTAGCCAATATTTTTTGTAAGTTTTCAACTTCTAAACATATATATATATATATATCATTTTATTTTTAGAGTTTTATAGACTGTTGAAGTATGACAACTTATGTCATTAATTTCTAAATTTGAATTTATGCATGTGATTTATATAAGTGAATTCATTCGTAACTTTTATCATCCAAATTTAAAATATTTTTCTTCTTCTAAATATTAAATATTTAAATCGAAACTGCATATTTATAACATCAAAAACATT
This sequence comes from Cardamine occulta, assembly GCA_028015245.1. Lineage (NCBI taxonomy): Eukaryota > Viridiplantae > Streptophyta > Magnoliopsida > Brassicales > Brassicaceae > Cardamine > Cardamine occulta. The sequence continues at coordinate 21,182,320 of CM051385.1, forward strand.
AATTTTATTAACATCATATTATTCCAACTCAAAATTTTGAAAATTTTATAGTAAAATCTTAAATGAAAAATCAAATAAAACTAATCTCTCTTTAAATTAATAGTTATTAATTTATAGATAAATTAATATCACTATAAATTAATAAAATATCAAAGTTCCAATATTATTAATTTATAGAAGTTTTAATGTATGTTGTTATTTAAAGGAATTGAATGTATTTTAAATTCAATGTTTAGTTGGAAAGTTTAACGAAGGAATTGAAGACTGAAGAGGACTCTACCAGCCAATAAATGTAAGGATAAGACTTAAGACTAGGCTATGAAAAATATATCATCATTGAGTGAATTTCAACAAGTAGGAAACATCCGTCAAGTTGCGTCTGAAAAGTCTTAGAAACAATGGTGAAATTGAAAGTAATGCTCATATTAATGTAAAGATAGGAGATGGTTGTGACTTGTGTAGCCATGATCAAGTCAAATTAGCAAGAGGAATGTCCAAGAAACTATGGTGAAATTTCTATTCGCCACTCTGCTGCTATGTTAATGTTTTCTAAATGTCACCAAGACGACCGTGACGCCTCACTACTTCTCCTCTGAATTTCTGGCTACTTCTCACTCGCCAAATTCTTTGTTTGTGACTTCCTCCTCCTCTCTCTCTCTCTCTCTCTCTCTCCCCTCTCTCCTCTCTCTTTATGGCTTCTTCATCTTCTTCTCTCAATTGGGAATATGATGTTTTCGTCAGCTTCAGAGGGGAAGAAGTCCGTGTAACTTTCCTCAGCCACTTTTTCAAGGAGCTCGATAGGAAATTGATCACTGCTTTCAAAGACTATGAGATCGAGAAAAGCCACTCCCTCTCGCCCGAGCTTGAAAATGCCATTAGGAGTTCGAGGATCGCAGTGGTCGTCTTCTCCAAAAACTACGCTTCTTCAAGCTGGTGTCTTAACGAGTTGCTAGATATCGTGAATTGCAAGGATAAAAGCGTCATACCAGTTTTCTACGGTGTGGATCCTTCTCATGTGAGGAAACAAATCGGATACTTTGGGAAGATCTTTGAAGAGACTTGCGAGAACAATACAGAGCAACTGAAGAATCAATGGAAGAAGGCGTTGACTAATGTAGCTAATATGGCTGGATTTGATTTTGCGAACTGGTATGACTTTTCAAATTCATTATTATGTGCTTTCTTGAATAAATAGTTGTTCATATATGTTAAATTAATTTTCTCTTTATTAGTGATAAAAACGAAGCAAAAATGATTGAAGAAATAGCGTTTTGAGTAAACTGCTTTCAACTTCATCCAACGATTTTGAGAACTTTGTCGGCATTGAAGATCATATGGCAAAGATGAGTGAATTGTTGCAATTGGAATCTGAGGAAGTGAGGATGGTTGGTATATGGGGTTCCTCAGGGATTGGTAAAACTATCACCGCAAGAGCTCTGTTTAACCAACTTCCTCAGCATTTCCAAGTTAGCAAATTCGTAGACAGAGCTTTTGTATCTAAGAGTAAATAAACTTATACTGGAGCCAATCTGGATGACTACAACATGAAATTCCATTTACAAGAGCAATTCATATCAAAAATTATGGGGATAAAGGACATAGAGATAGGTTATCTAGGTGCATTGGGAGAGAGGCTACAACACCAGAAAGTTCTTATTATCATTGATGATTTGGATGATCTAATGGTGCTAAAAGTCTTGGCGGATAAAACTCTATGGTTTGGAAGTGGGAGCAGAATCATTGTGGTTACAAATGATAGGCATTTTTTAATGGCTCATAGGATTGATCATATATACGAAGTTAGTTTCCCAACTGAAGTGCAAGCTTGTCAGATGTTATGTCAATATGCCTTCGGGGAAAACTATGCACTGTCATGGCGCCGACAACTTTGTCTAACAATCTAAATACCTAAACTGTCGTTTGGACCAAGAGATGTAGACAAGCATTAACGAATGGGTTCAATATGTTTACACTCAGACGTAGCATCAACTGTTGTTGGCTGCGGACTGATTGTTCACCAATGTCTTTTCTAGTAACCTAGAGAACCGTCGTGAATAAGTTAACCTGAAATAATATACTAAGTGATCAGTTTAATCTAAGCATTAAATTCAATAAGAGGCAAAGACAATAGATATATGGATCCTATTTATGCTTAGTTTATCATCTCATGAATACCTTTGAAAACCCTAATTTAGTTAAAAGACTACTCAGACGTGGAAGAAATAAACACAACAATGAAATAAAAGGAATTCAAGCCATAAAATAAGGTTCAGAATTCTTCTCAGAACAGAGGAGTGGTTGATCCTCGAGATCTTACAAGCCAAAGTGAAAGAAGATCAAGAGAGTAACAAGGCGATGGAAATCAAAAGCTAAGGGGAAAAAGAGAGATGGAGGAGAAAAATAAAAAACGTCTAAAAGTAAAAAGTGTCTCTTTTCTGGAGGCGGCTTGACCTACTTAATCACCCCAAAAATTAGGTCAAGTCGAGTTCCTTATTTTTCTCTGGTGGCGGAGCATGTTGTCACGCCCTAAATTTTACCACCGAAAAAAACAGCGTTAAGGGGATGGGTTGGTGAGGTTCCCGGCTTCATACTTAGTCATTTTTAAGATTTCTTTCTTGTAATAAGGTTCTAGGTTCCTCCGGAACTTTCTAGAAGGTCTTAGGATGTGGTAGAAGGTCTTAGAATACCTTAGAGAGTCCTAGAGTGGTGGAAAACGTAGAGAAGGATCTAGAGGATCAATCTCCCCCATTGGATCAAACAAATTCCCACCATCCATTTGTGGAGGTGCATCCTATATAAAGGGGTGGGATCCTTCATTTGTACATAACCAAGCCTTTGAGCATAATAAGAAATCTTTTCTCTCTCTAAATTCTTCCACTTTCTCTCTCCAAGTACCAAGAGGGTATTCGGGTAGGAAGGCTGACTTAGCATCTACAAGGGGTAGAAAGTGCTAAGGCCGCACGAATTGGTTCAAGAGGAATTGGTCCGTGACAAGTGGTATCAGAGCACGGTTCGACCGAAAGGAGGAGAAGTACATGAAGAGGAGAATGCCTAAGAGCAAGGACGGTAACAACACATCAAATATGACCAAGGAACACGGGAGGGAGCCCACGACTGCCCAAGAGGGGCAAAGACGGGACAAGAGTGTTTCTCGGGAGGTGTTGGGTCGCTCGGTAGAGGTGCTTGGTGAGAGGCTCGAATGGGTAGAGCATATCTAAAACAAGTTGGAGAGGCACGTGTTTGGAGAGTTCGAACGTGTCAATGATAACACAATCGAGATGGATACTTGGTTGGTAAAGCTGGAAGAATCGGTGATGGGAGTTGTCCAAGTCTTAAGGAAAAGCATCAAGGAGATGCGAACCCGCATTGAGGCGATAGAAGAAGACTTGGCATTGTGCAAGCGAATGGCTGCCAACGGAGGAGCTGGGATCACTGGAACAAGATCGGCAAGGGTAGAGTACCCGCGGCCATCAAAATTCAATGGCGTGAGGGACGCCAAGGAAGTTGAGAACTTCTTGTGGGAGATGGAACTATACTTCAAGAACCTTGATCTTACGGATGAGTCGGTGAAGATCAAGACGGCAATGTGTTATTTAGCGGACACAGCCATGCTTTGGTGGAGAAGGCGACATGCAGAGATCGAGAGAGGAACTACTCGGATAAATACTTGGGACGAGTTCAAGAGGGACTTTTACCCGGAGAATGTGGTGTACCAAGCTCGGAAGAAGTTGAGAGAAATTCGGCAAAGAGGTACGATCCGCGACTATGTCAATGAGTTCACCACTCTTATGTTGCAAATTCCAAGCATGACCGAAGATGACTCGTTGTTCTACTTCATCGATGGATTGCAAAATTGGGCCAAGCAAGAGTTGCAAAGGCGGGACGTCCGTTCGGTGGATGAAGCAATTGCAGCTGCCGAGTCTTTGTCCGACTTTTCCACCCATGACCGACCCAAGTCCTATGAGAGGCATGATGGGCATTCGGCTAATGGTGGGGGAGATGATCGGGGATCATGGCACGTAAGTGCGAGGAAGGATGAATATGGGGCGGATTTAGAAAAAGAGAAACCGCCACAGTCGAGGGGATTTGGGAAGAGCTCAAGTCAGGAGGAGTATGAGGAACGAAAAAAATCTTTTGCACCAAAAGGCGGGTGTTATGTGTGCAAGGGGCCACACCCCGCGAGAGAGTGCCCAAAGCTCAGTTCCTTACATGCAATCACGGAGAAGGGTGAATTGGGGGAGGACTCAGAGGATGAACCGGCAATGATGGGATAGTTGCAACTCTTTAACGCCCTTGCTACTAAGTCCGAGCAAAAGAACATGGGAAGAGAATTTATGTTCGTGGATGCCAAGGTTAATGGGAAGAACACCAAGGCAATGGAGGATACCGGGGCAACAAACAACTTCATTGCTGAGGAAGAGGCAAAAAGGCTCAGCATAACTTGGAAAAAGTGCGAGAAATGGGTGAAGACCGTGAATTCGAAAGCTCAACCAATAGCCAGAATCGCCAAAGGAGTGGATTTCCGGATCGGAGAATGGAAGAGTCGAGCAGACTTCTCGGTCGTCCCGATGAACGATTATAGGGTTATCCTCGGGTTGAATTTCATGAAGAGGATCGGAGCAGTGCCGATACCTTCACTTAACACCCTCGCCATCCTTGAGAAGGAAAACCCATGTATGATCCGAACCATAAGGGTTACGAGTAAGAAGTTGGGTAAAGTACAAAGATTCTCAGCGATGCGGATTGTGGACAATCCTACCAGTCGGGGTAGCGACCAAGGTAGAGCAAGGAACAAACAAGGTAACCATGGAAGATTCAAGAGCGACAAGGCGATCACTCCAAGTAGCGGCTCGTGGAGGATCAAGACAAAGATGTGGGCAAAGGAGCGGGGAGCGGACAAGAAGACCCACGACGATGAGGGCGTCGCCGAAATGGGTGGGGGAGAATGTCACGTCCTAAATTTTACCACCGAAAAAAACAGCGTTAAAGGGGTGGGTTGGTGAGGTTCCCGGCTCCATACTTAGTCATTTTTAAGCTTTCTTTCTTGAAATAAGCTTCTAGGTTCCTCCAGAACTTTCTAGAAGGTCTTAGGACGTGGTAGAAGGTCTTAAAATGTCTTAGAGAGTCGTAGAGTGGTGAAAAACGTGGGGAAGGATCTAGAGGATTAATCTCCACCATTGGATCAAACAAATCTCCACCGTCCGTTTGTGGAGATGCATCCTATATAAAGGGGTGGGATCCCTCATTTGTAAATAACCAAGCTTTTGAGCATAATAAGAAATCCTTTCTCTCTCTAAATTCTTTCACTTTTTCTCTCTAAGTACCAAGAGGGTATTCGGGTAGGAAGGCTGACTTAGCATCTACAAGGGGTAGAAAGTGCTAAGGCCGCACGAATTGGTTCAAGAGGAATCGGTCCGTGACAATGTGCTCCTGAAGCCGGAGCACGTGCTGGCATGTGAATTTTGCCCTTTTGTTGCGAATCCACTCCTTTTTGTTCCAAAAGCCCATTTAGCTCCAGTCTATCCAATCGATGCTCAAAGACTTCCTTCTGACCTATTATGAATCAAAAATGACTCTAAAAACACGAAAAAGACTAGAAAACACTAGTAAATACGGGCTAAAATCATCATATATCAACTCCCCCGGACTTACCTTTGTTTGTCCTCAAACAAACGAAGAACAAAGAAGGAAAAAAAAGGGGTAAGCGTAAGGACCAGGCAAACCTCAAAAAACCGTAAAAATCAACCACAATCTGCAGACCACACACTTTATAGCATAAGAAGCAAGTTCTTACCAAAAACTCACCCAACATTTTCAACCAACCCTGTTCTATAATTGAGTCTCAAACCCAGAAAAGCTCATCATCAAGACAATAACTCTTTTCATAATTTAAATGGTGGCGTGACTTCTCATTTTCAGGCTAAAGGTATCGAATCTAGGTAATAGGGAAGCTAATTTAATGGTGGAGCTCAGTGTGTTTAGGGTTACCAGATTTTTTTTGTGTGGATGCTAGACATAGCAAAAATGATAGGAGAAATGGATTAGTGATGTCTACAACCTTTAACCACTCCTTTCTCCTTTTGAAACTCCACTCTTGCCCTTCTTTTTCTCTTCCTTGGGTCTGACCATGTATTCAGGGACACATTTTTGGATTTACTGAATTTACCTCTCTTCATTCATTCTTTTTTTTTTTGGAATGAAAAGGACTCTACATACATATGTATCCCCTGAACACGGATATTTTTGAATGAAAAGTCATCATACCCAAGTGCACACCTCATCAGGACACCCTTCTAATTTTTTCTGAAATTGCCCGGAGCAGGTGCAATGGCCGGCGATTCATTATTCCGGTTTCTACTCCGGAGCATAATCATTGTGGTTACAAATAATAGGCATTTCTTAATGGCTCATAGGATTGAACATATATACAACGTTAGTTTCCCAATTAAAGTGCAAGCTTGTCAGATGTTATGTCAATATGGCTTCGGGGAAAACTATGCACTATCGTGGCACCAACAACTTTGTCTAACAACCTAAATACCTAAACTGTCGTTTGGACCTAGAGATGTAGACAAGCATTAACGAATGGGTTTAATATGTTGACACTCAACCGTAGCATCAACTGTCGTTGGTTGTGAACTGATTGCTCCCCAATGTCTTTTCTAACAACCTAGATCACTGTCGTGAATTAGTTAACCTGAAATCATAGACTAAGTGATCAGTTTAATCTAAGGTAGTCTGGATGCGGCTAAAATGCATGGTTTTCGACGGAGAGGAGCTGAGTGAGCGTCTTGTTGGGGAGCGCACAGAACTGGGGTTTCCCGTCTGTAGTAGGTACTCGGGTCGCGGAGGATCTTGGAGGAGACCAAGTGGCTAGTGTCCATCTTCTCCACCTTGTTAACGTAAGAGGAGGTTGAGAGATCCACTCCGAGGTGGCGGAACAGGAAGGTAAAAATGACCTTTGTGAACCGGATTCCGAGGTATGTCGGTAAGTGTCAACTGTTGCCAGGTTACTGTCACCTACCAAAGTGCTGCATCCCAAAAACAACATCAAAAGTTCGTCGAGATGTACCTTGTTCTCGACGTCGCGGATAAAGAGCATGTTGTTAAAGATCCTGACGCATATGTGTACCATGGAGTGACGGATGCGGGTTTGGCTCACCGAGTTGGATCGGTACGGACCCGAGGTGATGGTCTCCCAAAAGCTGTTGGACTGTGGAAACTTCTTGGGAAACGCGAGCTCCTTCACCTCGTGCTGAAAGCCAAAGACGATGCAAAAGTGCTCCATGCCAATGCTATACTTCTTTCTTCCAGCAAAGAAAGAAAACGTAGCCTCCTCAAAGACCGGCTTCTCCGGATCTACATATGTGAGACGTACGGTGGCTAAGCATTGCCGGGTGAGTTCCGGGAAAAACACATACTCCTCCAAGGTGAACATCATGCAATTAAGCAGTTAGTTATAGTAAAAGGAGGCCTTTTGGTCCCAATGGGTAGTTGATTACGGGGGTAGGCGATCGTCAGGCAAGGAGAAGGCCTTGTTCTCCGTGTGTGGCCATCGATGCATGATGAAGTGATCGGCTTGTGCACCGGAGGATCCGGAGTTGGCCTTGCCTTTGGTGCTCGAGCGTCATTGTTTTGGAGGCATGGTGGCAAGGAAATCGGCGGTGACGAATATGAGGTAAGCAAGGGACTTTGTGGCGGTGCGGCGGTGAGAGGTTGAGTGAGAGGCACGAGAGAGATGCGCGGTGAGTGATAGATTTAGCGGTTTTACGGCGGCGAGTGAGAGCGTGAGAGAGGTAGAGGGTGCGAGAGAGAGGCGGAGATGTCTAGGAATGGAAAAAGAAAAGTGGCGGTTTACCAAATTAGGGTTTCTGGGTGATGTGGTATTGTGGGCCCGGTTTGGCACTCGAAAATCAGATCTCAGTTTTTCATTCTTGTTCTCGCATGCGGAGCACCTTGGCGAGCATGTGCTCGCGAACTGTTGCGGGGTGCTCGCCAATTTTTCCTGTTTGTTTTTTTTTTAATATAACTAAAAATAAAATAAGTGTAAAAGCAAATTAAGAAAAATATGTACCAAATCTTACCGGTGGGTTGCCTCCCACCAAACACTTGGTTTAAATCCTTAGCTCGACTTGCTTAGCCATTTAGGTGTGAGGGGGTCGCTTAAGGTGGCAGATCCACCTTTTCCTATGTACGACTCAGATAGGTACGGCTTAAGCCGCTGACCATTGACCACAAATTCTCCTGCTCTAGTGTCCACCAACACTACGACTCCATGCGGTCTAATCTCCTTGATAGTGAATGGACCAGACCATCTTGACTTCAGTTTTTCTGGAAACAGTCTTAGGCGTGAGTTAAACAATAGTACTAGATCGTTGGGAGAGAAACTGCTGGAGAGGATCCTTTTATCGTGGTAGGACTTTGTTCTCTCCTTGTAGATCCTAGAGTTGTCATAAGCCAAGTGTCTAATTTCCTCCAACTCATGCAGCTGCATGGTCCGCCTTTCAAACGCAGGTTTGATGTCGAAGTTAAGCATTTTTACTGTCCAGGCCGCCTTGTATTCCAGATCTACCGGAAGGTGACATACGTTCTCGTACACCAAGTAAAAAGGTGTAGTCCCCTAGGGAGTCTTGTATGCGGTCCTATGTGTCCAAAGTGCATCATCCAGCTTTTTTGTCTAGTCTTTCCTTGTCATGTTCACGGTCTTCTGCAGTATACTCTTAATCTCTCTGTTGGAGATTTTAACCTGACCGTTTGTTTGAGGGTGGTAAGGAGACGAGACCTTGTGTCTCACGCCATTTTTCCTTAGGAGGTTTTCAAAAATCTTGTTGATAAAGTGGGAACCCCCATCACTAATCACTATCCTCGGACAACAAACCTGGGAAAATGACGGATTTAAACAACTTAACCACCACCCTAGCATCATTTGTAGTGCTTGTCAAAGCTTCAACCCATTTGGACATGTAGTCGACTGCAACCAAGATGTATTCATTCCCGAAGGAGGATGAGAATGGTCCCATGAAGTCTATCCCCCCATACATCGAAAACTTCTACTTTTAGAATGAAGTTCTAAGGCATTTCATTTCTTTTGTTGATATTTTCTTGCCTTTGGCAAGCGTCGCATCAAGAGCCAACCTGCTGAGCATCTCTGAACATAGTAGACCACCAAAAACCGGATTGGAGAACCTTTAAAACTGTCTTGAAAGTGGTGAAGTGACCAGCATATGAAGAACCATGACAGTGAAATACGATCCCAGGTATCTCTTCTTTAGACACACATCTTCTGAATATTCCATCCGAGCAATGCTTATACAAGTAGGGGTCATCCCAAAAGTACAGCTTAATGTCCCAACGAAAATTTCTCCTTTTATTCCCCATAAAGTCTTCCGGTTCTTTCTCAGTAGCCAAGAAGTTAGTTATCTCTCCAAACCAGAGGAAACCGGATTGGCGTACTTTTTCTACCGAACCAAAAAAACACTCCGGAGCAGGTGCTCCCACTGGGTGCTCGTCGACTTCACCAACACTGATTGCATAAACCTGCTCATCTGGGAGACTATCATCCATAGGTGTTTTCTCTTCGATATTCATCATGTATAAATGATCTGCAACACCATTTTCAGTTTCCTTCTTATCCTTCATCTCCAAATCGAACTCTTGCAACAATGGATTCTTCTTGAATACGAATACAATCGCTAAAAGCTCCTTCTTGGTTGTGGCATACTTGCACTGAGCATCATCCATAGTCCGACTTGTGTAGTAAACAATATGAGGCTTTTTGTCTTTCTTCTGACCTAACACGGCTCCTACAGCAAAGTCGCTAGCATCTGTCATCACGATATCGAAAAGAAGGTCCCAATCCAATGGCTGGACAATCGGAGCGCTAACCAAAGCTCCTTTTATAGTATGAAAGACCTCTAAACAAGCATTGTCAAACTCAAACTTCACTTTTTTACACAGCAGTCTCGTGAGGGGTCTAGCAATCTTATAGAAATCCTTGATAATCGGCGGTAGAACCCAGCATGTCCCAGAAAACTGTGGATTCCTTTTACCAAATTAAGCGGTTGCAGACTCATCATCACTTTGATTTTTGCCTTGTCCACTTCAAAACCTCTTTCTGATATCTTGTGTCCTAGCATTATCCCATCTCGCACCATGAAGTGACACTTCTCCCAATTCAGCGCAAGATGTTTCTCCTCACACCTTTGCAAGACCCTGCACAAATTCGATAAACAAACAGAGAAAGAGCATCCATATACAGAAAAATCGTCCATAAAAACTTTCATAATATCTTCAATAAGGTTAGTGAAAATGGACATCATGCAACGTTAGAAAGTTGCTGGGGCGGTGCACAAACCGAATGGCATCCTTCGGTACGCGAAAGTGCCATAAGGACAAGTAAACATCGTCTTCTCTTGGTCGTCAGGATGGATGGGTATCTGGAAGAAACCTGAATAACCATCTAAGAAACAGTAATAAGGATGATTAGCCAAACGTTCCAGCATCTAATCTATAAAAGGAAGCGAAAAATGATCTTTGTGAGTTGCAGCATTCAATCTATGCACATCCTATGTCCGGTTACTGTCCTAGTTGGTAAAGGTTATTTTTATCATTTCTTACCACCGTGATGCCTCCCTTCTTAGGTACTACATGCGAAGAAGTAACCCATTTGCTGTCAAAAATAGCATAGATTACACTAGATTTAAGAAGTTTCATTATGTTTTTCTTGACGACATCTTTTAGATTCCAGTTTAACCATCTCTGATGCTCGACAGAAGTCAGTGATTCATCTTCTACATGTATTCTATGCATACATAAGTCCGGAGAAATACTGATGATGTCATCCAATGAGTATCCTAAAGCCTTCCTATACTTTCTCAATTCACACAAAGGCAAGAAAGTCTCAACATTATTCAAATCCGCATTTACTATCACAGGGTACGTAGAGTTAGGGCCAAGAAATGCATACCTGAGCCCAATTGGGAGGGCATTTACTATCTCATGTATGCAATCGTCTTCTCCACTCTGAAGCTTGAATCCAACATTTTCGCAAAATCCTTGGTGTCCTCACATAGAAAACCGTGTTCACCCTCAACCTTAGTTAAAGCGACTTCCAATGGGTCTTTCGCTAATATTTCTTCAGTTACCTCCCCAGCAATCTCTGAGCTGTCATGAACAACAAATGTTTGTCCATCTATCATTGGTTTCTTGAGAAGCTTGTTCATCTCGAACCTCACAAGCATGTCTCCCAACCAGAGATCGACAATTCTTTCCTCAACGTCTATGATTGCACGTGTTGTGCATAGGAATGCGCCGTCCAAGATCAGACGGTCCCTTTGCTCTTTATCTAATTCCAGAACCACAAAATCCGCAGGGAAAAGTGTATCCCTTATTCGAACATGCAGATCTTCAATTATTCCAATCGGTAACTTGGTTGACTTATTCGTAAATACCAATGAGATCTTGGTAGGTTTGAACTTTGTGAACCCTAAACGCTTTGCCAAAGCGTATGACATCAGATTTACACTCGAACCCAAATCACAAAGAGAGCAAGCAAAGGTCATTGGCCCGATCTTCACCGAGATCACGAACCTCCCAGGATCTCTTTTTTTTGTCAAAACCTTGTTCTGAAGTATGGCACTGCATTCTTTTTATGTACCTTTTCAGAGCTGGTACCATCTGCACGACATCCATCAAAGGGAGTTTTACCGTCAAATCCTTCAGCATCTCCCTACACTTTGCATATTCCAAATCCTTTCGAGTCTTCTTAGGGAGAACTGGGTAGGGAACCCTAGGTGTATAAATCCTCCCTGGAGGAGTTTCTGCAAAATTGGCTAGAGCACCCTATCGGAGCATGTGCTCCCTAGAAGAGTTTGGGTGCTCGGTAGTTTCGGTCCGTGATTTAGCTAAAACAGTCTCGACTGGTGTTCTTGAGTGTGAGCCATGCTCCATCATTCCTTCATCTGTGGCAAGAGCTTCCCCTTGGGTCTTGTGCTCCATAGCACTCTCCTTATCCTTTTTAACGGTTTTAGGGCTAGTTGGCGGTGCCAACACTCTTCCACTTCTAAGCTCCACTGCATTGACATACTCATTCCTGGAATTCATCTCCCCTTTCCCTGGAAGAGTCCCACTAGGTCGCTTGATTACCTCAGCAGTTTGTGCAAGTTGGGTGTCAAGTTTCTTCATGTGAGCGGTAACGGCTTCATACTTCGCATTCAGATCATTATACATATGATCAACCTTGGCATTAATCTCAGTTGTAACCTTTTGCTGATTTACCAAGAGTTGCTGTAGAAGAGTCTTCAGCGCATCTTGAGAGTCTGGCAAAGAATTGGATTGTTGAGCGGTTACGAAGTGGGGTTTTTGTTGAGTTCCTCCTTGGAATCTGTTCTGGTTTTAAATGGGGATGAACTGTTTCCCCTGTTGGTTGCTGGAGTAAAACTTCTGAAACCCTTGGTTATGTGGCAACTGACTGATACCTCCTCCTTGTTGCGGGTAAATCTGGTCTTGTGGGTTCTCGACGTTGGTGCTTCGGTAAGAAAGGTTCGGGTGGCTCCTATAGTTTGAGATGAAACCACGGTTCTGCACATATCCTTGTCCACTCACATAATTAACCTCTTGCATACCAGCATCAACATCCTCTTCAAAATCTTGGGAGATAGGTGCGCCTATTCTTATCCACAAAATGAACCAATTTTTGGCTTCTTCTAAGGAGTAAGTTCACTTTTGCCGTCAGCTCATCAATCTTTTGTGTCTCTATGCTGTTGACTTTCCTGGACCTATCATACTCAGGAGATTTGTTGTTGGAACTCGAGGCTAAGGTCTCAATCAGCTCAAAGACGCATTCCTTGGTCTTGGTCATGAAATCGCCATTACTAGCCGCATTCAGCGCATTTCAATAATCCCACTCAACACCATCATAGAAAATACCCAAAATCTACTCATCCTTGAATCTATGGTGAGGACATTCTCTGCGATATTCGTTCAGCCTTTCCCAAGCTTCACAAAAAGCTTCCCCGGAATGCTGTTGAAATAAGGATATCTTGTTCCTTAAAGATGCGATCTTTGATTTAGTGTAGAAATGATCCAAAAATGATGCTCTACATACAGCCCATGTCCTCAATGAACCCAGTGGTAGTGACTTTAACCATCACGAGGCCTTGCCCGCAAGTGAAAATAAAAACAACTTGCACTTCAGAAATTCATTAGACACTCCCTTAGAACCCGTTGTGCTGCAGATTTTCTCAAAATTTTTGATGTGGTCCATTGGTATTTCAACAGAGTCCATGGAAAAGGTGTTGCTTCACCAACAAAATCAATTGAGGTTTGATTTCGAAGTCTTGTCTCTGAATGGGAGGAGGCACGATGGCCGCTCTGTTCTGGTAGTAGGCATGCGGGTTGTTCGAGTCTCTAATACCAGGCTGTGTTTGCTGAACTTCTTGTCTGTCTCTCCACATTTGTTTCATCTTTTCCCGAAGCATCTGCAACTGAGCAGCCATTCCATTGTCTTGTTCGCCCATGTTGGCAGTAGTGAGTCTTCGCTGTTGGTTCTCCCTTTCTAGCCTAGCGAGCTCTTCGTTTGAAAAATTGATTAAGTTCTCGGTGCAATTTCTTCTTGTTCTTCTACTGGTCATACACCTGAAACATAAGAAAAAGAGAAAGAACTAGTAGTTTCTGAGACTGAATTTAAAATCAAAAATCAAAGGTAACACAATTGGTCCCCGGCAACGGCGCCAAAAACTTGATATACAATGTTTTAACCCAAATAAAAGACTGCAAGTGCATAGACAACCGCAGTAGTATAAATAGAATCGAATCCACAGAGACCAAGGTTACACTATGACTTTAAGAGATTTAAAAATAAAGCTAAGACAATAAGTTTGATGGTTGGTTTTCGTAACAAGTAACGAGTATATAAAACGATGAAAAAACAATAAAGCAAGGCACTAGACTAAGGTATTTCGCCGGTAATTCAGAGATGAAGTTTGAGCAACTATTCAGGATATAATTTAGCACAAGTCCAGAACTCAAACATAAAAATAAGACCGACCCACTGTCGTGGTCTCGACAACTTTATCTAGCAATGTAAATACCTAAACTGTCATTTAGACCTAGAGATGCAGACAAGGATTAGCGAATGAGTTCAATATGTTCACAATCAGCCGTAGCATCAACTGTCGTTGGCTAGGAACTGATTGCTCACCAATGTTTCTTCTAGCAACCTAAAACACTTTTGATGAATAGGTTAACCTAAAATCATAGACTAAGTGATCAATTTAATCTAAGCATTAAGATCAACAATTGGCGAAGACATTATATATATATGGATCCTATTTGTGCTCAGTTTATCAACTCATGAATACCATTGAAAACCTTAACCTAGCTAAAGGACTACTCAGATATGGAAGAATAAAACACAACAATAGATAAAAAGAAATTCATGAATAATATTAAAAATAGAATAAGGTTCAGAATTCTTCTCAAACAAAGTAGTGGTTGATCCTCCAGATCTTACAAGCGAGAACAATAGATGATGAAGGGAGTTGCAAGCCGATAGAAACCAAAAACAAAGGGGAATATGAGAGATGATAGAGAGAAAAATAGAGAGAGTCCAAAAGTGAGCATCCGTTTTCTGATGGCGGCTTGTCCTATTTATTCACACCAAAAATTAGGTTAAATCAAGATCCTCATTTTTTTCCGAGCGATGGAGCATGTGCTCCGCTGTAAATTATGCTTTTTGGCTGCGATTCCACTTCTTTTTGCTCCAAAAGCTCCAGCAGCTCCAGGCCATCCAATCCATGCTTAAAGACTTCCTTATGACCTGATATGACTCAAAAACGACTCTAAAGACACAAAAAAGTATTAGAAAATATTAGTAAATATGGGCTAAAATCATCATATATCAGTAAGTTTTCTAATTGCGGTAATTACTTTATTTATGTCATTCCCTAAATGTGTAACATACTGTATTTCATCCTCTTATATGCCTCATCGATATGAATTTGTCAGGATCTGAATACTTGAAAGAGATTCCAGATCTTTCCATGGCAACTAATCTCAAGACACTTAATCTTGGTGATTACTCTAGTTTGGTGGATCTTCCTTTGTCTATTCGAAATCTCAATAAACTAGAGATGTTGGAAATGTCAGGATGCACAAATCTAAGGACCCTTCCAAGTGGCATCAACCTCCAATCTCCTGTTAGCCTAGAGCTAAGAAAATGCTCACAGTTGAACAGTTTTCCTAAGATTTCAACCAACATTTCATTTCTCAATCTAGACGAAACAGTCATTGAAGATATCCCTTCTGATTTGAGTTTTCAAAATTTTATGAATCTTCACATGGAGCGAATTAAGAGTAAAAGTTGTGGGAAAGAATACAGGTATGTATTTTTTTTTTTCCAATCAGTGTTCTAAACCAAGTCCTATCCTATGTGACCATGAGATATTAGCAAAATTACAATGAGAAAACGTCTCACATATCCCTAAGTGGGAAAATGAAATCTCCTATGTCCCTATTTAATCTACGTATCCCTCCTTCAGTCTGTGAAGACGAAAATACCCTTTGAGTACAACTGGGTACTAGTTATACCCAGTTGTACTATACCAACTCGGACTACTCGGTACAAGTGGTATCCAATTGTACCTCAGTTGTACCAAGTTATACCGAGTTATACCAAGTAATACCGTACCTACTCGGTACAACTGGTACCCAGTTGTACTCAGTTATACCGAGTTATATACAGTTGTACCACACATATGAGATTCGAACCCTTGTCGCACGAAGCGGATGAGCGCGCATAGCAGATACTTTACCACTGAGCCATACTGTTTTTCTTGGTATCACTTACAATTAAAACTATATAACTTGTTTTCAGAAATCATTAAGGGTAAATTTGTCTTTTTACGAGTAAGGGAGTTTTCAGATTTTGGTTTTAGATTTATTTTGGTAGGTTTTCAAACATTTTTGCAAGTTTTTAAACACTTTTGCCAAAAACTTAAATGGATTTACAACTGTTTACCAAAAAACTTTTGTTGTTGAAATGTTAAATTGGAAGGTCACAAACTTAAAAGCTACAGGTTTGCAATGTATAATTAGACAGAATAGTTGTTATGTTTTTAAAGTTTCAGCTTTCAATTTACCATAAGAACGCTTTTAAAGTTTCAGCTTATATTTATTACAAACTCTTGACCCATAAAAGGAAAATCATTTGAGGTTTGAGTTTAACATCACTTTATTGTTTATTTGGTTTAGCCGCTTACTCCCCTCATGACCATGGTGTCTCCCTCTTTGAAGAGACTGTCTCTCTCGGATATTCCAAGTCTGGTGGAGCTTCCTTTCTCCATTCACACTCTCAATCAGCTGACGGATTTGAGCATTACACGATGCACAAATCTGGAAACTCTCCCAACCGAAATAAATCTCGAATCTCTCGATGTACTCAATTTCAATGGATGCTCGCGGTTAAAGAGTTTTCCTGATATCTCAACCAACATCAAAACACTCTATCTAAACGAAACATGTATTGAAGAGGTTCCTAGGTGGATCGATAAGTTCTCTAAGCTCATATTTCTGCGCATGGTGAAATCTTTCAAGCTAAGATGTGTTTCCCTAAACATTTGTAAACTGAAACATCTTGAGGTTGCTGACTTTACACTCTAAAGGACGCGGTTTCATAAAGCTAGCTGGTGTAACAGTCCAAGTGCAGTGTCAATGGAAGCAGACAATGTTCATCACTTTACATTACTAGTCCCCGAGGAGGCCTCGCCTTCTCTTTGCGTCCCAAAACTCTACCTCAAATTCATCAACTGCTTCATATTGGGTCAAGAAGCTCTCCTTCAAAACCTCTCAGTTTTACAGGGACTGATATTTCCAGGTGAAGAAATGCCTTCATACTTCACTCACCGAACAACTGGAATCTCTCTGACCATCCCTCTTCTCCATATCTCTCCTTATCAACCATTCCTCAGATTTAGGGCTTGTGCCGTGGTTGAACTTGATTCTAGGTTGTACCAAGATCTCTATATAGTTATCCAGGTATGTTGTCGGTTCAGAGGCAGACTTGGGAACAGCTTTAATTCCTTTAGTCAGCCACATATCTTCCGCGCATATCATCAGAAGGGAAGTCATCTGTTTATATTTGATTGTCGTATTGCTCTAAACAAAGACAATGCTCCTCCAGCTAAACTTACTTATGACCAAGTAAACATTGAGATCCGTATCATTGAAGATTGCTCTATGTACATGCTAAAAGGATGCGATATACAACTCTTTGAGGACCATTGGCCATCCCCAAGTAAAGAACCTGGTAAGCCAAATATTTCTGTACATTGAAAATTTATGTATCTCACTTTTATCAGGATTAGTCAGATACTTCTTCATATAATAGATCACTCCATTTTTTCTGCAGATAAAGTGAGCCCTACGTTAGGTCTTGCTGGATGGTCTCTGCCACATCGTAGCAGAGGGAACATCTTTAAACATTTAACGTTGGCGCTCAACGAGGCGAAGCAACAATTTTTAAAAGGCCCTTCACATGGAAAATGAAAGAAAAAAATATGTGAAAAAGATCAAGGCAATAGTTTGGTGCTGAGAAATGGAGTTTCCAGGGGGATGACTTAGTTCGAATATTGATATAAAAGCTCTGCAGTATCAGGGCATATATATATAGAGTCAGCTTACTTTCACTAGATGTCCCTCTTTAATTTCTCTACCATATTTTTTCTCATCCGAATCAGAATTCTGTGTTGTCCATGGACCAAGAAATTTTCTAAAATTTGATTGCTATTGAATCTGTTTCTTATACGTTCAATTCCATAAGAAACGGAGGAAATCACTTTGCATGTATGAGGAAATCAATGTGTAGATACAAGTCACAAGAAATAGAGTAATAAAATAATGTCGAATGAGCGAATCATCTGCTTCTTTGCTGCCTCAATCCGAATCAAAGTCGACGATGATGAAAACAAGAATAAAGCAAAGAGCTTTGAGAGAACAAGACTGTGTTTTTTTTTTAGTGTACACTTTTAGCTTTTTCCCTAAGAGTACGAACTATTTAGCTATTTTTACATAATTTTAGAATTTCTAGGAGTTTTAGTGCCCAACCCGATCTTGATTTACTCCCATTCTTAGGAGTTTTGATTATTTATATTTTGAAATATTTCAATATCAAAATTTTGTATTTAAGTACTTTACATTCAGTTAATTTCATCTATAAATTGTGCCTTTTCTTGTTTTTGGCTTTTTTGGTTCAGCCGCTTACACCTCTCATGACCATGCTGCCTCACTCTGTAGATAATCTGTTTCTCTCCCATATTCCAAGTTTGGTGGAGCTTCCTTCCTGTATAAAAAAAATCACTAAACTTGATCGTTTAGGAATTACAGAATGCATCAATCTGGAAACTCTTCCCACTGGCATCAACTTTCGATTTCTCTTTGACCTTGACCTCAGTGGATGCTCACGGTTGAAGACTTTTCCTGATATCTCAACCAACATCTACCATCTCTATCTAAGCCGAACAGGGATTGAAGAGGTTCCTTGGTGGATCGAGAATTTCTCTAACCTCGATCGGCTAGTTATGAATGGATGCAACAATTACAATGTGTATCCCTACACATTTCTAAACTGAAACATCTACACAGGGTTAAACTTTCAAACTGTAAGGCATTAACTAAAGCTAGATGGAAGGATAGTTCAAGTATTGTGGCAATGGTAAAAGGTAATATTCACTCTAAACTTATGGACGAGGCTTCCTCTCCTTTTCCTGACAATTTCATCAACTTCTTCAACTTCAACGTTGATCAAGAACCTTTCTTTCATCCACAAATTGATACTAAGTACATAAGACTGTCAGGTGAAGAAGTGCTTTCATATTTCACTCACCGAACTACTGGTATCTCTCTGACCAATATCCCTCTATGTCAGACATTTCTCTCTCAACCGTTCTTCAGATTCAAGGCTTGCGTTGCGGTTGAATCCATATCTTCTCTCTATGATGATTTTTTTGGATTTCATATCGAAGTATCTTGTCAGTTCAAAGGTCGACTTGGTAACCAATTTCATTCCCTTTATCGACCAAATATGTTTTATAAAATAAGGGTATCGACCTTACTATATTCGAGTGTTGTTTCCCTCTAAACGAAGAGAATGATCTGCCTGAGCTGAAATACGATCACATGGATATACAGTTTCATTTACGTAATTCTAGTTACTCTACGTGTACATTAAAAGAATGGGGTATACGACTTTCCGATGACTTTTCATCACCGAAGATCCCACTTGGTAACGAAAATACTCTTCCAGACGCTTATGAAGACAATATGATTTATGAAACTGAACATAGTGAAGAATCTGGAGACAGCAATGAAGAGACGGAGAGAAGCAAGAAGCGAATCAGGGTAAGCATTAAGCATGTACTGAACATAATACTTTATATCTCACCATTCGTTTTTAAGGTCAATCTGAACCTATTTTGTATAATATATAGACCACTGAATTTGTTTTAGACCACTGAATTTGTTTTTCCTTTTTCTGCAGATTACTAGGGAAGAACACAAGATGTCACAATGAATCTTTTGATTGTGAAAAATGAAGTGAGTGGTTTTTCTAGTTACAAATACAAGGAGGGCAGAGAGTCTTCAGTGTCTCTTCAGGGTAATCCAAAAATCTTATAAACCGTTTTACTGTAGTTCCACATCAATTGTGCTAGAGAGCACACGCTATTTCTATTATGATTCTCTTTGTGCTTACAAATTTTATGGGATTTGCAAGTGGTCAAGTTAGATAATGTAATTAAATGTGGTTTGTGCAGCTTCATCTTGCAAAGGATTTGATGAAAACAATTATATTCATGCCATATGAGGTTTGCTAAATTTACAGCAGTACATTTCAAAGGCGGTATCTGTGAATAATCAATTGAGAGAAGAGAAGATGAAAAAGATCAAGATAATACTTTGGTGATGAGAATGGATTTTTCCAGGCGGAGATGATTTGGCTTTACATAGTTACGAGTCTTACGATATAGATGTCCCTGTTTCAGACAAATAAAAGATTTTCAGAATTAAACTTGTTCATAGATTTTGTCTTGTAGTCTCAATATGTGGACGCCGCTGGTCCATGATAAACCTAGCGGGTCCAGCACGTCAACCAAATTTGTAACTATGGTCAAGTTTTATTAATAACAAGTTTTATTAAGCGCTGGTTATTAGCTGAAACAGCGTAAATTCTAGCTATCTCTTATTACTTCCTTTTCAAGATTGAATGAAAATTATTTTGTATTATTTTGTATAATATTTTCATGTTCAATATTTTGTTTTTCCTGATAGCGTGAAGAATCAATCAAGAAACAAGAATGATGATGAGGTCGCTGTAACTAGTACTAGTAGTATAAGTAGAAATAGAGTGCTATTGTGAGAATCATCTTGAGAGATCATTAATGAAAGGACTCAGAGTTGGGTACTCTTTTCATTGTTGGATAAGCGATAGAGAAAGTGTCTCTGTTCTTATCATTTTTCTCAAAAATGTTTGGTGCTGAGAGAAGATTTTCGAAATGTATTGATTACGCTTTGCAGAGTTTCAACATTGATGTCTCGGTTTTATCAGACATAACGATTTTGCAGGATTAGGGTTTAGGAGTAAGTGAATCAGAGTAATTAGACAAGGGTAGCTTCTTGTACACGCTTTTATCAAAACTCCAAATGCTAAAACAAATTAGGTTGGTCAACACAGTTGAATTACTGAAGGAGTTTAAACAGTTAAGATATAGATGTCTCTGTTTCAACACAGTTGGTAATTTCTTACATGCGTCTCCTCAGCCCAGAGAGATCACAACAACATACTTCATCTTTTTTTGGTATGGCATTCGATAATTTATAGAATTTAGTAATGGAAGGGAAGAGATGAGACAGTACCATTTCACTGAACCAAACCAATAGCATCGTCTTCATCTTTGCAATGGCATTTTTCAAATTTATTTTCTTTGTTTCTTGTTTGTAACTTTTGGCATTCTTTTCAATTTCATTCATAATTTGTTATGTTCTCTTTCGTTGAATAATAAATATAGCATTATTAAAAAAATTTAAAAAAAAGACAAAAAAAGCCTAGTAGATCATTCTGTTTTGTCTCCCTCCACATCAAACTGTGACAGACTGTAGAATTGAAGCATATAAAAGATAGATTTTGTTTAAATATAATATCATGATATTTTAAATAATATATGACAACATGATAGTTTAAAGGGAAAATTAGAAATAAAAGAGTTTTTTAATATGTTTTGTCCATCTATACCTTTTCAATTAAGGTTTGTGGTTCTAATATTTTTTAAATATTTAATTCTATTATGCCCTTAATTTCAAATTTTCTAAAAAAAACACACATATTCTAAATCTCTGATTTATAAAGAGGGCCTCATTTTTAATTATTCCTTTTGTTTTACATTTTATTAATATTATTAAAAATCAGATAAATTAAAAGGAAAATAAACCCATATTGGTTTAAAAACTGAACCGAATCATCGGTTTGACTTTAAGATTCTCGTGGTTGATCGGCGGGAAGATAGCGAGATCGTGCTTAGCGAAATCTGTTGATTCTCTGATGAAAACCATTGACAATCCGAGCTCGTTGCTCAGATCCTCTGTTCTTCGCAGTCAAAGTCTTCACCTTCAACCATTTTTGGTCGATTCAAGAAGCAATTTGTGTTACTAGGGTTTGTTCCTGAGAAAGGAACGATGGAGCCTGAAACTCAAAAGTTTCAAACATCGGCACACAAACCCGTGCCTCTGCTACGTTCGTTGACTCGTTGCTTTGTTATTTTCTTGATAAAAAGTTTTATATTTGTCAACAATTACAAATTAAGTCTTATTTACTTTAAATAGCAGGGTGTATTAAAGAGGCGATATGTAATACTCTGGTTCTGAATTTGATAAATAGAAAAAGGAAATGATTTAACTATTCTATAAGACTATAACCAAAATAAAATTTTATCTGTATGATTAAAAAATTTGTAGTTAGTCGTCATGGAAATAGAAAAGTTTAAGAATTGATTATCTAATGAGAAGTAATTTTGTGATTATCGGTTTGACTTTTGACAAAGAAACTGTTTCCATCTCGGGTGAGCAAGTACAATATTCACAACTGGTTTGCATCGATTAGAATGATTGAAAATTAAATAACAGATTTACTCTATTAGCAACAACCGGTTTGTTAATATTCGTTTCTTTTTCTGGTAAATTGATTCTTGTAATTGTTGTTTATGCAAATTGCATTATGGTTCTATATATTAATGATCATGTAACTCAAGTTGAAATCATCAAAATTAGACGTTGAAAAAGGCAAAAAAACATTGGGAGTTTCATTATGGTCAACAGCTTTATGTGGTACTAATGTGTTAATTGGAAATGAATTTGTCAATAATCTTAACTATACCTTTGGTTTGCATGCATCGACGAGGCTATTTATTACCGAGCCACTAAAGATCATGGTTGCACATTTTTTTGGTGAGTTTTGATGTTAGGTCCGAGAAATTTAATCATGTGAAGTCTCCGAAAGTACTGATTTACAACAAAGATTCAGCTCTGATAAACTATCAAGAAAAGCTAGGGATTCATACTTCTTCTCGAGGAGAGTTTAGAAATATGGGTTATGGAGGATGCTAAGAAACAAGAATGGTCTAAGATAAATTATATCTTTAATATTTTTGAATTTTCATATTTTTAGATTAAATTTCCTTACTTTTAGATACGCTTAATTTTTTTTTTTTTTGGAATTTCTAAATTTTTCAGAATACATATTCTAATATTTTCAGAATATGTATTCTAATTGGTAGAATGGACGTTCTAAATTTTCTAGAACATATAAAACTGCTAGAATATGGTATTCTAAATATTTTAGAACACCGAATTCTAGGATTTCTGGAACAAATTTTAATTTTAAAATTCTTAGAACATGAGTAAATGCTAGAATACGTAATCTAATTTTTTTTAGAACATGAGTAAATGCTAAAATACATAATCTATTTTTTCAAAACATGAGTAAATACTAGAATATGTATTCTACCGCTAGAACTCACGTTCTAATTTTTTTAAAATAACCTAAAAACTTACTTAAAACTGCCTAAAATAAAATAAAAAACTTTATTCTTCAAATCTTCTTAATATATGTATGAACATGTTTATATGTTTTGATTTTGAAAAAAATATCATAATCTATTAGTAAGGGTAGTTTAGGAAAATAAGACATTTAAAAAAAAAGGATTAGATGGACAATTTTTTTGCTATAACTCCTTTATTTATAATTTTCCCTAGTTTAAATAATATCATGATATTTTTTAAACATGAATGATATGATGCACAACTTATTTCCATATTGTTAATTTGTTACCGTATTTTTCTGACAATTTTGACCTTTCTATGGTCATCTACCTATGTTTCCCAAAAACAAATCTATGACATCAAAATGTGACAGTCTGTGAGAGAATTATATAAAATAAATTGACTAAGACCGGTTCAAATTATTTTGATACTTTTAGTTTTAGAGAGTAGCATTTTTGTCAATTTTGTCATTTTTGCATGCAAAACTGAGGGCAAGAAGACGGTTTTGTCCATATCGCCGATGGACGCGAGTAGCAAACTGTTGTTGTATTTTTTGTAGATATATCGTTTTGAAATAACTGACACTCGTGGATAAAACCCCTTCTCTTCTAATTGTATAGTTAAGTGAATAAGAATGAAACGATATTTGCTCTTTAGATTTCTAGATGGTCAGGTTAGATAATGTAATGAAATGTGTTTTGGGTTGGGCAGCTTGGCAAAGGATTTGAGGCACAAAAAATGGATTTTTCCAGCCCAGGATGATTGTGACTTACATTACATAGTTACCCTATGGATGTCTCTGTGTCTGAAAAAATTATTCTTCGATTCTGTTTTGTAGTCTCGATATATAGACGCTGATTCAACCAAATTTGTAACTGTGGTCAAATTTTATTTGCATTAATTTTTCGATATTAAAAACAAAAAGGACATATATTGAGGGTGTTTTGTGATGTTTGTGATGCTAGGATCATCATTTCTTGTTATTCGTTAACAATTGTCTTGTGTCTTCTTTATGTTTTGGTATTTGGTAGACCCTTTGAAACAATCTTCCTATTATGTCTTAGCTTAGTATTTTTCATGTGTGTTTTGTGTGCACCATACTTAATCCTTGTGGATTTGACCCTGAAATTCTAAACAACATTGCTAAATTCACTTCTGGTTAGCTTAGATCTTAAAACTCGAGACATCGACTGTTGTTGTTTATGTTGTGGCAAAGGCAGTAGAACGTCTGGAGTTTTCACCTTTATAGATATTAAAGTGGTTCTCAAGTCGATTCATAGGCGAACTTGGGAGCCAATTTGATACCTCTAATCAGTGACATCCCTTCTTGGCATCTAAGAAGGATGGTCATCTTATTGTATTTGGCTGTTGTTTCTCTCTGAACTCAAGTATGTGAGTATACAGTTTCGTCTCACTGATTTGGTATAGAACTCCTTACGAGGAATGCACTCTGTTTTAGGCAAATGGATACAATGTTGGACAGGATTTAAAACTAGTTCAAGCTTAATCAAGACACCAACATTATATGCGTGTGAGGGACAGAGAGAAGCCAGAAGCATAGCAAGATAATTAAGCACTGGTCATTAACTGAAACAGAGTCAATTCCAGTTATCTCGTAATACTTTTTTCAAGATTAAATGAAAACTATTTTGTAAAATAACTTCACGTTCAATAGTATTCGTTCCTGATAGCGTGAAGAATCAATCAAGAAAAGGACTTGCTTTGCAGCCAAACATGCAAGGTAAACATGATGATGACCCTTTGAAACTATGACTTTGAATCTGGAGATTATGTTCCCTCATTGTCTGTTCTTATAATTTCAAGCAATTTTTATGTAAATATGTCAATATGTCAACTTTTCCTACTTGTTTTAGTTTGATAAATCTACGCGTTCACGCTAGCACAATGGACCATTTGTATTATGCTTGGGAAACGACTCGGTCAAATAAGAAAAGTCTAAAGATTTGACTATTAGGTAAACAATTGTTTTTTGTTAAAGTTGGAATTGTCTGTTTATAAAATTTGGGTAAACAATTGTTGCTACAATGAAAGACAATAGAAAAACAAAAACCAAAGTTAGTAGACAGCTACTCATCTTATTAGGTAAACAATTGTTGCTACAATGAAAGTCAATAGAAAAACAAAACAAAAATTAGTAGACAACTACTCATCTTACAATTTTGTTTCTAAAAAAGTAAAAACAATTACGATTGATAGAGTTTTTTTTTTTGGATGAAGCGTAGATAGAGTTTTTCATTGTGTTTTTTCTCCTATCCCTCTACCCTAGCTCGATTTGGAACCTGTTGATCGCTTTCTTCTTTCCTAACTCGCATTGCAACCTCTTGATCCTTGATGTATTGCGTATTTGACACATTCTAATCAAGGTTTTCAAGGGTTTTTAGAGTTTTTTCTATATTTTTAGAGTCTTTTCAGGTTGAAACACGTATGGAATGAAGTCTAATACATAAGGAGCAAGGAGTGGGAGCAAAGGAGCAAAAGGTGGTCGTTTAGAGATCAGACCGATCGATCTTAGCCTAGATTGATCGATCCAATTTGTCGTGAGATTCCAGAACGACCATTCAAAGGCGAGATCGATCGTTCCTGTCCAGATCGATCAATCCCTCCTTGGATCGATCGATCCCATACAAGAAAATTGCCATGTGAATCCAGATCGATCAGATGAAGACTAGAACGATCATTTAATGACCAGATCGATCGATCTATCCTTGGATCGATCGATCCAGCTTCAAGCCGACTAAATCGCAGAAAAGGAAATTTCGACTCAGAACGTTTTTTAACATATTTATTTTGAGTTTTTAGGTTTTGTTGAGACTACACTTTATTTTATTCAGACTTTTTGGCTTTTGGAACTTGTAAGTTTTGGGAGACGAATCACTAACTCTACATCTCTTGAGAGATTTCTGAACCCTTTGGATTTCTATTTAATTGATCATAAGTTTTTCTTCATCTCCTTGTTGTTTCATTGTTTTCATGGCTGAGTAGTTTCATAATTAGGTTTAGGGTTTCAAAGAAATTTATGAATCATAGAATCAGACATATATAGAGTTATATCATATGTTATCTTCACCTATTGTTATTCTCATTGATTAGGCTTAATTGATCATTTAATCTCTGATTTAAGGTTTAATCTATTCATCAAAAGTGTTATAGATTGCTTGAAAGAACATAGATGAACGGATTGTCCTTAGCTCAACGAAAGCTGATGTTAAGGTAATCCGTGAACAAATCAAACTTGCTCGTTAATGCTTATCTAGAATTCTAAGTTCAAATGATAGTTTAGAATCTTAGGTTGTTAGATAAAGTGATTGATACTACGATAGTGGATTAATTAAACATTCATGTTTGAGTCCTAGATTGTTTTTATTTGTCCCTGAATAATTGTCTGGTTCATGATCTCTGAATTCCTGTGAATCACCCTTGACCTAGCGCTTCGTTTAACTGATATTCATACTGTTTTATTTGCTACTTTCGTTTAAGTTACAAACAAAAATCATATCATTGTCTTAGCTTAATTTCATTTATAAAGAATCGTAGTGTGACACTTGGTACTTGTGGATACAATCCCTAGATTGCTACAAAATTTTCTGTGCACTTGCAGTACTTTATATAGGGTTAAAACTATGTGTATCATTCCCATAAATATATTGACATTCACACCAATCCTCATTCTAATAAGATTAATATGATACCCCCAAAAAAAAGACAGTTTTTTCGAAATTTATTGGATGCAAAATCAGAAATAACTGTAGTTTGATTTAGCATTTGAAACTGTTATCTTGCTCATTAAATATATGTAATTTGATCGATTTCTTCTATTGGCAAATGTTATTAATATCTTACAAAAACAGATGTCATATTTCAAAGAAAATTCTGAGAATCTACGTAATTGTGATAAGTGAGTGTAATTTAGAGACTTATTCTTTCATTGATTATTACAATTCGTTTTTTCCTAAAAATAGTATTTAAAATAACATTTGCTCCTTTTACCATTAACTTTAGCTTTCAGGTATATGGGTGTCAAAATGGATCATAGATCATGGATTTGACCCAATTCATTCAATGCCGCAATTCACTTGCGGCGAAAGCCCAACCACTAATCTGCTCACGAAAATCACCAAACCATGGAGAGAAGTTCAAAGGTAAACGAAAAAAGGAGGAAAAAGGAAAAAGAAACAAAAAGCCCTCTCCATGCGCGACGAGAGATGTCTTTTGTAACCTAGGGTGAACAAAGAGAGAGGAGAGAGTACCACACTACTATTGCTACTTGCTTCGAATAATTGGATTTCAATTTCATACTAACGACGAAAACATGATTTGACTTCTTCTTTTGAGTATCTCTTCTCAGTTGCCCACAGTTGTGTTCTTTATAACTTCACAAAATTACTTTATATGTGGAATACCTTTTTCAAATGAGCTATAAACATTCAAAACCAATGTAATAAACAGTCCTGCTGAAACAAAATCTTCCTCAGTAGCTATGTTTTAAATTTATCCAAATAACCATGCTTACGAATCTAGATTTTTTTAAACACACATATATAGGTTTCTTCGTCTTTTTTGGTAAAACTTTGAGGAATCTTGGTCATTTAGAAGCATTTGAGAGAGCCTTACAAACTAGACATAGTTATAGAAAGATAGCAAAAAAATCCATAGATTTCTTAGCAGAGTTTGGAATTTTATTTGCAATAGAATATTCATTAATATAGAATTTAATTTATAATTTTCTTTTGAAATAGTAAACGACAACCCTATATGTAATAATATAATATACTTTGCCCCAATTAAAAAAAGTAGTTGTATCCACTAAATTATATTTGCTCTCGTAGCACAAAAATCCAATTGGTACCTAAAAGTCTCCGTTAGACTTGGTCAAGAGATTCTACAAACTCCTCCTTTCCATAAAAGTCACAGTAACAAAAAAGTCACTTTAAAGTTTTTCCTCTCAGTTCCCAGCTATTGTTCGTAAGACTGTGACTTCCCAAGATAGATTTTTTCTTCTTTTTAGCCTAATGGCTTCTTCTTCCTCCTCTTTACGCAATTGGGTATATGATGTTTTCCCAAGCTTCAGTGGGGGAGACATCCGAGAAACTTTCCTGAGCCACTTTCTAAAAGAACTTGATCGGAAATTGATCGTTGCTTTCAAAGATAACGAGATCGAGAGAAGCCAGTCGCTGGATCCTGTGCTTAAACAAGCGATCAAGACTTCAAGGATTGCAATGGTTGTGTTTTCAGAAAAATACCCATCTTCCAGCTGGTGCTTGGACGAGTTGGTTGAGATCGTGAAATGCATGGAAGAATCGGGTCAACTGGTTATACCAGTTTTCTACGGTTTAGATCCATCTCACGTCAGAAAACAAACCGGAAAATTTGGAGAGGCTTTTGCAAAGACTTGTCAGAAAAAAACAGAGGGAGAAATAAAACTTTGGCGGCATTCGTTGACCAAAGTAGCAAATGTTCTCGGCTATCATTCTCAAAACTGGTATAACGTTTTATGTTCCCACTACATGTTCTTATAGATGTTTACACGTGACAAATGATACTTTTTTGTCGTGTGTTACTATTGGTCTTTGATCTTGTTAGGCCTAATGAAGCGAAAATGATTGAAGCAATTGCCAATGATGTATTGGGTAAGCTGAATCTTACTCCATCAAAGGATTTCGAGGACTTTGTTGGAATGGAAGATCATATTACAAAGATTAGTGTATTATTGCATTTGGAATCCGAGGAAGTGAGGATGGTTGGGATTTGGGGTACGTCTGGAATTGGCAAGACTACCATTGCAAAAGCTCTATATAATCGAATTTCTCATCGGTTCCAAAGTAGTGTTTTCATAGACAGGGCTTTCATATCTAAGAGTATGGAAATTTACAATAGTGCCAACTTGGACGACTACAATATGAAGTTGCATTTGCAAAAAACTTTTTTGTCTGAAATTTTAGATAAAAAAGATATAAAGTTAAATCATTTAGGTGCGATAGAAGAGAGGCTAAATCATAATAAAGTTCTTATCTTTATTGATGATTTGGATGATCAAGTGGTGCTAGATACATTGGCAGGTCAAAATCAATGCTTTGGATGTGGAAGCAGAATCATTGTAATTACAAAAGATAAGCATTTTTTGAGAGCCCATGGGATCGAATATATTTACAGCGTCTGCCTCCCATCTAATCAGCTTGCTCTTAAGATTCTATGTCGATCGGCTTTCAGGAAACACTATCCACCTATTGGTTTCATGGAGCTTGCTTCTGAAGTTGCCTTGTGTGCAGGTAATCTTCCTTTGGGTCTTAAAGTTTTGGGTTCGTATCTATGGGGTAGAGACAAAGAGGACTTGATGGATATGTTGCCAAGGCTTCGAAATGGTTTGGATAAAAAAATTGAGAAGACACTACTAGTCTGCTACAATGGATTAGATAACAAAAAGGACCAAGAAATATTTCGACACATTGCATGTCTTTTCAATGGTGAAAAAGTTAATGACATCAAGCTGCTACTAGCAGAGAGTGGCTTGGATGTTGATATCGGGTTGAAAAACCTTGTTGATAAGTCTCTCATACAAATAAGAGAGGAAATTGTTGAGATGCACTCTTTGCTACAAGAAATGGGTAAGCAGATCGTCCGCGCACAATCCAATGACCCTGGAGAACGGGAATTTCTTGTGGATGCAAAAGATATATGTGATTTACTTGAAGATAACACTGTAAGTTTTGTCATGTTTTTTTCATATATATCTCACACTACAAGATTAAAATAATGTCATACGTGAAAATATATTGATATTTATAATCTCAGGGTACTAAAAAGGTTTTAGGTATAGCGTTGGATATGGATGAGATTGATGATCTGCATATACATGAGAATGTCTTTAAAGGGATGCGTAATCTCCTTTTTCTAAAACTTTACTCTAAGAAATTGGAGCAGAAGAAAGAAGTGAGATGGCACTTACCGGAAGGCTTCAACTATTTGTCCCATAAACTGAGATTATTGAGGTTGGATGGATATCCAATGAGATATATGCCATTTAACTTTCGTCCTGAAAACCTCGTTAAGCTCCAGATGTGGGGGAGCAAACTGGAGAGGTTATGGGAAGGAGTTCATGTAAGATTTAAACAAAATTATAAAATTCTTAGTATTCAGATGTAATGTTTATTTCAGCTTGCTTTATGAAAAATTTGCAAGTGATATGTAACTATTTTGATATTTCAGTCACTTAGAGGACTCAAGGATATAGATTTGCAGGGATCTAGAAGTCTGAAAGAAATACCAGATCTTTCAATGGCCACCAATCTCGAGAAACTTGATCTATGTGGTTGTTCAAGTTTGGTGGAGCTTCCTTCCTATATTATGCATCTTAATAAGTTAGAGAATTTGCAGTTACGAGATTGCAAAAATCTGGAGACTCTTCCCACTGGAATCAACCTTCAATCTCTTTTTAGGCTTGACCTCAGTGGATGTTCACAGTTGAAAATTTTTCCTGATATCTCAACAAACATCTCATGGCTCTTATTAAACGAGACAGGGATTGAAACATTCCCCCCGAACTTGCGTTTGGAAAATCTTTTTCATCTACGCCTGCGCACAATGAAGAGTGAGAAACTGTGGGGAAGAGTGCAGGTATCTACTTAACCTTACCTTTTTCCGACTTTTTTAAACTAAACTTTTATTTGAAATTATTGTCCCTAGATTGAATTTATCAGAACGTTTTGAAAAAAAAAATTTTGAGTGAAAATCAGTTTGTTTAGTACCATTAGTTATAATGTTATATGATAAATATTATTTACGTACTTTAGTTATGTGAATATTAGTATAGATCATCAGTAAAAAAACTATATTTTACAGCACAATAAAACATTAACAAATGATGCTAATTGATGATATGAGTTTTTCGTAATAGAAATTGATTCACTTAACACATTTAGTTGGAAAACCTGAGACTTAAAAGCTAGAGTTTTGATAAATTGTTGAACCTAGGGTTCCATAGCAACAAAGTAATTTATTGGAAGAGATTCGGAGATTTTTGTTATTAGTGAAGCTTTACCTCGTCAATTACAAGAAATAGTTAGTCGTCGAATTGACAAGCTATCTGAAAAAGAGAAAGGTTTTAGATGTTATAGTTGCGCCTTGAGAAAGACTGCTTACGTACCCTTGAGAAGGGATCAAGCTATTCGTAATTCATGTTACAAAATAGTTATTTAGGCAAATTAAGGTTTATGAGTCTTCTGTAGAGATTTGTTCCCTTGAGAAAGGCTGCCTACATACCTTTGAGAAGGGATCAAGTTATTCGTAGTTCATGTTACAAAATAGTTATTTAGGCGAATTATGGTTTATGAGTCTTCTGTAGAGATTTTTGGATGTGGTTCTGAATCCGGCTCTAAATCTCTATATGGTTTGGTTGTTTCCTAGATGGTTTTTGATCCTTTTTTAGATGATATGTGAAGAGTTTTGTCCCATCTTTCCTTTTCTAAGGTTGGATGGGTCGGTTTAAATCTTTATGGGCCAGTTTGACTAGGCTTTTGGATAAATCGGTCTTGATTTGGATTGGATTTAAGACAGAGTGCTAAACCCGGTACTAGCAGTTAGTCCTCCCCTGTTTGAACCCCCTCCCCCCCCCCTCGTTCGAATGAGTACTTGGTTGAGTTTCGACAAATTCGGAAAATAGATGACTTGATGTAAATCAAGAATCGACATGTTACAGCCCATTAAGCTCGGCCGACTTAGATAGCAAAAAGGAAAATTCGGCTAAAAAGAAGTTCTATTCAGAAAAGGAAATCAACTCCTAGAAGAAAAGGGAAAACCCTAACCTCCACAAATCTCTACAGAAGACTCATAAACCCTAGTTCGCCTAAACACTCTTTTATAATATAAACTACAAACGGATTGATCATTTCTCTAGGGTACGTATGCAGTCTTTCTCCAGACGCAGCTATAACATCCAAAACCCTTCTCTTTTTCAGTTAGTGCGGCAATTCGACGACTAGCTATTTCTTGTAATCATCGAGCTAAAGCTTCATTAATAACAAGAGTCTCCGCATCTCTTTCTATAAATACTTTGTTTGAAAACCGGGTTCAACATAAATGATGCTAAACACTAACAATCATCTGAAACTTCAAATCAATGTTTTTAAAACTGGACCGGATGATGAACCGGAAAGACTATTGAACCACGGGTTAACCCGGTTCAACCGGATTTTGTATATTTATTAATACATACTTATATTGTAAGTGTACTTTATACATAGTTAATACTCTGATACACGAAGATTCTCTATTTTTTTCTACTTTCTCTTATTAAACTTTTTAATAATTAATTATTTTTCAGTATCAGTACACATGGTTCATAAATGACAAAGTCCTAAAAGAAAATCTATTAACTAACTACAAGTCTACATCTCCTCCAAAGAAGCCGTCCATTCCCATTTCTCTTACTTCTCCTTCAACCTTTTTCTTTCAAATCTTCTGTTTCTGTAAAATCATTTATCCATTCATTTTTTTTTCGTGGATCTATATTGTTGTTTCTCACTTGATCGAAATCAATCAAAATGCATTTAAAACATTAAAAGGTAGTTTAATCATAAGAAAACATCTCAAACAAAAATGGTAAAAGACTCAGAAAATAGAAAACTGGGGTTTTCCGGTTCACTGGTTCAAACCAGTTCACTGGTTTTTGAAAGGTTTTACGTTTTTAGGCATTTCCGGTTTTTGAGATAAACCAAACCGGATAGGTCTCTGAGTCGCGGTCGGACCGAGTTGACCGGCCGGTCCGGTCCGGTTTTGAAAACTTTGCTTCAAAGCTAGAATTTCGAAATGATAAATTGCTTTAACTATTTTAGAGCTCTGTTTTCTTTTTATCTTTTTTATGACTAGACGACGAACTATAGTAAAACCTCTATAAATTAATAACGTTGGGACCGGAGGATTTTATTAATCTAGAGAAAATATTAATTTACCAATAAATTAATAATTATTAATTTATAGAGAGATTTGCATAACTTTAAAATAAAATTCATATTTAAATGAAAAAATTGAAAATCATACTTTAATATTTTTAGTGGCAGTTACATGCTAAGAAACAATTATCGTATATGCAATTTTTAATAATTTTTTGATGTAATTTGAAAAAAGATAATATCATATATTTTTTATGTAGAATAAAAAATTTATAGATGAGTTACACAAAAATGCAAATTTATGAATAAACAAATAACACTAGAGTCATATTTCACTATATTATCTTAGTTATATTTTTATAGTTTTATATAATTATTAATTTATGATATTGATGGGACCATATAATTACATAAGATTTTCAAAAAAAAATTATTATTTTATTATTTTATCAAATTATGTTAAATATTATATTGGCCAATAAGGGACCAAATAATTTTATTAATTTAGAGAAGTTATTAATTTATAGAGTATTAATTTATAGAAGTTCTACTGTATTTAGCTCTTTTTATTATGAGTTTCAGGATTCTTTTGATTATTATTTTATAATATTTCAATGTTAATTTCATCTATAAATTGTCTTTTTTTCTTTTTTTTTGGTTCAGCCACTTACACCTCTCATGACCCTGCTGCCTCACTCTGTATATAGTTTGTTTCTCTCCAATATCCCAAGTTTGGTGGAACTTCCTGCCTATATTCAAAATTTCAGTAAACTTGGTCGTTTAGGAATTACAGAATGCATAAATCTGGAAACTCTTCCCACTGGTATCAACTTTCAATTTCTCTGGGACCTTCATCTCAGTGGATGCTCACGGTTGAGGACTTTTCCAGATATCTCAACCAACATAATACATATCTATCTAGCTCGAACAGGGATTGAAGAGGTTCCTTGGTGGATCGAGAACTTCTCTAACCTCGGTCGCCTAATCATGAATGGATGCAACAAATTACAATGTGTATCCCTACACATTTCTAAACTGAAACATCTTCATGTTGTTGACTTTTCAAAGTGTGGGGCATTGACTGAAGCTAGCTGGAATGATAGCTCAAGTATTGT
Source organism: Cardamine occulta (assembly GCA_028015245.1). Taxonomy (NCBI): domain Eukaryota; kingdom Viridiplantae; phylum Streptophyta; class Magnoliopsida; order Brassicales; family Brassicaceae; genus Cardamine; species Cardamine occulta. The sequence continues at coordinate 21,216,425 of CM051385.1, forward strand.
AGCAATGGTTTCCTCTTCTTTTCCGAATAATTTTATCGACTGCTTCAACTTCAACGTAGATGAAGAACCTATCCTTCATCCACCTGATTCCAAGTTCATGAGGTTGTCAGGTGAAGTAGTGCCATCATATTTCACTCACCGAACTACTGGTATGTCTCTGACCAATATCCCTCTACTTCAGACATCTCTCTCTCAACCGTTCTTCAGATTTAAGGCTTGCGTTGTGGTTGACTCCATATCTTCTCTCTATAGTCATTTTGAATTTCACATCCAAGTATCTTGTCAGTTCAAAGGTAGACTTGGTAACCACTTTGATTCCCTTTATCGACCAAACGAGTTTTATAAACGTAAGGGTATCGACCTTACTATATTCGAATGTTGTTTCCCTTTAAACGAAGAGAATGCCTCTCTACTTGAGCTGAACTACGATCACATGGATATACAGTTTCATTTAAGTAATTCTAGTTACTCTACGTCCACATTAAAAGAATGGGGTATACGACTTTCCGATGACTTTTCATCACCGGAGATCCCACTTGGTAATGGAAATACTCTTCCAGACGTTTGTGAAGCCGATGAAGACAAGATGGCTAATTACACTGAACATAGTGAAGAATCTGGAGACAGCAATGAAGGGAGCGAGAGAAGCAAGAAGCGAATCAGGGTAAGCATTAATCATGTAGTGAACATAATACTCTATATCTCACAATTTGCTTTCAAGGTCAGTCCGAAACTATTTTGAATAATAGACCACTGAATTTTTTATTTTATTTTTTTTTGTAGATTACTTAGGAAGAACACAAGATGTAACTTGAATGTTGAAATGAATGTTTTCTGGTCCTAATGAAATAACAAAATAAAAGGAGGGCATGCGGAGATTCTTCAGTGTCTCCCCAGCTGGAGAGACGTTTTCATGTAACCAAAACAACTCATAAACCATTTTACTGTAGTTCCACATCAATTGTGACACAGAGCACATATAGGAGCATCTAATTTAAAACATATTCAATACGCCAACCAATGAGATGGTTTAATTGGTGATTTATATTATCATTTACTTTGTGCTTATAAATGTTATGGGATTTGCATGCAAGTAATCAAGTTAGATAATGCATCTTGCAAAGGATTTGAGGCATTAATTCTTGTGAAGAATATCTTACATAAGGGATCTTGAGTAGTATATAAGAGAACATGGTCGAATTCATTCATTGCCAATTGGTTTTGAATTGAAAACCTATGAAACTTATTATGGTACCAGAGCCCGAACAAACACTAGCCTACAAATCCGGCCCAGAAAATGGCATGACCATCCCACTAATTGATATCCCAAATGAAAACTCAATTCCATTGAGATAGCTTAAAGAGCCTTATCTCGAAAAGGTGTGATGGATTATGTCGCTAGTCTACTAATCATGCACAAAAATTTGTCTGATCACCCCACTAATTTATAGCTCAAATGAAGGCTCATCAATTCTATCGAGATAGGTAGACGAAAAGCATTATCTCGAAAAGATGTAATGGATTATGTCGAGATTAATGGCTACCTATAAGAGCTATTAACACGATTGTGCGTATGAAAAATATCTTACATTAGAAGATGAGAAGGATCTTGAGTAGTATTTAAAGGATATGAGTCAATTCACTCACTGTCGATTGATTTTGAGTTGGAAGCACACGAAACTTAATAATTCTATTCATATCATACGAAGTTTGCTAAGTTTACAACAGTATTCTTCAAAGCTTGTATATGTGAATAATCAGCTGAGAGAAGAGACGATTTCCTCTATTAACTTCTTATACACGTTTCTTTTTCTTCAGTTGAGATCGAGTTTTATATGGAATTTTATACTTATATACTTATGAACAGAATATTTATTCATGTATAATCAAATAAAAGAAAATCTAAAGGCAACATAAAAAAAACAAAAATGCGAAAGAAACTTAGCGAACCAAAGAATCTTTAAATTTCCAAAGGTTTTTTTATTTAATTAATATATATATATATATATATTACTTTTCAAATTATTTAGTTATGCCCTGTGAATGACGCAAAATATGGATTCTTTGGATGAGAAAAAAAACGTAAAACGCAGCAACTCAACTTTACAACCTGCAAGAACAAGAATTAAATGACCTTTAAAAATCAAGAAAAACCAAACAGCCTTGACCAAGAAAAGCACCATTAACCTAAACCTCTCGTGACTCTGTATATAAACCTTAAGCTCTTAAGTCATGTGACTCATTTCACATCCAAGAAAAAATGGTGGAACAGCAGATGAAACCGGTGGCCTCTTTTCTCCTAGTCTTGAATTTCTGCATGTATGCCATAGTTCTCGGAATTGGAGCATGGTCCATGAACAAAGCCATCAACCATGGCTTCCTTATTGGTAAATGAGTTCTTTTGATTTCTTTTTCTGGTTTTTGTTTTTCTTTCTTGGTACCAAGTGTTCTTGATCGATTTAGTGTCGGCTTATATGAATTCTGTTTTATTCTTTCTCCAATTCAGTGTCTTATTGAAAACAAAACAATACATATGCATGCAACTAATTTTTAAACACGTTCTAAATTTGCATGATACATATATAAAGCTCCTACACTCAATAGCATATGTATTACATTTATTAGTAACCTTAACCCTTTCTATAATTTTAATAAATGTAATAAGAATATAAAATTCTCTGATAATTTTTAATGACTATCTAAAATTGCATGATAATACATATATAAAAAGAATATGTATGCATGCTTCATATATAAAGCACTCAATATCTTATGTTTCACGTTCTAAACTCATAAATGTCTCACTAGAATTAGGGAATGTTATATTCTAATTTCATTTCTTATAATTATAGCAAGCGGCAAGGTTATTTAGTTACTAGCTAGTATATGTTTGTGTATTTAAAACAAATAAAAAAAATGTTAACAAGCCTTTTGTTTTGCCAACGACCCAATTATAATTTTTAATCATCCATATCATATAGCCGATTAACTGATGATAAACTAATTTTCATAAATAAATCTATTCAGATTTAAAAAGAAAAAATATTACTTTTTGCCCTAAGCATCTCAATGTTTTTTCTTGTGAAAATTAAAATTTAAGGTGCGGATTATAGTCTTCCGGCTCATTTCTCGCCGATATATTTCCCAATGGGTAATGCGGCCACCGGATTCTTCGTTATGTTTGCTTTAATTGCTGGAGTTGCTGGAGCTGCCTCGGTTATCTCCGGCGTCAGTCATCTCCAATCATGGACTACGACCAGTCTCCCGGCAGCTGTGTCCGCCGCCACCATTGCTTGGTCACTAACACTTTTAGCCATGGGGTATAGACGTTGAAACAACACTTTTGACTAACTATTCAGTCATTTCATATCATCAAATTCGTAGATTTTTCTCACCAAAATTAGCATACAATCTATATGTTATTAAAATCTTTATATCTTGAATGTTCTTGTGTAGATTTGGCTGCAAGGAAATTGAACTTGGGATGAGAAATGCTCGTCTGGTAAGTATATATTTTTATATTTTATTTTTTATTGCAAAATGTCGTTAGGATATATAACTGATATAAACCTATAATTATCATTTAAATTAAACATAAAGCAAAAAAAAAATTATTCTAAATAGTTTAATGAATTTGTGTTTTTTTCTCGGCAGAGGACAATGGAGGCATTTCTAATCATACTTTCGGCAACACAACTTCTTTATATTGCTGCTATATACGGAGTTCGAAAATAAATCGAAGAAATCATACGGGTTTTTTTTTCTTTTTCTTTGTTTTTGTAATTTAAATTCTTATCCAATTTGTTTATTTAAAGATGTAATTGTGTGGTTTGTATTATTTGATTGGATTTCTACTATAACTTTTTTACCATTCATATTTTGTGTGTGTCTCACTACAATATAGTTTTACTATTATTATGATTTAACAATACACTACTATTTCAATATATGTCAGACGAGTATTTAAATTATATTTAGTTATGACATTGGTGAAAAATCGTAAATCATTGAAAAAATAATTAGTTTTTGCATAGTTTAATAAAGTAATATTCGCAAAACATATACAAGTTGTTGTCTAGCACATTACCATTTTTAGTAGGGGTGGACAAATAGAAATTCGGGACAGAAATTTATAAGAATATGACGAGATTTCGAGAATAGAAAAAGATGTTACATTTATATCCTATATAAAATTTATGACGGAAACGGGATGGGACAGGACTGGAACAGGAATTCCAAAAAATTAAACATGACAAACAAATAAACTATCACAATGTGTTATCAAAAACTTAAAATTCAAAAATAACCCCATATAAACTTCATAATCATAAATCATCAAAATCAAAATACAGAAAAATAAATTCCAGCAATCTAAAATACTAATAAACCAAGTAATTGCTGAAAAAAAATAATTAAATAAACCAAGTAACTAATCTTCATCTTCTCTTGTATTATTATTCGTTCACTTGTTCACCGAGTTTTGTGTATACAAAGACAACAAGAAAAGTAACTAATTAGAAAAAAAAAAACATCTTTAAACATACAAAATATCAAATTATTTATATTAAAAATAAAAATTATGGTACCTTATGCGACTTTTATCCATTAAAGGTTATGCTCTAAACTTAGTATAAAATTTTAGAAATTTAAGATTCAATATTTCTAGTTTTCTATTATTATATTTATGGGATATATATAAAAAATATTATATCTATTATATATATTTTTTTCCGAGTGGTACTTTGGGAATTTCCATTCTCTTCCCGTTCCCAAATGGGAATTGGAACCTTATACCATATGGAAATATATTTTGAAATGGGAAGGAAATTTGGGAACAGGAATAGGTCAGAACGGGACGGGATAGGAATTATGCCTATCCCTAATTTTTAAGGTACATTTGTAAATATATTCCACTGTTTGAAATCATTTACCGAATTAATAAAAACATTAGGATTATTTACTAGGCATACCTTCAAAATTAAGAGAAATAAAAGTATTTCTCACAAAACAAATAATTAGTTAAAATTTGAGCATGTCTACACATTTTTATGAAACAAACAGGCTGGCCCGCGTCCATTTGGGCCGTCCGCATTGGATAAATTTTTTTTCCAGACCGCAATGGGCTGGCCTACTAGGACTGCGAACTGTGAAGCTATGTTCATGCCTGCTCCGCTATGTTCAGTGGATTAGCGGACCGGCCCATGGATTTAATATTAATATTTTTAATAATTTTAAAAGTATAAATATTTGTTAAAATTAAAATAAATAAAAATTAAAATAGAAAATAATTTTTAATATACTCACTTTTAAAAAATTTATAATTTTTATACAGTAAAATTATTTACATTATCACATATTTTACATAATTTAAAAATATTTATATTATATATGATTTTAAGTATTATAAAAAAATTATTAGTCTGCAGGTGGACCCACCAATCCGCGGACAGAATCCGCTAAACCCGCAGTCTGTTATGGGTTGGCTTGCAAAACCCGTTTCTTAATAGGCATAAAATTTTATGTCTATACCCGCTCCACGATGGACCGGATTGGGCATAGCCTGCGGGCTTAAGCCCATTTTGACAACTCTATGCATTATTGTGTACTTTTTTTTTCTTGGCGAGTTATAGAGTTAGTTGTGTTCCTTAGAAGAAATTACACAATCGTATATTCAGAACTTTATATTATTGGAATCTGTTGATGCAGATGATTCTTCATTCAAAAATATGTTTTCATTTTTCTCGAAAATTCTGGTCCTTTGGATCCAAGTGCATAAAATATCTTCAAAATATCATCCATTCGTTAACCAATCAGTGATAGCCTAGTAGTAGGGATTGATTTTGGGAAGGTGTAAATCCAACGATCATGAGTTTGATTTTTGCATGTAACTAAGTTCATGTTGATTGGTCAAATGAAAAAATGACCCATGTCTTAGGTTTTTTTAGAATGTTCGAGGTCGGCCTAGTTGTCGGTACTATCCCCTGGGGATTAGTTGGACTTTGGCCAAGATCACCCCAGGTTAATAAAAACATTATAGATATATATGTATATATATATCATTCATTCGTAAAATATTATCTAAACTATAATACATCAGTATATAATTTTACATAAGACATCAATATATATAATGTTTAGTCTCAATGATTTCACACAAAAAAAAAGGGAAACATAATTTTCATTAACAACAATAATATATAAGTAATATTTTATTCACTAAGATTTAGCCTCTATACTTTTATTTTTTTATAAACTGCGAGAGTTTCGAATCTTTGGCCCATAATCTCTTTCGGTATCCGGAGCCAACCTTTAGTCTATTCTTATTTAAAAAATGTCTCTTCGTCCCAAAAGAAAATTGAACCCGGGGTAAAAGGGAACCAACCCCCTTGTACTACTACTAAATCATCACCCCCTGTACTACCACTAGCCTCTATACTTAAAACATAATTTTCTCTACCAACAAAAATATTACTTTTTAGTTCGAACTCATGTGAAAAGCTACAAGCGAAACATAAGCACCACCTGGAATCTCCATCAACGTATCATGTTTTCCACTCTCTGTGATCACACCTCTTGACATCCGCATTCTTAATCGTAGTGAGCTGGTGAGCCACCACAACCGTGGTCCGGTTCACCATCACCCGGTCAAGTGCATCTTGCACCACCTGCTCAGACTCTGCATCCAACGCATTGTCGCTTCGTCAAGCAACAAAATCTTAGGATCCTTGAGAATAGCTCGAGCAATCGCGATCCTCTGTTTTTGGCCACCAGATAACTGTATACCGAGCTGCGGTTATGATCTCTTCCTCTGTGGCTCCTCCGGTTTTGCCATAAGCTATGTTCTGTTCGTTCTCCTGTCCCTATCTCTCTCTGTCACATTTGTTTGATCTTATTGTCTCATTGAACAGAATCTGTTCTTGACTAACCGAACCCATTTGTTGCCTTTACCCCTTCGTGTCTTAGAATTTGAAAATCATGACGTCCAAGAGATCGACAATGGAGTCAGTACTGGAATTGGAATGAATCAAATATGCTTTGTGAAATATTATCCACGAAACAACAGTCTCTTTAAGATAACCATGAAGAAATTTAGCAAAGTTTTGTTAATGAAGTACTTGTCCATCACCATTTACTAAACTTTACCCCAGTTATAAATTAATATCTACTCTCTTAATATCACGTTGTCTTATCCCAGCCGCGGTGGACAAGTTTGATTGTTTGTCCACAACTATATTTTCATTTTAGGTGGACCAAATACTTCATATTGCATCATCTACGTTGAGGAACTCAATCATAATTGTCAACTTATATCATTTAAGATTTGAATAAAGACTATCCCACATGTATAAACCTTGTGGACAATAATCATGTTATAGTATTGTTGGACAAGAATGTCAAGAGCACACTTTTAATTTTTAGTCGTTCACAGCTCTTTCTGGGCTACTATTTATATACAGTACTTATCTATGTGTACAATACATTTGAAAGTTAACATGAACGGAATTACGGTTTTAAGGCTTTAAGACACTCCGTCCATGGAACCAAACTACAGTAGAACCTCTATAAATTAATAATATTGGGATCGAATAATTTTATTAATTTATAAAGGTTATTAATTAATCGATAAATTAATAATTATCAATTTATAGAGAGTTTTTCTAAATTAAAAAAAAATATTATATAAAAAGTAGATAAATGAAGACAGTACTTCATTGTGATTTAATGCATTTACACATTAGAAAATAATTATTGCATATATATAAATTTTTAATAATTTTTGATGTAATTTAAGAAGATAATATAGAAAAATAGAGATAAACTCCAACAAAATTACAAATTTACGAATAAATAAACAACATTAGAATCATATTTCACTAAAATATCTTATATATAAAATAAATTTATATGATTATTAATTTATGTTATTAATGAGACCATATATTTACATAGAAATTTCAAAAAAAATTATTATCTTATTATCTTATCAAAATGTGTCAATTATTACACCGGTCCTACTTAAAATCAGAATAATTTATTAATTTAAAGAGGTTATTAAATTATCGAATATTAATTTATATAGGTTCTACTATATTACGTACGCACATCTTTTTCCATCCACACATTTTTTTCAACAATGAATGCAATTTGTATTTGTGGAGCTCATTTTCTCTTTCCTATTTTTCTGCTCATTTTCGCTTTTTCTTTCTTGTTAATTCACTTTATTTTTCATGCTTTTCAACTCATTTTCAGAATAGATGCATTTTTGCTACATATTTTCTTCGCATGAAAGGCCCTCCAATAAATGGTAATTTTGAAAGCCTTTTTTTGGTTTTGTTGCTTTTGAACAAAACTCCCTAATTATTAGTTATTAGTTAATTTTATAAAATATTAATGCACTCAATTTAAATAATTAAAACACACATAAACTACGAATTCAAAACTCCACGCGCGTATCTGCGAGGATATTGCTCTAATTTGTATAATAGTTGACACCTCAATGAACATGATAAAATGATTTTATTAAAATCTAACTATATTTTTACCATCAAAAATAAAAGTTAATTTTGAAACGTAGATTTGTTTCCATTATAGCATTTTGCCAAAAAGGAGTGAAGTTTATATTGTTTACCAGCTGTCACATGATGAAATCATGCAATGTATTATAAAATCTTATATATGGACGTGTTTTTTTTTTGGTCAAAAAAATCTTATATATGGTTAAGAAAAGTAAAAAAAAAAAAGGAAACTAGAAAACAAACAAAGTAATAATAATATTAATATTATTTATCTATAAATACTACAAGTATGCATATACATGCACTTACGAGTGTCATTGTTTTTATCAACTTTTAGAATCGGTGTTTTCATTCATTTTCTTGGTAGGTTCAATAGTTTTTGGGGAAATGATTTTGGGACAAAAAAAATAGCATAACATCATCGTGGACCAGAGACGATGATCTTGCTTTTGAGAGAGCCCTTGCAATACATAACGACAAAACAGATTATCATTGGGAAAAGATTGCTGCAGTTGTTCCAGGAAAAACTTTAGAACAAATTAAAGAGCATTACGAGGTTTTAGTTCGTGATGTTATGGTGATTGAATCTGGGTGTGTACCTCTTCCTGATTATGATGTTTCAGAAGAACCAAATCACTATACTAGTGATGAAGAAAGAAGCATCGAGGAATGTAGTAAGGATCAGAAATGTGAGTTTAAGCAAAAAAGGCGAAAGGGGGTTTGGTGGACAGCGGAAGAACACAGGTTCTTACTATTCAACTGTTTTTAATTGATAAATTATATTGTTTATATGGTTTTTTTGTTCTGATAGCAAAAATTATGTATGTTTTTGTGCTAGTTTTTTTTTAAATACTTGTGATTTTTTAGTGTGAATAATTTTCTGAAATGTTGAATTGTATGTATTTTCTTTTCAATGTACTTTTATTTTGATATTATGAGCTGAAATTGGAACAACTATGTGTTGCTTCTCACCCTAATTCATTGCTTTCTCTAAAAACAGAAAATTTCTTCTTGGTTTGGAAAAATATGGGAAAGGTGATTGGCGTAGCATTTCTCGTCATTCTGTGCTGACAAGAACACAATCTCAAGTTGCAAGTCATGCTCAGAAATATTTCGCACGTCTTAACACAAAGAACAAACACAAAAAGAGATCAAGCATTCATGACATCACTGATGCTAACTTCAGAAATATCTCAACAAATCAAAGACCAATCACATGGCAAAACAAAAACAACAATGCTGTTGTTACTTCCAACACTCAAACGTCTTCGCAACCATCATTAGATCTTCCTGTCTATGGCACATCCAACATATGGAATACACAAGCCACTCAAACCAGTTTACAACCATCACAAGACCATCCTACATATGGTGCATGCCCCATATGGAAAACACAAGCTGTTTCACAACCAACAGTCAATACTCCTAAATATGGTAAGCCAATAATAAGTCAATCAATGGTTGGACCTATGTTCTCACCTTTTGGAACAGGCGTGAATCAATGGGCTCCACCTCACAGGACTTACAGAGTTCAACATCATTCAGTTCCAAGTGAATCGTTCAACATGGGTTCAGTTCCAAGTCCTTCGTTCAACATGGGTTCAGGTCCAAGTTCTTCGTTGAACATGGTTTCAGGTCCAAGTCCTTCGCTCAACATGGGTTCAGGTCCAACTCCTTCGTTCAACATGGGTTCATCTCCAAGTCCTTCGTTCAACATGGGTTCAGGTCCAAATTCTTCGTTCAACATGGTTTCAGGTCCAAGTCCTTCGCTCAACATGGGTTCAGGTCCAACTCCTTCGCTCAACATGGGTTTAGGTCCAAGTGATTTGCTCTACATGGGTTCAGTTCCAAGTGAATCGTTCAACATGTGTTCAGTTCCAAGTGAATCGTTCAACATGGGTTCAGGTCTAAGTGATTCCTTCAACATGGGTTCAGGTCTAAGTGATTCGTTCAACATGGGTTCAGGTCTAAGTGAGTCGTTCAACATGGGTTCAGGTCCAAGTGATTCACTCAATATGGGTTCAGTTCCAAGTGTTTTGCTCAATATGGGTTCAGTTTCAAGTGCTTCGCTCAACATGGGTTCAGTTCCAAGTGCTTCATTCAACATGGGTTCAGTTCCAAGTGCTTTGCTCAACATGGGTTCAGTTCCAAATGTTTCACTCAACATGAGTTCGATTCCAAGTGTTTTGCTCAACATGGGTTACATTCCAAATACTTCGTTCAACATGGGTTCAGTTCCAAGTGCTTCGCTCAACATGGGTTCAGGTCCAAGTCCTTCGTTCAACATGGGTTCAGGTCCAAGTCCTTCGGTCAACATGGGTTCAGGTCCAAGTCCTTCATTCAACATGGGTTCAAGTCGAAGTGTTTCGCTCAACATGGGTTCAGATCCAAGTGATTCGTTCAACATGAGTTCAGGTCTAAATACTTTGCCCTACATGGGTTCAGTTCCAAGTGATTCGTTCAACATGGGTTCAGGTCTATGTGCTTCCTTCAACATGGGCTCAGATCTAAGTGCTTCGTTCAACATGGGTTCAGCTCCAAGTGATTTGCTCAACATGGGTTCGATTTCAAATGCTTCGCTCAACATGGGTTCGATTCCAAGTGTTTCGCTCAACATAGGTTCAGTTCCAAGTGCTTCTCTCAACATGGGTTCAGTTCCAAGTGCTTCGCTCAACATGTGTTCAGTTCCAAATGCTTCGCTCAACCTGGGTTATGTTCCTAGTGTTTCGTTCAACATGGATTCAGTTCCGTACAACATAAATTATATACCTGATTCTGGTATATATAGATCTTAGTCTTGTGTTGTTTTTGCTTGTTTTAAGGTTTAAGATGTGTAAGAGATAATTAATATTCATCTTCTTATTTGATGTGGAGTTTGTTGTTTTTTTTCTTGGTTCATATGGTTAGAGTTATATTTAATAATTATTCTCTATTTATTTTCGTTAATATAATTTGCCACAAAAGATGAAATGTAGATGAAATGTCAATGTTTATGAGGTTCCATCTCAAAGTCAATCGACAGTGAATTTTCATGTCCATTATAAATTTTGATGTGAAATTCCTAACAAAGTTCCCTCAAGATAATAACTATTATAGCCCATTCATGTTAAATCAAATCCCAAAAGATACTCAACACAAGTTAACACAACTTTGTTATTATGTTAAATTACATTATATCCTCAAGTCATCACTTCAAAATGCTCCATTTATTCTTTTATTTATCATCAGCTAATCTCATTGGAAGATCGACGCATTTAATCTTCTGCATATGTCTTTGTGTTTATGTCTTTGGTTCTCTTATTTCTGTTGCTGTGTGGACTTTGTTACTTTTGTTTCTATTGAATGATGAAAAAACAAAAATCTCACTCGCCAGATCCAAAATAATTCAGTTTCCATAAAAAGTCCTCAAAAAAAAGATTTTTAGGGTCCTTTTGCTACAGATTTTATCAATTTGGAGGTCACCAATGGATCTTCCACTCTGTTCTTTTTGGATTGTTGGCTTTCTATAGGAAGCTTAATTGATGTTGTAGGTGAAATAGGAACCTGTGAGCTTGGTTTAAGATGAGAAGCTATTGTTTTGGAGGTGGTCGTATAAGGTACTTGGTGATTCTATAGGATCCAAAACCTGCAGCTGTGGTAGGTTCTTGATCAGGTCATGGCCTTGCCTTCGCCTCACCGTAATGTGGGAGCAGATGTTGTGTTGTGGCGACAGGAACCTGGTAATTACCAGGATATTTTCTGCATTTAAAACATGGAAAGAGACTCAGAGTCGAAATGCGGTATTTGAATGGAGTTGGGTTATCCAGTTCTCGCAAGGAGTCCCTTGGTTTCCTTGCCTGTCTTGGCTTGCAATTAAAGATCATCTTTCTACAAGGGCTATAACTCGTTCTTAGGGATGGGTCCAATCACTTCTTCTTTTATTTGCCGTTGTACTTTTATGAGTTTTATAGACGTAGTGAGCAAACCTTTTTGGTATTCCTAGGGACCCGGATTGGCAAGCCACTATGGAACGTATTATAGACATCAATATGACAAGCTCATTATATCATACTTTGTTTGGCGTTTCAAAAACAAAAATCTACTTTGTTTGACAGGGAAAAAATGAGAGAAGGCATTCTCAAGTGTATCATCTGACCAGCTACCTCATTCAAGTCAATGAAAATTTGGTTTGTAATATAGTTGTTTCACTTTTTTATTAGAATAATCCAAGGCTCGAAAATCTATTCCAACGGTGGTTCCAAACTAAAAATTTCAGATAATTTTTTTTTTTAATAAACCGTAAGAGTTTCAAATCTTTGACTCATACTTTCCTCTAATGCCCGGTATCAGCCGTTGATAATATCACATTTAAGGTGTTAATCATCTCTCTCAAATTGACTCGAACTCATGACCTTCTTGTTAGTGAAAACCACTAGATCAAGAGCCACTTGATAATTTCTGATAATTATTGTACTCTTTTGTTTCATTTTTTTCCATTTTGTACATTCAAACAAAAAAAAATTAAAATCATGATAAGCAAAAACATATATAGGCTCATGGTTATTTAAGTTTTTTAAAATTTTGTTTTATCATGCAATAACACACCATTTTTCAGTTTCCTAAATAAACTGATCTGGTGCATTAACCTGGGTCATCACCTAGTTGCTATAGATCAGTTTTAAAATTTATGGGTTGTATAGAATTATCATTTGAAAAATAAATATCCAAATAAGTATATGGTTTGTAATATTTTATAAGCAGTAATGTGTGTCAATATAAATGGATGATATTTTTGTAATACCTTACCACTTAAATGAGACATCTAAACTTGTTATTTCGATTTTAAAAAGTACGTCATCGGTTTCTGAAAGTTTGATTTTTTGAGTACTTTATACATATTAATAAACAATAAATATTTAGTAATAAATACATTATTTGTCTACATTAAATATTTTCCTATATCTATAAACTAATAGTAATTCCGAGTTTAACTGGGTAGGAATCTGAAAATTTAACGCACTAACATAGATGTTTATATTCCCATCAATATTAAAATTTGCCATCAATATTTTACATAGAACGCTATTGGATTTTCTCACCTAAAAATGTATTTGAAATAGATCCATTACTTTGGAGAATTTAAAATCCAATAGCGATCCATGTTTAACATTGACAGGTCAAATACTTTGGTAAACCATACACTTATAATTAAAACACTTTTATATGCACCATAACTTTTTCCGAAATCGTATTACACAAACAATCCCCTATTGAAGAACAAGATCTTTCGTGATTTGGTAAGAGCGGAATAAAAAATACTCCCTCTGTTTCCAAATACTTAATTTCTAGATTTTTTCTTGTAGGTTTCGTCCTTGTTATCTCTCAAGTCTCAACTCTTTGAGACTTTTCACATGTGTATAGGGTATACTCATCATCATTCAACCAAGAGATGAGACTAAGTTTCTTGAGATCCAGCCCGACCCTGAGGCAAGCCATTACTTGCGGCCCTGTGTCTATAAAAACAATCGGCCTTATTTTCTGCAGAGACTTTATAGTTTAGTGGCAAAAAGTTATGTCATATGTATAATGTATTACTTCTTTTAAAAACTTTTTTTCTTAACAAACTAAAGCGGGCCATTTTTTTGTTAGGTTGGGGCATGTTGAAACTCAAGGCCGACCTGCTTAGATCTTATTATCTTTACAACCAAATTTTACCTTGATAGACATATCGATATTCACTGGAGAAAGTCATGAGACTCCTTCCTTCCATCATGTTAATCCTCTCTTACATCCAAACTCTACATTGAGAATAGGTTTTCCGAAATCCTATTGTTTAATACAACCAAACTTCACATTGAAAGACATATTGATGTTCATCGGAAAGAGTTACGAGGCTTCTTTCTATATCATGCTTTCTTTTCTTTTTTTTATTTGTAGGTTCTTTTTTTCCTTTGCGGCTTGTTAGATGATTCTCATGCAACTAGCAAGCATATCGTCATCACGTAGCTTAGAGATAATATCAGCCTTTTTTATGTTGCCCTAATGTTAGTAGACTTTTTGCGGCTTTTCGCTGGATCCTAGTAAATCATAAGATCGAGTTTAGTCTTCTTGTCATATAAAATTAGTCAATTAGATCTATCGACCCATAAATTCTTAATACAATAGGAAAGTGAAAACCCTAATTTACAAGGGATAATTCCAAAGAGATTAGTCCAAATGCTACTCGAATCCACGAGGATAGGATTTCAGTCCAAACTTTACGGTTATCAAGAAAAAAGAAAAAATTAACAATGTATGGTTTTGAGTCTTTTGACTAACAAAAGGTCTAATAAATTTTTTTCTGTATCCCATAAGAACAAGTTTCCCTTAATTGTTTTTCCAAATTCATCCTTAGAAACATTATGGAAATAATTGGATTCTAATCTTGGGAAGGCATGTCACTCGCTTCTTCAGTTCTTTGTTAAACACAATTAAGCTTAGACTTCTTCACCTTCCTTAATCCTCTTCGGAAATAATCTGAACTTTGAATATTATACATGGGCCCAAATTGGTCAATAGTAAGCCCATAACTCAACCCTCTAAATATATAATTTTCCCCAAATTCTCCAATATAACTTTTTTATTTTGTTTGTTCCAAATTCGAATTAGTATATTTTTTTTCATTTTTCAGTTAATTAATTATTCTGAAATTCTCATATGGATTCGATACCAAGGAAGCGACCCAAATCGGAGACCAAAACTCCAAAACGGAACCCTAAATCTTCTCCTTCTCCGATCAGATCATTACTCGAACCATCAGAAAACTTCTTCCCTTCAAAGGAAGAGTTCTTAAGACTCCTGACTGTTCTGCTCGTGGCTTGTGCGGTGGCTTTTACCTGCAATTTCATCTCTAAGTATCTGAGCTCAAATCCTAAACCTTTCTGCGATAGTTACTTTGATTCCATCGATTCAGACTTAGGTAAGCTCGAAACTCAAATCAGTCTCTTTATTTCATGGTTGAATTGTGTAATTTAGTGGATTAATCAATATTGTTGCCTCAGATTTATGTGAACCTTGTCCAATTAATGGAGAATGTAACCAAGGGAAGTTGCAATGTAATCATGGATTCAGAAAGCAAGGAACTTTATGTGTAGAAGATGGAAAAATCAATGAATCAACTAAGAAATTGGTATGGAGTAAATAATGAATCAACTAAAAAAATCCAATCTTTTTAGATTATTTGGTTTAAACGTTTTTGCACTTGGTTGTGTTGTTGATCAGGTTGGGCATTTTGAGAGAAAAGTTTGTGAAGCATATGCTCATAATGAATGTTATGGTACTGGAGAAATTTGGGTATGTTTCTGATTTATCTTTAACATATAGTGTTTTGATTTAGTTGTGTGTTCATAGTGAGCATTG
Organism: Cardamine occulta; assembly: GCA_028015245.1. Taxonomy (NCBI): domain Eukaryota; kingdom Viridiplantae; phylum Streptophyta; class Magnoliopsida; order Brassicales; family Brassicaceae; genus Cardamine; species Cardamine occulta. The sequence goes on from CM051385.1 coordinate 21,232,318, forward strand.
CCGTGGGCTATCTTCATTGATCTTGTAGGTTCTGGAGAGTGATGTTTGGAAAGAACTACGTGTCAACGGTTTCTTGAATAACTTAGACGAGCAAGCTTACAATTTTGTGAAAGGAAAGGCAGTAGAAGCTGTCACTGAGCTACTAGAGAAAAGGACTAATTCTAATGGGTTAGTATTGTCATCACTGATTAGTTATATTAGTTAGGATTAACTCTTGACTAAAAATTCTTACTTCATCTTTTATTTATTTGAAGGATTATTGAGTTGAAGTGCCCTGAATCGCTAGTCAAAATTTACAAACCCTTGACTTGCCGCATTCATCAATGGCTCTTGCAGCACATCTTAATCATCTCGTCCTCCTGTGCAATGGTATTATACTCTTAAAAAAAGGCAGTCTTCGAGTGGTTTAGTTTACTTGATCAACATCTTCAAGCTTGTTTACAGTGTTGAGATGTACAGCTTGTGGGCTGCGCAATATTGTATAGGAAAATTCAGCTTAAGCGTTATTTTTCAAGTAGAGTTGAAGAGCTATACGAACAGGTATACTTTTATCTGTTCATCATCTTGATTATTCGATTTATCCATGTCTTTGTGTGAAAATATGTAACCCGATTTTGTTCTGAAATGATTCATTAGGTCTGTGACTTCCTAGAAGAGAATGCAGTAGCATCAAATTCTGCAGACACTAGTAACTGCGAGCCTTGGGTCATTGCATCACGGTTGCGGGATCATCTACTTCTGTCTAGAGAAAGAAGAGATCCTCTGTTATGGAGTAAGGTATGCTGTTTTTTTGCCTTAGCTTATCAACTAGTAACTCTGTTCTTTCTCTAACAATCTGTGACAGATATTACTATTTTAACTGATTCTCATGTTGTTGCCTGAGATGGTTCTTTATATTTTATAGGTTGAGGAGTTAATACAAGAGGATTCACGTATAGATCGATATCCTAAAATTGTAAAAGGTGAACAAAAAGTTGTATGGGAGTGGCAAGGTATGAAACTCGAAATAGTTATTTATCCGCTTTCACTCGTCGATGTGTTGTTAAATCCATTGAAGTTGTTTCCCAATCGATGATTCAGTTGAAGGTTCACTAAGTTTATCCAAGTTGAAGAAACAGCGAGAGACACAGAAGAAAGTTAGAAAAATGATTGACTCAAACACAAGCTTGCAAGAAAATTACAACAGAAAAATCGCTAGTAAGTAAACGAAAAGAACATTATCTGGTAAATTACTAATTGAGCCAAATAGGCATTGTTTGAAGATTTATCTTTATCTGGTTTTCTTGCAGAGATAAGTTATTAGTACATTTACAAAAAGAACAATATAGAAGCTTCTTGTGAGTCTTCAAGTAATGTTAAAAGATCCAAGAGCTCAGGAAGCATTGCCGATTTTTCTCTGTGTTTTTGTTTGTGTTGATGATGATGTTGCTTGAATTTTGTAATAGATGAAGAATAGTGACTTAGATTTGTTGAAAGTTACTTGATGGGCTTGTTTTGGATTCGGAAGAGTAGTAGTAATTAGAACTTGTATTCCTTTCAAAACAAAAAGGCATCTGCAATTCATATGTTACAATATTAAGTACTAAATGAATTTCTAGTTAATGATTTTTTCAATGTTTCAAGAATTCTAATATTTATGGGTTCAAAAAATAATCACCAGTAAAATAACTAGATTATCCTATGCCATCTCCTCCACTAACCTCTGCATACTCCAAAACCAATTCATGAATTTTTTTTAACAGTATTTTTTATAAATGTTATGTATAGCTATGTTATTTGAACTATAAAATCTAGAATAATAATAGTATGTTATGTTATTCCACCTTGGTTTAGTTAAACTTGATAAATTCTCTTGTGCCATTTATTTGATCTGCAGTCAAAATGTTTCTAGGCTTAGTTGTGAGCTTGTAAGTAAGAAAACTTGAGTCTTGGAATGTCAATCCTTCACAAATTCGATATAATATTTTTTTCTTTAACACTCAGATTAGTATGATTAATTATTTTAAACATTAAGGATCCAAATAGTTGATGAAAATTATGTGAACGTTAATAATATATATTTATATATACATATTTTTTATATATTTATTTTGTGGTGTAAGATTCATACAAATATATTTTGTAGAGTATATTTTAAAATTGTTATTAATTAATAGGTCATTTTTGAAATGGGTCATTTCACAATATAAGTCTACTTTTAACAATAAAATTGTGAAATTGTCAATTTTTAGATTTTCCCTTTAATTAATTTATAGTGAAAGGGTTGATATCAACAGAAGATTTTTGTATTAAAAGAATCATACAATAACGATATTTATCATTATAATTATTATTAGGAGAATCAAAAACCAACTAATTTTGACATGTAAGTGTAGAATCTTCGAAACTGGTATGTTTGATATTTCTTATCAACCTTTGCACTTAAGCTTTTTTTTTATTTTGAATCAATGTGCACCTTTGAGTCTGTGATTTTGCCAAATGAGCCAAATGATTCATGGGCTGAGCTAGGTATCTTACTACTGTATCTAGATGTTTTATTGTTGTTTACATAATATCTCTCTTCTTCAGGTGATTAAATGACATAATTGATTTTGATTATTTGAATTTGACATCGATTCATCTGAGTCTAAATAAGTTCTTTGAATGGAAGACATAGAACTTATTTATACGTCAAAGTTTTTTGTTGGGTTTTGAAGGGACATAATATTCTGCAGCTACTGACATGAATGTAAAATTTGATAAATGGTTAAAAATGTTCCGAGAAACATAATCATAATTTGAAAAAATATTCTAACAACATAATCAACCACGGAAAATTTCAAAAAGACGTAAATCGTCAATCACCTTGTACAAGATGCATTTAATGGATTTATTCTGAAAACAAAATAATGATACTTATTTACTTTGAAAATATTTTTAAATTGAATTATACTAAAATAAAACACATATTATGTTGGCATTACATTTCTAAGTCTTAATTAGTTTACAAAATAATATTTTAATCAAAATTATTACAAAGAGAATAGTTACTTTCTATCTTCGGAAAAATTCAGGATCCAAGAACATAAAGGCACGTGCCCCATGATAGTCTTGTCATGTGATGTGACCTAATTTTTCCTCCATAAATTTTATAAAATAAATTGTCATATGTAGGAAAATAAAATTAAAAACGCAATATTTCAATAATTATTTAACAAGAATGAATGACACAAACCAAATCGTCTTTGACATTTCATAGATCAATAATGCTCAATCCAGTGGTATTAATTTTCTACATAGTTAGGCAAAAAAAAAAGAAAGAGAATAGCTTGTGGCAAATGATTTTCAGTATTATTGTAATCGTGCTATTAATACTGTCTAATTTTACTCAACTGTCAAGATGTAATGAATGAGTTATAGAGTTAAAATAAAATTTAGTCAGGAAAAAATCTTAACTCTAACCCAATCATAATCTTAAAGCTATACTATGTCCCCTCTGATCTTGAATATTCTTATAGGATTTTTCATGTTGGCAACAAAAAAAAGAAGAGAATATTTCACTCAGATTAGAAAATAATTACAAAATCTATTATATCTTTGTTCTATATAATATTATTTTCAAGCAGATTATATATCTTTTTAATTAATTAAAATCGTTTTATAGAGGTAAAATTATAATTTAATGTAAAATATTCTATAAAAATACAAAAAGAGATTTTTATGCAATAAAAATATAAAATTTTTAAAACGACAAGTATTATGAAGTTTGGGATAAATAGTAAAAAAATCTACAATTCACATCCAAAATCTGAAACCAATTTTTTTTAAAAAAATCTGTATAATACCGAAGACAAAAAAAAAGCATATGCAAGCAAAATCTTGCTTCACATGACATTATTTTTTTGTTACCTCTATTTTTTCAACTCTGCAGCTTTTTTGAAGCTAAAATTTCAGATCTTTCTCTCTCTAGCTACTTTCTTTTCTGTCTTTAAGTTTTCAAATTTTATTAAATTTTTATATTCTACTGCCTCCTCATCTCCTTACACACAGCACAAATCCAAACCCCAAATCAAATCCCACCATTGTTTTTATTACCTCAAATCAAGAAACAAGACAGAAACAAATCTCTCCTCACCATTTATCTTCCAATTTCTGTTTCTTATCCAAATTTCTGATTTTTAAGTTCAAACTTTTGATGTGAATGAAATGGGTTGTTTACATTCCAAAACTGCTCATCTTCCTTCTTCTGATGATCCATCAGCTCCAAACAAACCAGAATCAGGTAGTAATAATCTCAACTCACATTTTGTTTGCTCTCTAAGTACATCTGCAGATTTCCTCTATTTCTTTATATGGGTTTGCTTTAATTTGTGGGGTTAGGGTTTTTAAGACTTAAAGCAGAAACAAAAAGTTGTAAAGTCTCTTCCTTTTTGGAATTAAACTCTTGTTAAGATTAATTTGCCTTTTTCGGCTATGTGTTGTTGTGTTGTTAACAGTAAATGGGGACCAAGTGGATCAGGAGATCCAAAATTTCAAAGAATTTGATCTAAGTGAGTTGAGAAAAGCAACAAATGGGTTTAGCCCTAGCTGCATTGTCTCTGAAGGTGGAGAGAAAGCTCCTAATGTGGTTTACAGAGGGAAGCTTGAAGGGAATCATCTTGTAGCTATCAAAAGATTCTCTAGGCAATCTTGGCCTGATGCTCAACAGTTTGTGGTAAGAAATCTGAGAAAAGTCAATGCATGGTTTGTTGTTTGGTTCCTTGTTTATTGATTCCTTGACTCAGATTTTAGACCTTGAGTGAATCTATTGGACTATTTTGATCACTGTTTAGGTAAAGCTCATTGATGACTTAGTCAAAGGAATGGTGATTTATGTGTAATTTTTAGTTACACAAAAGGAAAAACGCATAAATCTGAGTTTGGTTACTGCTGAAATGAAGAAAAGTCAGCAACTCCGGGTTTAAATCTGCTTATAAATCCTAGGATCTAACTAATTTTTTGACTGTTAGATATTTATAACCAAAAAGAGATAATAAAAATGAGAACTTTGATCTGGTGTTGACTTTGATTGACTTGTGAAATCAGGTGGAAGCAACTGGTGTTGGGAAGCTTAGAAACAAGAGATTAGTCAGTTTGATTGGTTGCTGTGCTGAAGGAGACGAGAGATTGTTGGTAGCAGAGTATATGCCTAATGATACTCTCTCAAAGCATCTCTTTCACTGTAATAGTCTCTTGTCTTTCTGTTGTTATAAGCTCCATTTATAGTCTTCTTTAGATGCTTTACTCTCTTCTTTATGTGTTTGTTTGCAGGGGAAAAGCAGCCACTTCCATGGGAGATGCGTGTTAGAATCGCAGACTATATTGCACAAGCACTTGATCACTGCAACATTGAGAACCGGAAAATCTATCATGACCTAAATGCATACAGAATCCTCTTCGACGAGGAAGGTGATCCTCGTCTCTCTACTTTTGGTCTTATGAAAAACAGTAGAGATGGAAAAAGCTACAGTACCAACTTAGCTTATACTCCACCTGAGTTTTTACGGACAGGTAACATTCTTGATCTTATGAATCGTATTCGAAGACAAACCAATTTGTTATTGAAAGAGTAATGGTTTCTGCTTTGTTTGTAGGCAGAGTGATTCCTGAAAGTGTGATCTTCAGTTATGGAACAATTCTTTTAGATCTTTTAAGCGGAAAACACATTCCACCTAGCCATGTATGTACTGCAGTTTTTGTTAATTCGCTGAACATTTTCCCTGTGGTCATCTTATCTGAATTAGTGGTGATGTTTTATATTAGGCTCTTGATATCATTCGAGGGAAAAATGCATTACTTCTTATGGATTCATCTCTCGAAGGGCAATATGCGAATGAAGATGCGACTAAATTAGTTGAGCTTGCTTCTAAATGCCTTCAGTCAGAGGCAAAAGATCGACCTGATACCAAGTTTCTTCTCTCTGCAGTGGCACCACTGCAAAAGCAAGAAGAGGTTTGAAAGCATCTATCTTGGAATTGAAATCTTGAATTTCATATCCAAATTGTTAATTTTGGTTTCGGTTTTGTTGATTAGGTTGCTTCTCATGTCTTAATGGGCTTACCAAAGAACACAGTCATAGTACCAACTATGCTTTCCCCTCTTGGAAAGGCCTGTTCAAAGATGGACCTGGCGACATTTCACGACATTTTGGTTAAAACCGGTTACAGAGACGAGGAAGGTGCAGAAAATGAGCTTTCGTTTCAAGAATGGACACAACAAGTGCAGGAGATGCTTAACACAAAAAAGTTCGGGGACATTGCTTTCAGAGAAAAGGATTTCAAGAATTCAATTGAGTACTACTCAAAGGTGAGAAAATCTACAAATCCGTAATTCTCTGTGCTCGGCAAGAATTTTCTAACTCTATCTGTTGTTTCTAGTTGGTGGGGATGATGCCGGTTCCTTCTGCAACAGTTTTCGCTAGACGGGCTTTCTCCTACTTAATGACAGACCAACAGGAGCTTGCACTGAGAGATGCAATGCAGGCTCAGGTGTGCATACCAGAATGGCCAACAGCTTTTTACTTGCAGGCTTTAGCACTCTCGAAGCTCGGAATGGAGACTGATGCTCAAGATATGCTCAACGACGGCGCAGCATATGATGCAAAGCGACAGAATAGCTGGCGCTGCTAATTTATAAGAGGAAGTCCCAAATATTCATGGGTCATTTCAGACTGTAACTGCAAGATGTTTATGCATGTAAGCGAGAGCTGAGAGAGATTGGAATGTGTTGTTTACTTTTGTGAAATGAGAGATTTTTGCATGAATCTTTAAGAAAAGTTAAATCTTTTGGGAGTAGAATAAGACTGCAAATAACTAATTTGATTTCTTCTTCCTTGTGGTAATACAAAATTGAAACTTTGTCAGAAAATTTAATATGCTATTACAATTATAAACAACTTTACTGGGAATAATAATGTTGCTTTTTAGTTTAGGGTAACGGATGATGATGTTTCATGCTTGAGAAGTAACTAAAGGTGGAAACTTTGATTCTAACCATGTCACCAAATCTTCCTTTGTAGCCACAAAGATACCTGCCCTATCGCTCGGTCTGAAAGGTGCAGAGAGTTGCTGCAAATGTGAGGCGAAAGAGTTTGCTAATCCCTGTGAGAATCTGTGAGTTCCGGTTCCGGTTAGTGCCATGAATAGCTCGGGAAGATCCTCTTGGCGTCTAATGATGTTGGCAAGTGTTCTCATCCACTCTTCCAGAGCGGTTTCAGCTGCACCAACGGATAATGACCTTACGTCTAGGCTCCATTCTTTTATGGTCTTGTTGTGTAATCCTGGGTATAGACCAAAAAGTGTTCCTAAATAGAGAAGCTCATGAGCTCTCTCGTGCCGCTTCTTGCCTCTGCATATGTCTATCAAACAGTTGCAGAAGGGCCTTCTTGCCTCTACTTGGGTTTCGTTGATCACTAACTTAAACTCCTCTTTCACAGTCTCAAATTCGGTTTTCTCGTCTACGATCAGGTTCACAAATGTCACCAGCTTCTGATTAGCTCGCTCCAAACAAGCCATTACCTTTTCAGCATCTTCACTACTCTCACACAAAGCCATAACCGAAAGAAGACACCCACAGAGCCTATCATCAGGCTTAACTCCCCTTTGAATCGACAAATCAAACACATTAACCAAATCATCGATCCTTTTAGCTTTCCCTAAGCATTGGACTAAACAAGTACAACCCATCACATTAACCTGAACCCCAGCTTCTAACATCTCTTCAAACAGCTTCATCGCCTTTTCGGCTTTTCCACCACTCCCATATATATTCAGCATAGCGGTGTAACTAAAACTATCAGGTTTACATTGCCCAGACTCCTTCATATCATCAAACAGCCTCTCAGCTTCTTCCTCTAATCCAATATCAGCACACATATTCAACAACGTATTGTACAAAATGAAATCCATCGGCCACTTCTTAGCCTTCATTTCCTCCCACAATTGAAGCGCATCTTTCGCCCACCTTGCTTTCCCATAAATCTTCACAAGAGCTGTCAAAGTTTTCTCATTCGGAGTTAAACCCGACTCAAGCATCTCATTAAACAAACTCCTCGCTAAGCCCGGTTTCCCAGCTCTCCCCATAGCTTCCAACAAAGTATTATACACAACCACATTAGGCTTCACATCCATAGACTTCATCTCTTGCAAAACATACCTAATCCCATCATAATCCCCAGCTTCACCAAACATTTTCCCCAACACAGAGAATGCTATAGCATCCGGTTTCCAACCCGTAGCAACCGCTCTTTCGTACAAACTAAGAACCTCCTCAACTTTTCCTGACTTGGAATAAACATCAAGAATTGCTGAATAAGTGACCTCATCAGGCATCAAACCAGTTTTATACATTCTCTCAAACCATTCAATAGCTTTGTCGTAAAGACTACACCTTTTCGCACAAGTAATGATAGTTGAATAAGTAATGTTATCAAGCTCAACACCATCCTTCACCATTTCAAGTGCCATCTCCTCAATAACCTGAAATTGCCTCCCAAATCTCAGAGATTTCATTGTAACATTGTAAAATATTGTCTCCATGGGAAACAAATTCTTGGTTTTGACCCAATCAAAGAACATATGAGTCTTTTGCCATTCTCTTAAGCTGTTTAGCACAAGCAATGCGTTATCTCTATTTGGTGGATGAGGAATTTCATCGAGAAGAGATAAGAACTCAGACTTTTCTGTGAAATCAGAACTATTGAGCTTCTGAGCAAAAGCCCTAAGATCCTTGATTTGAGGATTGTAAGAATAAGCGGAGCGTTTTTGTCTCTGAAGTGAAAGAACTGACCTTTTGGGTCTTGTTGGATTGACCCAGACAGATTTTGGTTTAGACAAGACATGAGTTTCTTCTTGTCTGAGTGTTGTTGCAGAGAGAGGCTTGAGTTGCTCAGAGAGAGATGGAGTTTTTGCGGAGGTGGTGATTGGTTCTTCTTCTAGGGTTTTAGGTTGTTTCAAGGAATTGCAAGAAATGTTGAGCTTTCTGATACGAGATTGTCTTAAAGCAGAAGACTTTAAGAATAGATTGTGTTTCTTTGTGTCTGAATTTTGGGGATTGAAGCAGACATCAATGGCTGTGGTAAGAACAGTCGCCATTAGAAACACAGATTGAGAGGTTTTTGCGTGAAGATGGCTTTGTGCCTCTGAAACATGAGGGAGGTTTATCAGAACATCTTATCTTGATTTTGAAATGACGCTCAAAAGTACTTTTCTTATGGGCTTATATGCGCCTATAGAGATTGGCCCATATATCATGGGCCTCCTTAGGCTTTAGTACCGTCTACAATTGTTTTGCCACGGTCAAATACTGTTTTGTTTATTGTGTCCAAGTGAGAAATGAGAATGATTAATTTATGAGCTTGGAAAGACAAATGATTAATATGTGTGACATATATATATATATATATATTTTTTTTAATATTTGGATACTATTTAATTCCATCAGTTTTCCAATAAGTGTCCCTTTTAGACATTTTCATATTAAAAATATCTATTTTACTTCTATTTAAAAATAATAAAATTAAGTAAAACAAAAGTGTAAGATTCAACTGAGTTTAGGTATGCTTATCATAGAATTTTGACAAAAAAAAACAAAAGATTATCATAGAATATTCAGAATTTTTCTAATTCTCGTGCAAAGTACCAAAATAGTATTTATATTTTTTCCCCTTCTAATTTCTTTATTAATTTACAAATATATAGCATCATTGTTTACAAACCCCATTATATAGTTGGGACAACTATTATACAAAAGACCAATCATGTTTAAAAGAGATCGCTTTGTAGACTTTTTTTATACAAAAAGGTATTTGTATTCATACATATTATAAAGTGATGATAGTTTGCTTTTTTTTTGAAAATTCTAAGGTGATGATAGTTTGTGACGTAAATGATTTGATATTTACTCTGGTGTCGTAAGAGCATCTCTATCCATTAGATACCGAGTAAATATCTAACTAATAAAATAATATAAATGTTTAATTTAAATCAAACTGAAGCTATTCCCAACTATACACCAAAACACCAAATTTGATGTTGATTCTTCTCCAATTATACACCAAATTTTGCACCAAATTTTTTTTTGGTGTTTTATGAATAGTGTTGCACCAAATTTGGTGTAACACTATTTACTACACCAAACATTAAAAAATATATTTTTTATTTACTAATATAATTTAATTGCTATTAACTAGTTAATTAAATTTTATAGTTTGGCCATTTGGGTACCGTTCAGATTCTGATTCAGATCAGTTTTCGGATTTTAATATTTCAGTGTTAGAGATGTAGGATCCATTCTGATAATTTAGAATTGCACAATATATTGTTATTGATATGCAAATTGATTAAGATTTAAAAATACATAATAAAATTCAATAAAACATTCCAACATAAAATTACTAAATTAAAATAAAAAACATAAAAAATGCAACAAGATAATTTTAAAAACATAATATTAGGACTGTTGACAAAAAAAAAGACATAACATAATCATAAACAATACTCTAATAGGCCGGATTACCATTTCCGCTAAGATAATAATAGTATGGGTATAATCTTGTTGGTTACTTGGTGATATTTGGTCTTCACTTGGAGATTGTTCTCCTTGGATATGGTCTCCTTGAACTTGGTCTCTTTGAGTTGCTCCTTGATACTGAGATTCTCGATATTGAGATTCACGATATTGGCTTCGAGAACTTTCATTGTGTCCTCCATATTGGTTTGATGGTTATCCTCCATATTAATGGTGGTCTGCTAATTATGTTATTAATGGGAAAAATTGTAATATGGGTTATTATCTAGCTGATGGTATATATCCGAAATGATCCACTCTTGTTCAAACAATTCACGATCCACGTGGTCCTAAAAAAAAAATTATTTGCAAGAACGCAAGAAGCATGTAGAAAAGACGTAGAACGTGCATTTGGAGTATTGCAATCAAGATTTGCAATCGTGGCCGGACCATCACGTTTTTGGAGTAAGAGAGTTTTACATGATATAGTGACAACATGTATCATAATGCATAATATGATTATAGAGGATGAACGTGATGTTGATGCAACAATTGAAAAACGAATTGAAGTCCCATCTGTAGAAGTTGAGATGGTAAATAATGAAGATGCACGATTTCAAGAATTTTTTGCTCGGCACAGAAAAATCAAAGACCGGAAAGCTTATTTTGAACTTTGAAATGCATTAATTGAACATTTATGGTCGTAATATGTTAATTTGAGAATTAGTACAATGTAATTTATTTTCTGGTAACTTTTTTAATCGATTGTAATTTTTTTTTATCGAATGTAATGTTATATCAAATTTAAAGTCAATTTAGTTTATGAATAATTAATATTTATCATAATTATTGAAAAATAAAGAAAATTAGAAATTTAATAATATAATAATAAAAGTATTTTTTTTAGTGTGAGATTTGGTGTTGTGGTTGGAGATAAAAAAAATACTATTCACTTTTACATCAAATTTGACACTATTCATCAAAATTTAAAGATATTTTACTTTTAAAGATCTGAAATATCTTTTTTTAGACATTAGTGCTACATATTCACACATTTAAAGACACTTTATTTCTTTTCTTTTATTATTTATATGTTTAAAGACATTCTCGTCCATATTACCGAAGATTGTCTTTGAGATTTTCAATAAAAATATATTTTTTATTTATTTTTAATTTTTTTGAGCTAAAGAACCCCTTCCTTAGACCATTCACAATGGGGTGACTGACCTTTATTTTAAATGATTGAATCCCCACAATGCGTGACTGAATTTTGTCTGAAAAAAAAATACAATGACGCGTATTGATTTTAGCTGAAAAAATTAAGTTAGTTGAAATTTAAAAAATGGGGGACACAAGATATAAATGGCTGATTTTAATTGGACCAAACAAAAGTACGAGGGGCCTACGTGTGTAGAACAATTATTATCTCATCCAAATAATTCGAACATAATTATTTGAAGATCCAATAATTTTTTTTAATAAAAAATATATATCAAAATTCATTATTTTTTATACTCTATAAATAGAGTGTAATTTCATTTGATTCAGACACAAAAAAAAACACAATTTTATCCAGATATCTTTTTTTTTTGTTACAAATCCAATTATTTTTCTAAATTTTTTTTGTTAGGGAAATAGATCCCAATAATAACCCTTTTAACACCCAAAATTCTTCTAATTATCTTTTTAACTATCCAAATCCCAATAATTATCATTTTCAAAACCAATCTTCCAACCAACCTCAAAATATACCAAATTATGGGTTTCCACCAAATTGTTTCATGCCGTCATTTGTTCAACCCTATCCTCCATATTATGGATCGATGATGCAATATCCATCTCAAGCACCCCCTTATTCTTCTACTCCGGCGGGTCATGAAAATGTTTCAAATGTTGGACCAATTGAATTTCCCGGATATTCTACACAAACGACTCTTGGAGGCATGAGTAATGTTGATGAAGGCACTCCAGATGCAGATGATTCAACTCATGCTCGCAAAAAAATCTCAAATGGAACACTGCACAAAATTTGGTGCTAGTAAGTGGGTGGATTAAATATGGAACCGACAGTATTGTTGGCAAAAACCAAAAAAGTGAATCATTTTGGGGTAAGATTGCTGACTACTGTAATGAGCATTGCTCATTTGATCACCCTCGTGACATACGTTCGTGCAAAAATCATTTCAACTACATCAACGGCAAATTGACGAAATGGACTGGCGCTTACGATAATGCTAAGCGTATGCATCAAAGCGGGTGGTCAGAGAATGATGTACTGGCAAAAGCGCATGAGCTATATGAAAGTGGGGGAAATGGACATTTTAATTTAATGTCTGAATGAACCGCTCTCCGTGATCAACCACGTTATGAAAGTCAGGTAAGAGCAAATACTGGATCTGGAAACAGTGGATCTAAAAGAGCTCACGAGGGTGATGCAAGCGACTCCAACTCTGTACGATCTAGTGTTCGTCCAATGGGGAGGGAAGCAGCAAAAAATAAAGGTAAAAAAAAGAGTAAGGAAGCAGCTTTGGAGGTAGTCAATGAAGACTGGTTTGAATACAAAGACTTGAAGAATCAAGAGATTGAACGATTAGACAAAATAGCCAAGACGCAAGAGGAGGCAAACAATTTGATGAAAGAAAAAACTCGTGCCAAGAAGATGAAGATGTGGATTAAGCTAAGTGAAAAGGATAATCTCGATGACTAGAGCAAAAAACTGTTTAACGAGTTAAGCAACGATCTATTTGAAAATTAATTATTATTAAGTGTCAGTTTATTTGTTGTTGCTTTCTGCTTTTATAATGTGTGTTTGTTGCTTTCTGCTATAATAATGTTTGTTTGTCTTTTTCTCCTTTAATAATGTTTTCTGTCAGTTTTCGTCAAAGAAATCTGTGACTTTTGGCTTTTAAATGAAGAATCCAATCATTATCTACTAATTCACTAAATTTCATTATTTTTTTGAATTCGTCTGTATGAACCACTCAATATAAATTCAATTCTTATCTATTAATTAATTGTATTCCATAATATGTTTGGAATCCGTCGATTTCAGCCACTTAACTTCCTATAAATGGAGACTTTTTTATTTCATTCAAGTATCAATACAAATAATATCATCTTACTGAAAATATCAATGAATCCATCACAATTTCCTTTTAATATCGAAGCTTACAAAAGGCAGTCTCAAATTGAAGAGAAGTATATCCTTAACCAGTTTAGGGAGCGTCGACATAAAATAGAGGAAGGACGGGCATCTAGTAGCAAGAGAAGATACTTCAACAGAGATCATGTAGCAGCAAACCAGAGGCTAATTGACGACTACTTTTCCAATCAACCTACATATGACGATGCAATGTTTCGTCGGCGATTTCGGATGCGAAAACATATTTTTCTTCGGATCGTTGCAGACCTATCAAGCAGTGACAACTACTTCACTCAAAGATTTGATGCAGCAAAAAAAGAAGGTATATCTCCACTAGCAAAATGTACCACGGCAATGCGAATGTTAGCATATGGTGTGGCGGCCGACGCGGTTGATGAATACATAGGAGGTACAACAGCAATGGAGTGCTTGCGTAGATTTTGTAAAGGAATCATACAATTGTATGAGCAAGTGTATCTTAGAGTTCCAAATCAAGATGACCTACAAAGAATACTCCATGTTAGTGAAATTCGAGGGTTCCCGGGGATGATTGGCAGTATTGATTGCATGCACTGGGAATGAAAAAATTATCCTACGGCGTGGAAAGGTCAATTCACTCGGGGAGATAAGGGAACAACCACTGTTATTCTTGAAGCAGTTGCATCTCATGATCTATGGATCTGGCATGCATTTTTTGGGTGTCCGGGCACATTGAACGACATCAATGTTCTAGATCGCTCACCCGTGTTCGATGATGTGGAACAAGGAAATACTCTAAGAGTGAACTTCTTCGTGAATCAACGTCCATATAATATGGCGTACTATCTAGCTGACGGTATTTATCCTTCTTATCCGACTTTCGTCAAATCAATTAGACTTCCTCAAAGTGAACCAGACAAGTTATTTACAAAACATCAAGAGGGGTGCCGGAAGGACATCGAACGTGCATTTGGAGTGTTGCAGGCTCGATTTAAAATCATTCGCGAACCAGCTCGCATGTGGGACATAGCTGATTTGGCTATCATTATGAATTCATGTATCATATTGCATAATATGATTGTTGAGGATGAAAGAGATACATATGCTCAAAACTGGACCGATTATGATCAATCCGAGGCAAGTGGGTCTACTACACCGCAACCATTCTCAACCGAGGTGCTACTTGCATTTGCAAGTCATGTGCGTGCTAGATCAGAATTGTGTGATTCCAATGTGCATCACGCATTACAAGCAGATCTAATCAAACACATATGGGCAAAATTTCGTGATTAAAGAGATTTTTAAGTTTTTGTTGTGTGTGATTTAAAATTTTATTGTTTGTGAGTTGAGTTTATTGTACTAATTATTTAATGTGTGTTTTATTAGTTTTGTTGTTTTATTGGTTGTATCGTGTGTTTATTTGTGTCCTGTATTCAATACCAAAATTTTCGTGATTTTATTTTTTTTATAATATTTTTTTTAATTTTTATTATTTGTTAAAAGTTAATTCAAATTATAAATAAAATATAAAAACATAATTTTCGTTTAGTTTTAATTGATAATTGCTACTATTATGTAATCACAAAATATAAATAAAAGAAAAATATTAAAATAAAAATAGTGGAGTAGAGAGTTGAATTTTATTAAGCAAAACTATTGTAGTTATAAAAATTGAATAGATAGTTAAATTATTAGGTGGAAGAGAGAGAAAATGATGTGGAGTGTTAAAAATAATAAAAAAGATAGTTAAATTTTATAACCATTGTTAATGGTCTTATACGATCGAAGGAGCTGCTCTAATAATGGTTTTGTTTGTGACGATAGTTTGTGACGTAAATGAATATAACATTTACGTTTAAGAAGTGACATGTGTGAAATGTGAGTGTGGTTAAAGGATCTGTTTCCTCTATTATTATTTTTTTTAATAAAAGAATACTAAAATAGAGTTGGACTTTAGATTTTACTCCAACTCATTTCTCAAATTTTTTACTCTAAAAAGCTGTTCCAAATATATTTCTTTTCTACTTAATTATTGTTTTAAAAAAAAACATTCATCATTTATCAAATTTGTAAATTTGAATTATTTAAAAAATGAAGACAAAATCTAATAAACTTATGATATCATTGAAATGAAAAATTTCTCACATAGATAAAATTACTTACACAACAAAATATAATAGATTTTTAAAGCATAATAATTAGTTTTTCTCTCATTAATGATCAATTAATACATTTTAAAGTGTGAAATGAGCTAGTTTCTGAGCTAATATAAAATAAATTATCTATATTTTGTTAATTACATAACTAAAAAACTATTTAAGGATCTGTTTCCTCTATTATTATTTTTTTTAATAAAAGAATACTAAAATAGAGTTGGACTTTAGATTTTACTCCAACTCATTTCTCAAATTTTTTACTCTAAAAAGCTGTTCCAAATATATTTCTTTTCTACTTAATTATTGTTAAAAAAAAACATTCATCATTTATCAAATTTGTAAATTTGAATTATTTAAAAAATGAAGACAAAATCTAATAAACTTATGATATCGTTGAAATGAAAAATTTCTCACATAGATAAAATTACTTACACAACAAAATATAATAGATTTTTAAAGCATAATAATTAGTTTTTCTCTCATTAATGATCAATTAATACATTTCGAAGTGTGAAATGAGCTAGTTTCTGAGTTAATATAAAATAAATTATCTATATTTTGTTAATTACATAACTAAAAAACTATTTAAGGATAAAATAAAAAAAATATAAAAATTAAAGAATTACTTTATAAATAAAAAAAATGTAGAGTAATGAATAGTATTATTCCAAATATAGAGTAATATATTCATTACTCTATTTTAAAATAGAATATAGAGTCAAATTGGAGAAGATTTTACTATATGATAAAATTTAGAAAGGAAAATAAAGTGGGATTAAAAATGTTCTTAGAGAAGTGTAAATAAAGAGATCGGTTGACGGTAAGAAAGACATCTCATCTCAAGAAAAAATAGTTTTTGAAGGAGTGTTGGTTTGTGGTTGAATGGCCTCTATAGTAGTAATCTCTTAATATAATATACTACTAATTGAATGGTGATGACTAAAAAAATTCAAAATTCTTTAACTTTGGATAAATGGTAAATTGAAAATTTTATAATTTTTTATAATTTTAAATTATTAATCTATTTTTCTATTATTTTTATTTTGTTGAGAAATACAATAATTTTTTGTTTTCAATGATATTTTAGGATTTTTTAAGTGTAATGTTAGAATATCTATATATATAATTAAATTATAAATATTCAAAAATCTAGTTCGACTGGTTGAACCGATCTGACCAGCCATCCAGTGATGATGCCGAATTGATGTCCGGTCCGGTTTTCAAAAAATTGAAATCTTTATGGGTCTCGCTCATCTGTGATGCACAACTCTCCTCTTAAGCTGACATGCTTGGTACTAACAACATTGTGATATAAGCCTAATTTATATTAAAAACAAAATGTTCTATTTTTTATAGTTCTGGCATCCTTATATGATACATCAAAATAATTCTCCGTTACTTAGATCGTTGATAGTTGGCTATGAAACTTGAAGAGCAAAAAAAAATGAAGAAAAGAAAGAGCAAATAAGGTAAATAAATAAATAAAAGAAGGGAGCCGAAAGCAAAAAGAAGACAAAGTTTGATTAAGTGATAAGATGAGTCCTCTCCTTTTCCAACGTTCATGGTTTCTCTTTGCCACGAATCTCAAGCTTCCAATTTATGAATTTAATTAACTTCAGATTCCAATTCAGTTTTAACTCTACAACGTCATTTTTCTAAAACAAATATTCAAACGGAGGGAATAATTATCTAACCATGATTAGCAACTTTCCATTATCTTTAAATCCAAACTAAGTATAATGTAGTTTTGTAGTTACAACAAAAAAATTAAGAAGAGACCTTTAAATAATATATGAAAACATTTATATATTTTAGTCATCTCTAAATCTCACACGCATATTATCATATTCAAATGTTTATTATGACAGTATTAATACAAACTCTTATATTACACATTGTCATTTTGATTAAATTTTTATATAACAAAATGATGATGTAATTCATACAAAGAGATCCAGCTATCCCTAAATAAATGTAGGTATCCGTGTAAGGGTGGTCACTGATTAGATCCGTTATTCGTATATATAGACAAACATTTTAATTCGAGTATATTTTCCTACCATATGATGCATTTACTTATGCTTTCGGAGTGTTTTTTGTTAATAACTTATCTTTTTTCCTGTAGTGTTCCCCTTAACGTTACCATGGGTTAAAGTATGTAAAGTAGTCGGGGCATATTCTCACTCTACCAAATTAAATGATAAGGTACATTTTTATAGAACAAAAGTAAACATCTCATACACAACAAGAAAACATGGTGGATTTCTATGGCTATATGACCGATTTAATTCCGTTCAAAAAAATTAACGAGCTTGTGACAAAAAAAAAAACAATCAGAAAACAACAAGATGATTTTGTCGATAAACTGTGGAATTTTTTGACCGACCACATTCCGATGGATTTCAGAAGATCCAATAACAAGGGGGCGGAACTAGTTAGTGATATGGGTGTCAAATGACACTAATAAAATTTTTAATTTTAGTGTATTTTTAGTGTATTTTTGCTATAAAATTATGATAATTTGAGTTCAATTAACATATTGACCCCAATCAAATAAAATTTTTATATTTTGATCCCTATGAAACAAATTTCTACCTCCGCCTGTCAAGGCATAACCATTATATTTTATAATAATTCAACCTTTTGTGATAGATTTTGCTAAGAACAGTAAATTTAAGTAAACTAAAACCGTGTCAAACTAAATATATTGGTTGGCCTAGGTCCCACCAATATGGATGTTGGGACATAAAACACCCTCTCCTTCTACATTTGGTATGTTTTCACATTTCTCTTTATGGAAAGATTAAGAACTAGATGAGATTCTATTTAGATATTAGTTTTTAAAAATTGAAACTTGGTTTAGAGCAAGTGTTACGTATTACTCGATCAACTTGTCTAAAGAAACCTTCAATTGGAGTGTGTGTAGCCCTAAGAATTCGGTTGTTTCGTTCTTATAGCATAAATAACAGCCTGGCATGGGCTGCGATAATTAAGACTGAAGGATCGATGGATTCTTCGTTTCGTGTAGAGAAGACTCGAGTCATGTTAGAAGAACCGGCCACTTTGAGAATCCCATGAAGTGGCATCTCAATCTTGATGTGCACCATCATCACAAGTCATACCTATAGGGACAACGAAGAAACAATTGGTGATATAGACTTTCAAATTGTCATGATGGTTTCACAGTCATCGTATCTAGGCATCCCTTTTCCGAATACTATGAAAAAATAAAAAACAAGGTCCAACTAAATGGGAAACCATGAACTGCAACTTTATATAAACGGGATATTTTAGGCTAAATAGAACACTAATCTCCTTACTATAAAGTTGTTATGTAACTTTTATCAGGAAAAATAAAGTTATTATGTAATTCCAAAATGTCTAAAGTCTAAAGATGAAACTTTATGTATTAAGTACAACTGTATATGCTTAACTTTTTTTGTTTACACGAAATACTCAAAATGGCTCTTTGGTCGTTCTTAAAGACATGAACTAATTAACTATTTGGAAAATTTAATATGTTTTGGTCCGATTAAAGCAGCCACGGGTCCACTAGCTTGTTCCGACTCAAATATGAAGTTTTCGTTATCACTTTCTTCTTCTTCTTTTCGTATGATATAAAAGTGATTAGTTACACGAAAAGGTTCTTTTGTCCTACGCATGGTGACGTGTAACATGATTTTAAAACTCGATATCACAGTAATATATGACTTGGAAAGTTACAAACTTAAGGTGTAAAAGTTGTTCACATTATAATATCTACAGCATTTGCTGGTTCGAAAAAAATATAGCAAATCATTTGATAAAAAAATATTACATGTACTAGTAAATTTAATCTACATATACATTGATTGTTTGGTAAATCAAATATTATTTGTATAGTTGAAGATTGAAATGATAAGCCTATCAAAGAAATAAAATTAGTGATAAGTCAAGAAGAACAATTTTTAAGATATATAAGACAGTAGGAATGAGTTGTTAATTACTTGTGCCTAAGTGCGAACATGTAAATATCTTTTTGAGTCTAGGTGGGTCCATTGTCTTTGGAATTTTTTTATAGAACACTTCAGACAAGTTATGTCTTAATCACTTTATTGGTCTTCCATAATTTTGTAAAAAATAAAAGCCACATTCTAAAAAACTTTTATAATTCCATTTAACATTTATGAATTCTACCAACCTTGAGCTATAAATATTTTGCACTCCACAACCATTCAACACTCTACCAACCTTCTAATTTCCCAATCACTCTCTTAATAATTCTTCAATCACTTTTGAAGCTTTGACACCATTATTTCTTTCTTACTAAATCTCTTAATTTGAAGATTTTGGGGAAATTTTTGGTTATTATTTTTTTTTATTCACAGGAAGAAATTGTTTTCTTTTGGAAATGTTCTTGTCACACAAAGAATGCAATAGACTTGAGTTGCAATCTTTTCTTAACAAAAAATCGAGTGTCGAGAAAAGTTTATATTTCTGGATTTTCCAAATATTAAAAGTTATAGATTCGTAACTTAAATAAATATCGATTTCAAGATTTAAACCTTTCTTGTCTAGCAAGTCACTTAGAGTGAGCTTATTGCAAATGGGAAGTTCATGTTTACCTCCAGGATTCCGGTTTCATCCTACCGATGAAGAACTCATAGACTATTACTTGAAAAGAAAAGTCGAAGGTCTCGAGATCGAGCTTGAAGTCGTTCCCGTCATCGATCTTTATAAATTTGATCCTTGGGAATTACCAGGTAATATATTAACATTCAAAAATGTTTTAAAATTTTCTCGTTACCTTTTCGTATTCTTTATTAACAGAAAATTTTGTAATTCTTACTTTTAGACAAGTCGTTTCTTCCAAACCGGGACATGGAATGGTTCTTCTTCTGTTCAAGAGATAAAAAGTACCCTAATGGTTTTCGTACTAACCGAGGAACAAAGTCCGGTTATTGGAAAGCAACCGGAAAAGACCGGAAAATTACTACTCGTTCATCTTCTATAATTGGCTATAGAAAAACCTTAGTTTTCTACGAAGGTCGTGCCCCGTTAGGCGATAGAACAAGTTGGATAATGCATGAGTATCGACTTTGCGATGATGAGTCATTACAAGGATCACAAAATTTTAAGGTAAGCACTCAATATTTTGATACTATTCTAAAATGTTATTTTGATGACAGAACATTAAGAAGTGAATGTGTTTAATTATAGGGTGCTTTTGTATTATGTCGTGTGGCTAAAAAGAATGAGATCAAGACTAATTCGAAGATTCGGAAAAATCTAAGTGAACAAACACTTGGCTCAGGAGAAGGTTCAGGTTATTCAAGCCGAATGACTTCACCTAGTCGCGACGAAACGACGCCGTTTAACTCCTTTGTCAATCCACTTTCTACTGAAACGGACTCTTCCAACATTTGGCTTTCACCTGATTTTATTCTTGATTCTTCTAAAGTATTTATACACAATTTCTATATTGACTAATAACTAAACCGAAATCGGTTTTTGTTTATCTTATATCGGTTTGATTTTTTTGTAGGAGCATGCATCTGAGTACTTTCAAGACTTTGATTTTTCGATCATCAGTAACCAAAACGTGGATTTTCCGGCGAATACAAACGTAAATCAGAACATGGATGAGTCTATACAAACCGGTTATTGGACAAATTATGGATACGATCAAAACGGTTTATTCGGTTACTCAGATTTTTCCTAGACAGATTATTTTGGTCTCTCTTCACGACAAAACTCCTTTTATCGTTTTGAGTCTTGGAAGACTTTTAGCATTGGTGTATGAATGAGTTTCGTTTTTCTGTTTTATTTTATTTTACTTTTTTAACTTTTTTGTATGGAATTATTATATTTTATGTGAAAATGTTTGCCATTTTAAATTCTATATAGGATCCTTTTCAAAGTCTCAGCGATCTCTGATTTCTATCACAATTATTAATTGGATCACAGTATTATAACATTTTTCTGCACGTGATAAGTTGATAACAATGATTCTGTATAAAAAAAATCTTTTTAACAAAAGAAACGATGGGGGACCATAAATATTAAACACTTATAATCTACATATTTTTCGTTTAATATAGAAAGAAAACAAATAGGATGAAAATACTTGAATTTATATATCAAAAAAAGGACCAGAACTGAAATTACAAGATAGTAACTAATTAAAATATGAAAGAATTCCCAAAAGTTTGCCTCTTTTATTTTCTAATTTGGAGGAGCTTTATGGTTTCTTTTTCTAATGTAATATGATTTAAACGACTTAGTATTAAACGTTTTGATTAATTAACAACTTGGGTCCATAGCTCAGTGGTAGAGCAATTGACTGCAGATCAATAGGTCACCGGTTCGAACCCGGTTGGGCCCTGTTTCCTGTATTTTTTTCCCTTTTTCCAAATTCTGTTTAGTTTAATGCCAAAAGTAACAAAAACAATCAACACAATGCAGAAAGTGATCTGTTTTTTTTTTTAATCAACGTAACTCTTCAAAATTACCAACTCAAGTTACAAAATTCCGAAAATAAAAACGCAAAAGAGAATCGATCACATTACAAATACAAACCGAGACAGACCAAATCAAGCTCTATCGTACCAAACAAAACAGTATCGTACCAATCCATTCAATCTCCAACCACTATAGATCCACCGGCTTCTCAATTCTCACCTCCACATTCTTATCGTACTCCTTGAAGCAGGCGATTGTTCCCAATTCATCAACCTCATCAATCACATTATCAAGCCTCGCAACCATCTCCACAAGAAGCGACGCAAACGCAGCAAACGGTAACGCTTCTGAAAACTCCAAACTTTTCATCACAGCGGCTTTGCTCAGCTGTTTCCTCATTCTCCTCCGATCTCCGGTCACCGTCGACTTCTTCACCGATCTCCGATCTGACGTAAAGTTAGAGAGCGAAACACTATTGTTTAAACGAAGTGGTGATACGGTGTCGTTTTGTTCCGTAGTTTGTCCCAAAACGCCGCCGTTTGAATTATTATTGTGATTTGAAACGACGGCGTTTAAGTTAGTCTCGTTGTAAACTGAAACGCTGCCGTTTAGGTGCTTGTTGGTGATGTCACCGTGAAGGTTAGAGCCTAAGAAGAGCTTAGGTTGTGATTTAATTGTGGAGTTTAGATCTTTTAATGCCACTTCAAGATTGTCGGAGAGAATCTCCGGCGAACAATGACGTCGGTCTCTAATGCTTTCGGAGAGTTCTGACAAAACTTTGCAGATTTCTCTGGCTAATCTATCACAAGGATCTTTGAAAAGGACACGAATAGATCTTGGAGTCTAGAAAATGTAACATAAACACACAACTATATAAATTTAAACATTATATTTAATATTTTTAATAGAAATTTCAAGTTTAAAAATTACCTGAATCTCGGTTTGTAGGCAACCGTGAAGAGCAACAACAGTGTAACCAAATTTGCGAAGAACCGATCCAACTTTAATATATTGTTGGGATGGAAATTTATTATGGCAACGCCTTGTGTGTCTTGGCTCCCAACGTGCATACATTGCCTATATATATATGTCAATTTGTTAAATATTTTCATACTTTTTGAGTTTCCACATTTAAATTTTAACCAAGTATTCATGTTATTTAAAGTATCTACACTAAAAACATAAATTAATATCTCATGAGATTATCAAATAATGATCCCTCAATTTATAGGGTAAAACATTCAACTACAATAATCATTTTCGATACGCTTGCCTGCTCCACTCTGTACCACACAATCTAGAACCTAAGAGCACTACTATAGGTAATCTCTCAATTTGGGTTTCTCAATTTAAGTGTAAATGCATTTTTAAGTGTAACAAAAATTATAATAATATTTAATTGAAAGACATATTAATTAGATCACTCATAAAAAGACAATTATAAGAGTAGAGACTCATGTGAATTTCTACAAATTTTAAAAATAATGTTTTAATTAAAAAAAAATTGGACCAATAGAAATAAGACATGTGAGAGACATGTGAAAAAGTTTCATTTGAGAGATTTTCTTAATAGCACAAGAGATCCATCTCTCACATATCTTTTTTCTATTAGTCAATTTTTTATTTATTAAAACTTTATTTTTAAAATTTGTAGAGATTCACATGAATCTCTACCAATGTAGATGCTCTAAAAAACGTTTCTTATGGTTTTCTTAAGTCTCTACAACGAAAGACATTTCTCTCACTCTCTCTTTTTTTTTCTATTGTTTCCTTTATTTTAATGGTGAGAGACGGTAGTAGAAATTGCCGATGGTGATGCTCTAAATAGATAATGTATATCAAGAATTTAATCCATTTTGAAATAAATATTTTATTTTAGATGACTTACGAGTGCTTCATCGGTGGATTTAGAATCCAAAACAGTTTTATACCCTTTGTAGATTATGTCTTCATCATCAGATTCAGAATCTGATGTTTCTTTGTCTTTCTCCTTGTCGGTAAAATACTCACTCACACATGCTATATAAGAATAAAAAACAATATTTATATAGTAAACTTTACATTATGAATATGTATAGTTATAGTTAATTGATGTTTCTGGTTTAAGGTATATGTACCTTCGATACATCGAGAGAGGCCTTGGAGCTTATTAACAGTGGATTTGTGAAGGTCATCACCAGACCATATTGGAAAAACCAAAAGGCTCATGAAAAGACAAATGCCAATACCCATACCAATGGTATATAATCTCTCATGTGCGATCTTAATCACAGTATCAACTCTGTAACTCGATACTGTGATTAGATTAAACGTTAAAAGAAATACAAGCATACCGTAATCGTAATTTTTCTTTATGTATGGAATAAATCTCATGTATGTTATCGTCGATCCTGTTACACATGAATTATACAATGTGATTAATAAATTCTTTAAATTATGGAAATTAATCCATTTTTAAAAGCTTAAGAAGCGTTTTCTTGGATGAATATGCAGACAAACAAACAAAGTTAGATGTATGGAAAAGAAGATAACAAAAAAAACGAAATAATAAAATGAGAGGTTCAATTATTAAAATGTGGACAGTTATAATCTCTACCGTATTTTTAGAACATTTTTTATGTATATATATATATATATATATATATCATAAATTAACAACATATGTGTACAATTACATACACACGTTAATTATTTAAGAAAATATAAATGTAAAACAAAATTAACTAAATACTAATATGTGTTAATTTAGTTATAACCAAAAACGTACCGATGATGAAAATAGCAGTGCCAATGAAGATACCACCGAGAACTTTACCGGAATGAAGAGCAACAAACTCAATGAAATATGCCAAAGATCCTGCTATTAGTGTCCCTAATCCTCTATTTAATCCCTTGCGTAATGTTGCACCTGCAAATTGGCCATGATATTTTGCAAAATGTAACTTAAATATGAATCACCTAATTATTCAATTAAAAAAATCGGCCAAAAAGTGTTTTCCTTTCTGCCGTTCCAATTCCGCGAAATTAATCCATTATTGTGCAAAATTTTCAATCAGAAATTGTTGACAGAAAACAAAAATTCATAATTTTTGAATTCATAAATTTTGTTTGTTAGATAAAATATGATAGATATATTAAGTTTGTAGTTATCATGATAGCATTCAAACTACTTCTTTTTTTTTTCTGATAAATACAATACAAAGATTTGTCTGTGTATTCAAACTTTGTTTAAGAATGCCAAGTTTTTTTAAGAAAATAGATGTGTGTGTATATATATATATATATATGATGAATATGAGTAAAATTAAGATAAGATCACAGAAAAAAAATGATTATTGATATACTTACCGGCAGAGAACTCGAGAACGACAACGACGGTCATGACTGCCCAAAGTGCATTTTTCCCGACACCTTTAAAGAAAGGTTCCATGAGATACAATAAAGACACAAATGTTAAGGACACTCCTACTTTCAGAGCATGTATCACTCTCCTTGGATCTTCTTTTCCGAAATTCCATAGATTCTTTAGAGTCTTCTTCATCTTCTTCGGAAGTTCGAGAGCATTCTTCCTCTTCTTTCTAGAACCTTCATCTTCCATGGAAATTTCCATGCCCCCTTCTTCGACCTTGTTCCACATTTTCTTCTTCTTTGATCTTCTATGTTTTGTTGTTTACTACTTCAATGAATGATATAAATATATACACTATATATATAGTTTTTTTTTTCTATGTACTCTAGCGAAAACTATATGTATGTAAAAGGGTTTTGGTTTTCTTGTACTCTAGCTCTATGTATCTAGAATAGTGGGTGAACTTATAGAGTCGAGTCACTCGACCAATCAATTTGAAATTTTAATTTTAGAATACTTTTCAAAAAAATTAATATAAAAAATTATGGGTCATAAACATAATAATAATATTTTTGCTACTTAACACTGATTAACAATAATTGAAATGCAGTACAAAAATTAGAACATGGTGGCCCAACCTTAGAATAAGACATTATCCACCATAACCTAGTTAATCTCAAAATATGGTTTCTAGTTTCGTAACTATGTGATAAGTCATTGATACTATTTATGAATAAGTAAATAATTAAGTTCTGCCCAAAACAGGCATTCCTTTTTATACACAAGATACATATTAATTTAACTAATCATTGTTAAGTTTTATAACGTTCAACTCAAAACTAATTAGCAATTACAGTTAGTGAATTCTTCAATGTCTTTTACATAATATTTTAGGCCTCATCATATTTTTGATGTGAAATTCTTAATACGTTTTCTTGAGATGATGGATATTCTATTACATTTCGAACTGTCCCACTCTAATACCAACAATACTTAGATCAACAAACTGGATTCTAATATTAACTTCAAGGGCTTCTAACTTAAAATTAAATGAAAATTAGTGGATTGACACATTTTCTTTATATATTACATCAGATGTGATATAAACATATGAGAATCTCAGTGCATTTTTAGATGGAAGATGAAATGGTTAGGAGCTTTGATGTTTAACCAAATTAAGTGTTCTTTTGAGCATTTACTGGTGTTTCCAAAACTTTGATCTTATGTAATATCTAGTTCATTCATTATTAAAATCATTATTGGGGTGCACGAAACTAATTCGCTCCTTTGTATTCGTTAATACCTTTTTGGTATGCGGAAATCTTGGTTGATTATTTTTAATAAACTATTTTGTGTTAACAAAAACATTATAAGATATGAGCCAGATAAAAACACTATATTTATGACCAAATATAATAAAGGAACTAGATTTATAACAATGACCGACATACCATACAGCTATTAGGATACATGTTTTGTTTATATGTTTCATTCATGATTCATCTCACTTTTACTATTTCAACCTCAATCTTCTAAGGTCAATAGATGTTTTATGTACCTTATTCTTATGTATCTCTAAAGAGAAATCAACCTATCTGTCTTTGTTTTATCTATATGTCTACCAATATCTATAACAAATTCCAGCTAAATCCCAAAACCTTCATGGTTTTAAAGATCTCATAGTTATTATGAGAGGATTTTTCTCATAATAACTATATCTTATTATGAGAGGATTTTTCTCATACTTTTAAGATTGGGACGGTGTCTCAGTAAAAGTTTTCTATTTTTAATGGATTTCTTTGGTCGATTCGGTGTTTAATTGATAAATAAGCAGTCGACATAGAAAACAAACTTAATGGACGTCAATTTGCCCCAAAAATGAATGGACATTAATGATGCTTATATTTCTCTACTACAATGATTAATTGGACAACATTACTAGCCAACCTTATTTTGACGTTATTATATTATTTTGACCTTACTTTTATGAGATTGATAGTAATTATTTTTTTCAAACAATTTTAAGAAATTAAAATCTACAACTTATACATCTAAAGTAACAACCGATCGAATTAATTGTCGTCAAATGTATGTAAACAATGATATACTACTATTTTCACGTTTTGATTTAGTTTTTTTTCTTCTTATTACTCAGAACCCTCATCAAGTTTTTACATTTTCATGACTTTGAAATGTGGTTTAGTTATATACTATTGATGTGGTAAAATTATTTTAAAAAATGAAAGGTCAATCTACTAAAACTATTTTTGGTGCTTATTATAATTATGAGGAAATTAAACTCTATTCAACTAAAATGTTTATGTTATTCTACCATTCGACTTTTTTTGTTTACTACTCATCTTACCAGGTCAAACTATAACTTTTAAAATGATCTGTATTGAAAAAATATGAAGACTTATAAAAACTATTCAAAAATTAAAGAATTTTTTAGTTTGTACATCATATCTACCTTTAAAAATTTTAATAATTTTAAATCTACAGCTATATATAGTAGAACTGTAGAAGCAATAGTCCACTATATATAAATTTTGAAACATTTTGTTTTATGAAATCGATAATATATATAATACAATTGGGGGACCATATAACATGCTATATAATTTGTCGTTATAAAATGGAATTATGTAAAAAGGGCAAATGTGAAACAGAAACTTGCTAAAAATATCTAAGAAACCCCCAAAAAAGGTAACATCTTTTTCATAGAGATTTAAAGGTAACAGCTTATAGATTTATGATATTTTATTTTCTCTTGCGAATCTTAGTATACATAAAATATTAAAAATAAATCAAGTGGGTGATATCTTAATTTGGTTTCAAGGATACTCTCTCCTATGAGAGATTTGAGTCCCTTTATTCCCATGACCAGCCCAAATAAATGATAGGCCAAAGATGAAAGACCCAAAACTTCTTTGTTAAAATGTTATATTAATAAGCGTTGAGTGGAGTACAAGATATCTCAGGTTTTTACCCATAATGCTAATATCGGAATTTAAAAAGAATGCAGAAAATTTCGATATAACTTACCTAAAATAACGACTTTCGCAAGGCAGAAAGATATATACGCATAAGGTTAACTTCTTTCTTAGCGAATCCTTGAAAGTCACCACCTCATGTTACATACTAAAAGCTCACCATCAGGAAAATAGTTGTGCAAGCTACCATGCATTTTGTTATATCTGGAGCTCACCATTACTCTCATTAACCATCATCAAGATAGACTTCACCACTCCGTCTCTCAAGCACGTATTCTCCAAGCTCGATCGAAGTACCAAGAATATCATATCAAATGTGCATTTGGCTTTAAATTTACTTTGTCTTAGCTTTTTTTGGCTGATATAAATCCAATTTAATTTATCTCTTGTAAAACGAAACGATCCTTTTGAAGGTTAATGTAGTTAACATTTAACCCAAAAAAAGAACATAGAAATTATTTTATAGCTCTTTGCCGGCTCAAGAATATAACCGCTATTATTTACCAGCATCGCCTACAAAAGCAGCACGCAATGCCGATAACAACATATATACGACCAAACGTTTAAGAAACCCTTTTGATTTCTCTTCAAATTTTCTCGGTGAAGATATATTAAACATAGAAAATCAGTAACACTGAGAACTGGAACCTACAAATCAAACCAAAAGGATTAAGAAAAATTTTAACTAAAAGGAAATGCTTTCATGTAATGTCT
Organism: Cardamine occulta; assembly: GCA_028015245.1. NCBI lineage: Eukaryota > Viridiplantae > Streptophyta > Magnoliopsida > Brassicales > Brassicaceae > Cardamine > Cardamine occulta. The sequence continues at coordinate 21,261,616 of CM051385.1, forward strand.
TGAAGTTTCTTAAATCCACAATATGAAGCTTATGCCTTGTTTAGTTTTTTTTTTTTTTTTTTTTTTTTTGCTTAATGGGTTATACCTTGTTTAGTTATATTAAGCTTCTCCTTGAAACACTGTCCAATGGATTCAAATATTAATAACACATGTCATTTCAACGCAAAGATTTCTCCATCTTAACAGATTTTTGATAAAAAGGATCCAAATTTTGATTCTTGTTCAACTGGAATTTATATACAGCGATTGAAGTCTCAGGATCATAAAACCCGCAAAAGTCATATTTAAACTCACAAGTTCTATGGAGTCAACACTTTATTATTTCAAGAAACAGAGCAAAACAAAGCCTTACTGAGAGATCTTAATTCAGAAGCTAAAGTTTCTCCCAGTGAATAACCACTAAGATTCCTTCCTACAAAAGAAAACTATCAAATGATCATCAGAAACATTCTAATTTGCAAGAGTTCCAATGAGGATCAGAATCAACTCTTGCCCGTGATTTATTCAGTTACTCTTCTCTGTTTGCTTCAAAGCTCAAAGATGATTCTTATTCATTCCAACGTGCTCTTTAAATAGAGTACAAAAACAGAAATTGATATTAAACTAACGAACCAAAACAGGAATATAAATAAACTAAACAAATCCAAATCAAAGCTTATTGATACATATCCTACAACACCGTAGAGTAGAAGGTTTCTTTTGTCCTCTTCCTGTTTATCAAACAGTAGCAGAAAGAACCTTCCGGAAATAACAATCCGCAGAGACTGTAAGCAATTTAGTGATATTTTGAAAATGTAATTAGAAAAAAACCTAATCTGATAAGATCTTTTTTAACTATATGTATGTTTCTTGTTTAATATATAGAAAAGAAAGAAATAGAGAAGAGAAATAAAGTGATGAAAAGTTTGAATATACGATTTGGGCAAATTATTTTTCTATAAAAAGAATAGTAGAATTTCGATATATTTTTCTTGTTCAAGTATCTCAGTTTTGATGATTAAGCAACTAATTGAGAAATCTATCTTTTAAAGTTTTTCGATTTAGTTTCTAGTATTTATTGATGTTTGAGGCTTGGTAAGAGATTAACAAAAATGACCCGGATGCAAGGAAGTAAATTATTGTAGATAGATTGGGGTACGCCAATATTATAGATATTAGAACCAACCGCCACGAGACTCGAAAATTTGGAATCAGGAGATTGTGAAGTTGGGACTGTAGCCAAAGCATAACCACTGGTCTTATCATCATTGGTTATGGTTTGATCTGGTTTCCGGCAGAGTGTGAACCAGCTAGGGCCGCCTTTACAATAAGCACTCTTTAGGCACAAATAGAAACAACTCTCGGTGTGGCCCAAGAGTGATCGGGTCTTGTAAAGCTCCGGTGAAGCCAGCAGAGATCGAAAGCTTTTGGAGACGAGTGAGAGAGTCGTGCGATGATGTGAGATACCAGATCATCGGAAGTGAAGGAAATGGGGTTGGTTGCGGCGTCGACGACTGCTTCTGAAGCTTTTTTTCCGGAGACGACACTGACGGAATTAGTACGATACGAAATAGTCGTTGAACAACCTCTGCGTTTAGGGTTTTGAACAAATACGGCAGTTCTTTAGTAGGAGAAGACAACGTTAAATCATTGTTGGGCTTTTATGGGCCGTCGCTAACTATTCAAAAGAAAAGAAAGGTTATTTCATCCCACTCTTCTTCAAGAATACTCCCATCTAGGATGGGCATTCCGGTTTATAGTTCAGTTTCGGTTCGGTTCTTTCAGTTTTTCAATTTTACAAGAAATAAAATTATTTAGAAACCGTTTGAAATACGATCTGGTACGGTTCGGTTTTCTCCGGTTTACGGTTTTCTCCAATTTACGGTTTTAACCATAATTAATTTGGTTCGTTTTTTTTTGTTTCGGTTTCATTTTTTTAAGATTATTTTATAAAACAAAATGAGTCTTAGAATGCAACATAAAGAGCAATCGTAGGAAGTCCAAAAAAATAGAATCCAAATCAAATAAATAATAAACCCAAATCAAGAATCTAAAATCAAACCTATAAAACTACAAGCAAAACAAAAAAAAATTAGAGAACTTCCATCATCATCATCAGCCACGATTGTCCACCTCTTCAATCTTCATGTTGGCCATGAATCTCTGGTCAACATAGAACAAAATAAATTAACAATGAGAATTAGCATACGATATTAATATCTAAATATTTAACAAAGTATAGCTTAAGATAATTAAAAAAATAACGAATATATACCTTCCTGTAAAGAATCCATAAATTCAGTTTCTTCTACCATTTTATGAATGTTAATGCCTGCATCTGAATAAGATGACATCTTAAGCCAATTTTGTGTTAAAATCAAGGTTTTGACCATGAAAAGAGTTAATGTACTTCGATATGGGTCTAAGATGCGATCTCCTGTGCTAAAAACAGATTCAGATAAAACATTAGAAACGGGAATATAAAAAAAATATTAGTTTTTTTAAAGTTAGCTAACCTGAATATTCATTAGACTTATTACTTATCTATTATATAAGCTTATATAAAAAAATAAATTAAAAATTAAAAAAAAAACTGAATAACCGAATACTTTTACGGTTTTAAACTGAATCGAATCGAAACCGAAATAATTTCTTTAATAGTAACCAAACAGGTTTTAAAGCAAAACCGAAACCGAATCGAAATACTAATTTACGGTTCGGTTTGATTCGGTTTTTTCGGTTATGATTATTTTGCCCACCCCTACTCCTATCTCCCCACCACGTGGAACATAAAAAGAACATAAATAATGCTTCGTTGCGGTCAATGGACACAAGACAAGTTCTTTTGTAAAGATAATTATGTTGGTTCTTTAGTTATATAACTTGTCAATTAGGTATGTATGATGATATTTATATCAGTGCATAGCTTAGATTTTGCCTCGAGAATTTCTTATTGGTTTCAAATCAATTAATAAATCGGTCGGAAATTAATCAAATCGGACATTGCATTGGAAATTGCCATATTTTCTTATGGTATAAGAATAAATTGTAATAATTTTAAACCCAAAGTGTAAGAAATATTGAAGTGATAATGTAGTGAAGTCAATAAGGACATATATATTGATTACCGAGTGGCCCTAGTTTAAACATTTCGAATCCATGCAGCTATCATTAATGATTACGAGTGAGATTAATTCGTTACATGAGAATGATTTTAAAGTCTAATCGCTTAGACCATTCTTAAACAAAGAAATAAAAATGTTCATCTCACTCTTCTTCAAACATACTCCCATCTCCACACCACCTAACTCACCTCTTCTCTCCGACATAGAGAATGCTTCGTTACGGTCAATAGACACAACCTCAGTCTTAACGGGTCTCCCCCAACCAAAATCTGATCCGTACAGACCAAACTGGGGCGACCATGCAACTGAACCGATCTGTGCATCTGGTTTCATTTTCTTCGATCCCTCCACAAAGTCCTCACAGATTGACTTTATCCCTCGTGAACTCAAACTTTTAACCGAATCACTTAGGATCTCAACAGCTTTAGCAAAACCATCTTCTTCCAAAAATGTCCTCGCTTCGTATTCAAAGAAACATATCAAAAACACACAGTTCCCAAAGTATCCCTCTGGAACTTGCAGGTATAACCGATGCCTAAAGTCCGCTGCATATACAAAATGTACTGGTCTGTTCACGTTGCCTCCACGCGCTTTCACCACGCATGTCCATGCATAAGCGTAGGAGATAACAAACGTTGACAAGTGAAGCTCGAGTGGAGAGCGAGCTGATTCGTTCTTGACTCGCTCCCGTAATTTCTCTATGTTATTTGGAGTTAACTCAACCGTGGCACGAACAACGTCTGAGCTAATCTCTTTGGTGGGAGGAAGCTTCAAGCTTCTTGAGTCGTCAAGTTCCAAGAGCTTTGTATCAAGTTCGGACGGAACGTTGATGAGCGTCCGATCAAAACATGGAGTTAGATCCTCCGGTAAAAGAGGAAACTCTATGGGTTTATTGTGTTCTTGTAAACTGCAAATATAAGCCCAAGATTTTATAAACATTGTTAATGTTTTACCGTCTAGGACAGCATGGTGAGATGTGATGCCGATACATAATCCTTGGTTCGGAAATAACGTGATTTGCAAAGAAAGCAAGGACGCCGAGTCATCGGAGAATGATAACTCAGGTACCAAAGGATGTAAATCGTTCGCCGGACGTAGTCCATTGCCCGATACGAAAGAGAAGCTTGAGTCGGTCTCCGCTATGGTAAGTGATACCGTGTCATGCTTGGAGACATCTTGTGGGTCCCACGAGAGGTGGCCGGCGAGTGGGAGGTAATGGCGGAGGACAATGGAAAGAGAGAGCTCAAGTTTTGGGAGGATTAGAGAGTGGAATGAGTCGCGCGACGATGAGGTGAGTTTGTAGAAAATAACTTGTTCAGTAGGAAGAGATTTCATAAAGTGTAAGTCGAATAAGGTAAGAGGGAGATTGGAGAAGTTGATTAAGTTATTGGAGAAGTTTGTGGTAGGGGAGATATGAATGGTCTTGATCACGTTTAGTGCCATTGGGAGTAAACTGCACTCTCTTTTCAATTATCAAGACTAGTTGTAGTAAAATAAGGTTAAGATGATTGGTTTTTAATTAGAAACTTGTAGCACAAAAAAGAAAGAAAGAAAGATTGGAATCTGGTAGCGAAGATGATAAGGTTGAGATGGTTGGTTTTAAATTGGAACCTTGTCGCGAAGATGATAAAGTTGAGATGTTAAATCATTCTAATTAAGAAAAAAGTTAATGGTTTTTTTTTTTTTTTTCTGGTTTATGAATTTAGGTAATAGAAACAAAAAAGTCACATTTTGATAATAGCACATCTAAAACGTGACTGCTTTTTCGAGACGCATCATTAATCTTCGAGGAAGATTCAAATTCCAGTGATCAAGATGATGAAATTGAGCCTCATATTAATGCACCAAGTCGAAGGAAGAAAATAATATTTAAAGCATGTGCACTAGGGGTTGTAAGTGAGGTTCTCACTAATTAAAAAAAAATATATATATATATATATTATATATATTAAAAATAAGAAATAGAAATGAGAATTAATTCTCATTTGAGAGATTTGTAAAACTCATTTGACAAATATCACAATCTTATTGGTTTTGTTTTATTTTTTTATTTAAAATAAAATAAATAATTAAGTTATATTAAAATAATATATGTGAGAGAATATAAAATTTCTATGTGGATTAATAGAGAATCTGGCTTGTCAAAGATCTCTATAATATTGTTTAAAGGGAAAATAGCATAAAAATCTTCAACTTTATAATTTTTTCCAACAAAAACCTCTAACTATTTGTGTTTTCAAAACAAACATTCAAGTTGATAAAATTTTCCAACAAAAACTTCAAACTATTTTTGTTTCCAAAACAAACATCCAAATATAAAATTTTACTTATTTAACCCCTCAAATTCTCAATCTTGATCCCAATGAAGGTTAATTGACAGTCAACGATAATTCCGCAAACGCATTTTAACTATTTGTTAATTTTGTCAGTTTTGAATAAAAATCATAGATGAAAAACTGAATCTTAAGTCTGATTGAGGATTAATTGATAATCAACGATAACTCCAGTTAACACAGCAAACGCCTATTAAATATTTATTAACTCCGTCAGTTTCGAATATGAACCCTATATAAATAGATTTTCTGTAATTGTAAACTCATTTTCTCCTTAGTAAATAACTAAATAACAACAAAAATACGTAAAAAATGGACAAACATAGTTAACAGGAGTTATCGTTGACCGTTAGTAACCCCTCAATGGGGTTCAATATTAGAAACTTGAAGGTTTAAGTAAACAAAACTTTATAGTTAGATGTTTATTTTGGAAACAAAAATAGTTTGAGATTTTTGTTGGAAAATTTTATCAATTTGAATGTTTGTTTTGGAAACACAAATAGTTAGAAAAAGTTAGAAAATTAAAGGTTTTTTAATGGTATTTTTCCTTGTTTAAATGAAGAAGATCTCTTAGTTGTGTTAGTTTCATGTTATATACTGATATATCATTTATTCACATATGCAGCATTTTAGATTCATCCAATGTGTTTACTTACATTTACATAAAATAAATAAATATTTAGGAGTTACTATGTTTATGTAACATGCTAATTAAGTGTGTGATGCTAACAAATTACTAAATTAGTTTTCGGTTTTGCTTTATTTATAACGAGAAACATATCAAAAATAATTTTATCATTCATATTGATTTACGACACATTGTTTTCAAAACGGAAGCGCAAGCTTCCAATGTATTTTGGAATGAAGTTTTTTGAAAGCGACATAGAAGTGATATTCCGGAAACCTTAGAGAGTTTCCGATTCTGATTTCGAAGTGGGAAATGGACCTCCGACGAAGCTTCTGTACTACCTAAAATTATAAATAGTAAAAAGCGAACAAAATGGTAATTAATCACTAAACAGCTGTATTTTTAATCCAAAGACTAAACTTTTGCAAATTAAAGATAAATGGGGATGATCGGTAGTTGTCAAACATTGGGATTTCGAATTGGGATGTGCAAGATAAAGATGCCACGAAAATAATTAACTATAATCCGATTTTTCCATTTAAATATATTCCACTGTGAAACCACAAGAAACGTTGGACTCATTTTCGACCTAGCTGGTTTAAACTCTACACAAAACGATCAACACATTGGATTTGCAAGATTGTATGGTTTAGGATCGAGCCACGTAGCTCTGGTTAAAGCCTCATTTAGTAGCATGTTTTAACATGAAAAAAAAAATGGATGGTTCTATCAAACCTACAAAATTTCGAATACGACACGTCGACATGGGTCATTATCATGTGTCGATATTCAGATCATAAAAATAGCTGGCGATGTGGACTCATGGTCAGAGAACATGTGAGATGTTAGAAATGATTAATTTGATTAGTTGAATGATATTAATTTAGAAGATTTGAGTATGGTGATTACAACATATAATTTGAAGCAAAACTATTTGATGGAGTTGATAAAATTGAGAATGATTTTGATTTTGGTTTTGATTTGAATTATATTATTTTGAATTATTTATGTTTCGTGTTATAAAAATGTATTGAATTTGTGTTATTAACATTTTTAATATAATATGATATTTAATTATATACATGTGCATATATGTGTATACATTTTTAACATGTACCTGCTTCCTATTTTTCTTAAAAAAATTGTTTTTGTCCTTCCACTTCCGCGTATCCGCTTCCGATTCCATGTAACATAGATTTATATAATTGAATAGATTTGGAATTTTTGTTATCTAAGATAACCCAAAAACAGTTAGGGTAACCTCTTTTTATTTTTAATGCTAAAATAATGTACTTTGGATATATTTTTCTTATAATATCAAAATTCTCCTTTCTAACTAACAAATATTTATAGTTATAATTAAAACTACATTTTAGTATTTTTTTTACCTAAAAGATTTGATTAGAGTAAGAAAAAAAATTCGAAAAACCTAAAAATCATTATAAAAGTCTGCCAAATATTAGCACACTCCCAAAAATCAGTACATTTTATCAAATGCACGCAGAAATTACCAAATATTCATAGAGTTTTTCATATGTCCGAAGAATCTGTCATATGTTTGCAAAGTCTGTCATATCCTCATAAAATCTACCAAAAATCTTGTGGAGACATCTAATCGCAAAGTCTACCAATTATTATGCAAACTTTGCAACATTTTGTTTCAACTTCTAATGGAAGCTTCATTTGATATCTTCTTCCTGCTTCAGAATCAAAATCGGAAATGGAAGCTCTTGGAAGGTTTAGAAAGCTTGTTTTCATGGTGCTTATAAAAATATCATTTTAAAATCGTGTTGGAACCTTGTGCTTCTGTTTTGATAGCTATTATTTTTATATGTTTTCTTATTTTATTAAAAAATTGAGAACTAATATAGTATTATTTTTGTATTTGTGCATATCATTTTCATCTTTATCTATTATTTTAATCATATGAAAATGTTGAAAGTGATTAATTTGATTAGTTAAATAACGCTATTTTGGAAAATTCCGAGTCTACTATTTTGGAATATTAATTTGATTAGTGTACTGATCTTTCTTTTGACAATATAAGTTTGAGGTGGGTTTTTGATTGAGTTAAAATGAATATGGTGATTCTTTTTTGTCATCTTTGACATAAATATCTCATAACTGAGACACAAAATAGAGTCCAAGAAACAAAAACAAAGCATCAAGCTCACAAAAAAAGACAGAGCAACACGCTCCTAATCAAACCAAGCGAAAAAGCTTTTAAACAGAATAGACCCAACAATAAACCTTCAAGAGCTCATTAACAAGAATGTAGCCAGACCGGTCCCCCTAGAGCGAGATATGCATCTTGTGTCACACTCTTTGCGATTTTCCGAGCAATAGAGTTGGCTTGTACTAAAGCTTGTTTAACCTGCCACGACTCCAAAGCTTCAGATCACAATAAATCAAGTGATTTAGATTTTTCTCTCTGAATTATTTTTAGTTGAGTTGTGTAAAAATGTTACGCTGAATTTATGTTATTCATAATAAACTTTTAATACATTAGATATTTAATTATATATATATATATTGAATTTATGTTATTCATAATATTTTTAAAATTGTATAATGTTTTCATGTTTAATCTTAATGTATATGTTTCCAACACGTATCCGCTTCCTAATTTTTTCAAAATAATTATTTTTACACTTTTATACACTTCTGTTTCTGCATACACACTTTTGATTCCATGCAGTTTAGGTTGCCATTCATGCAAATGTACAGAATCAGGGGCGGACCCACCTTAAAGAGGATGGGTGCACGTGCACCCGCTAAAATATATATAAGTGCACCCATTATCTGTATGAGATCAGTGGTTCAAATCCACACTCTATCATTTTGAACCCATTATAATTTCCTTCTGGATCTGCCACTGTACGAAACATATGTTTGGAAACCGCTCATAATAGAATATTTACTATTGTACGTTTAGTAAACCGTTGGTTGGAGTTTTATAACAAAATTGATTTTGATAAGGTATATCGTTTTAGATTTTTTTTAAGTGATGAAATCTATAAATTTTAACCACTTTATCCAGTTACTTGTTAAAAATGAACTGCCGATTTGGATAACCAAACCATTTTAATTTATAAATTTCTGTTGATAAAATAAATTACTAGCCAACCATCATTTTTACCCAAACCATATTTTCCTTTATGCTATTTCTTATAGTTTTAAACAAAAAAATTTCAATTTTCAATTAAAAAAATCAATTATTTTCTTATTACAAGGAAAAAAAAACACTCAATATGGTAGTTCCAATCTGACCCAAATCACATTTTAGGTCTTAGAGTGGGTTAGGTCAATCTTTTTTTTTTTTTGGTCAAACCTATTTTCATTTCAACATAATTGTTTTAATCCCCACAAAAGAGGGTACACCAAGGTATAGGAAGCCAAATGAAACATAGACAAACCAACACAAAAGTTGTACGAAAAGGAAAGTTAAACGCTACAAAAATGCTCATATAGAGCTTTAGGGATAGAGGCGCGCTCAGGGGCTCAGCCGAGGTAGTAAACCAGCAAGAATATCCAATCAAGAAGTCTTCTTCATCTTGATAATCTTGGTTGAATCCACACCAAGATAGAGATACAATCTTCCGAGAAGTTGAGATCAAATTGTCAGCACCATCAACTGCTGAACGAGAAATGAATGCACTCTAGCTTCGGCTTCAAGCAGAACATCCTTCAATAATGCTCTCTGAAATGAAACCACTAAAATCAAGTAGCGTATATGGGAGGAGAAAACACTCCATAAAGAAGAAATCAGGACAATGACTGTCTGGAGAAATCAGATTCACTGGTAAAGTACTACTGAGAGGAGATCCTAGTCCCAACTGCCAACAAAAGAAAGAGACCTCCCTCATAGTGAGACCGATAGAGAATCTGCATACTGCAGGCGGTAAAGAAGCCACAATAGGGCACACAATTCATAGAAACCATCTCAAACAAACTAGAGAATCTGCATACTGCAGTTGACGTAGCGAAAGCTAGATAGATGCAATAATCTTATTTAGTCGAAAAATATCTAAGATCAATGTCTTCTTAAATTCGTTGAGATCTCCCAGAATCTACCGAAAACAAAGGTTAGAGAATACTTTTCTCTGAAAAGTTCAAAGCTCTTTAATTTTAATAATAACCAACCGAATAATACAATAGCCTAGAAGTCTATTTATAATAAAACCCAAAAACCCTAATAAACTATGAAAAACCCTAAAGATAATTACAAGGGAAATAAGACAATTACTAGAATTAATTAAATAACTAAAATAATAATATTGAAGGAGGGTTGGAGATGTTACAGCCATGACGGTGGTCGGAAGGGGGCAAGCTTTTTGAGTCGCCGGAATACTTTTGACTATTAAAGCGCTAAGAACGACAACCAACAAATGGCTCAAGTTAACTTTTGGACATACAAACTTTAATGGGCTCACCAATCCCATTAATAGAAGATCAACACTAAGAAGGAGGGTTGGAGATGTTACAGCCATGACGGTGATCGGAAGGGGGCAAGCTTTTTGAGTCGCCGGAATACTTTTGACTATTAAAGCGCTAAGAACGACAACCAACAAATGGCTCAAGTTAACTTTTGGACATACAAACTTTAATGGGCTCACCAAGCCCATTAATAGAAGATCAACACTCTGGCCCACTTTGGTAACTGAACCGGTGGTTGAACGGAGCAGCGTGACCTTGTATGAGAGGATAGTCTCGGTAGACAGGGAACCATCGTAAGGGTTGCCTGAGGAAGTCACCAGAACAGTAACAGTTCTCACTAACATAGCAAGGGAGAGGCTAGCTACTAACTTGGCGGAAAGCTGTATAAAATCAGTATCTAACCACAGGATAAAGCGGTTTGTCATTCGCAGTTACAGTTTAAAAGTTATGACTATTTTCCCTAGACGTATCTGTGAAGAACCAATCTACATAGTGACCAACTTCGGAAGCAATTTCCCGTCATACTGTAAGGAACCAGAAAATGTTCTTTATACCTTTAGATAGATCACATTGTCAAGTTTCCAGAGCGGTTATTAGATCTCAAATCGGAGGCCTGTAGCAAGAGATAAAGAGTAGAATCCTATAGGAGTTTCTAATGGTGAATATGGGGAGTTGTACCAAGAAGACACATATGGAGCCTTACACAACACCTATTGATGTGAATATGAAGAATCAATGGTTTTATTAACAAGGATTTCGCCATTTTCAAGGTGATAGACCTAAAAACATAGTTATAACTCTTTAATATACAAATGAGAGTGAATAGAAGAAGTGTTGAAGTGTAGTCTGAGGACTTTAATCTCTCACAACCGTTTTGAAATGTTCAAGAGCCACTACATAGTGCCATTGTATGCTCTATACTGGGTTTGAGTGGTGAAACTTCATTAAAAGCTTAGATTTAGCCTTTTAGCTCTCTTGATGATAAGATTAAGCATGCCACTAAGGTGTAGAAGTCGATCAACGAAAGAAACAAGCATTATAGCTTATTGCATAGTTTTGTTTATTCTTAGAATCCTATAGGAGTTTCTAATGGTGCATATGGGGAGTTGTATCAAGAAGACACATATGGAGGCTTACACAACACCTATTAATGTGAATATGAAGAATCAATGGTTTTATTGACAAGCATGTTGCCATTTTCAAGCTGATAGACCTAAAAACATTGTTATGACTCTTCAATATACAAATGAGAGTGAATAGAAGTGTTGAAGTGTAGTCAGAGGACTTTAATCTCTCACAACTGTTTTGAGATGTTCAAGAGCCACTACAAAGTGCCATTTTATGCTCTGTACTGGGTTTTAGTGATGAAACTTCATTAAAGGCTTAGATTCAGCCTTTTAGCTCTCTTGATGACAAGATTAATCATGCCACTAAGGTGTAGAAGTCGATCAACGAAAGTAACAAGCATTATATCTTATTCCATAGTTTTGTTTATCTTAGAATCTCATAAGAGTTTCTAATGGTGCATATGGGGAGTTGTATCAAGAAGACACATATGGAGGCTTAAACAACACCTATTGATGTGAATATGAAGAATCAATGGTTTTATTAACAAAGATTTCGCCATTTTCAAGGTGATAGACCTAAAAACATAGTTATGACTCCTTAATATACAAATAAGAGTGAATAGAAGTGTTGAAGTGTAGTCTGAGGACTTTAATCTCTCACAACCGTTTTGAAATGTTCAAGAGCCACTACATAGTGCCATTGTATGCTCTGTACTGGGTTTGAGTGATGAAACTTCATTAAAAGCTTAGCTTCAGAGCAAATCTGACCTTACCGAAACCATGATGAGACGAAGTGATAACCCACGGGAGAATAAGGTTGGAGCTCACCGGAAACCTCAAAGACGACGGGGGAGTAACAAGGATTTCGGTCGGAGAGCAAGATACAACGACGACGGGAAGCGGAGGCGGAGGCTTCAGGAGAACAAGATGCATAGACGGCCGGAGGTGGAGGCGAAAGCTTGTTCTGAACGGAGACACTTCATTGTGTGGCTGCCTCGGGGAAAGGGCCAGAGAGGAAAACTTAGGGCGACCTCAAACAGACTGGGTCAGGTCAATCTTCACCTAACAATGTTTTGGTGATCCAACAAGCTCTTGCTATCAAATTTGCTAGTCTGCTTTATAATTTATAATTCAGAATAACCAATGAGCCACCAACTTCATCATACTCCACTAATGTGTCGAGTAACCCATTTTGAGTCGTACATTACTCCACCGACTTCACGTGTCATATGCAGTCTTACATTTTTATTCAAATCTTTTTCTTAAAAATTAAATTTCCTTCTTATGTTTAATTAGACCTTCTATTGTCTTGTTACATTTATTGTTACAATTAACCTTTTTAACTGTTTATTCTATCTCAAAAAGCTAATATGTTTTGCTTTTTCTTTTTGAAAAGTTCTCATATTCTATTTAAAGTATTTTCTATTGTATAAATTTTTACTAAATTTTTATTATATATATAAGTATGCTTATGCAAACATGTGAACTAATTAATATTAAAATATGATATTTTAAAATTCATACCTATTTCAAGTAAACTATTTAATTCTGTATTTTTAATAAAAAAATTTTTGTAGTTCTTAGAAAATTAATTCCATTAAATTTGTATTTTAACTATTAACAGAAATAATATTGATTAAGCTGCATGAATACGTAAAATAACTTTAATTTTTATATTAAAATGAATATGTATTAATTAATTGTGTTATTAAATTTATATTTTATTGTAGATTTTTTGTATGCTGATGTGGAAATCTACTCTTCCTATAGTATGATTCAACCAAAAAAAAAAAAAAAAAAAAAAAAAAAAACTAAATTTCAAAAAAAAAATAACTACCGAAATGATCAATTCCCATCATCGAAAAGAGAGAATCGAATCAAATAAGAAATTGAACCGAAACAAATTAAACCAAAACCAAACCTTATCATACCGATCGATTCATTGGATTGTAACTTCTTAAAACTAATGACTGATACACTATAATATGTGGAAATCCATAGCCACCAAAATGAAAAGAATTTTCAAGATTATGAGTTTTGAATAACCAACAAAATAATTTTAACTTAACCGAAAGATTGTGAACCTCGTCCAAACCAAAACTGTTCGTAACCGTACTTGTTCACTCCACACCAACCACTAGATTCCCCGGCTTCTCCACTCGAACCTCCACATCCGTCCGATTAACATTACTATCGTACTCCTTGAAACAGGCGATCGTTCCCAGCTCCTCCACTTCCTTAATCACATGGTCAAGTCTTGCTACCATTTCCAATAGAAGCGATGCAAAGGCTGCAAATGGTAACGCCTCCGAGAATTCAAGACTCGTCATCACCACAATCTTGCTCAGCTGTTGCCTCAAAATCTTCCTCTCGCTAGTCGCCGCCGTTGATCTCCGTTGTAACGTATCAGCCCTTAGTCTAGAATCGGCACCGTTTGGTGCAAAACGTGACATGCGATCGCCACGTGGCGTTCCAGTGTTTTGACTCGAAGCGGCAACGTCTTGGTCAAGATGTGTACCGTTGTGTTGTGTAACGGTAACGTTTGGGTTATGTCTACCGCTATTGCCTTGATAAACGGTGCCGTTTTGGTTAGAGCGGAGGAAGAGTTTAGGTTGTGATTTGATGGCTGTGTTGAGATCTTGTAATGCTACTTGGAGACTGTCGGAGAGAATCTCCGGCGAACAGTGACGTCGGTTTTGAATGCTTGCGGCGAGTTCCGATAGAACCTTTGAGATTTCTCCGGCTAGTCTTACGCAAGGATCCTTGAAGAGTCCACGAAGAGACCTCGGAGTCTTCAAAATTAACATGTATCAATATACAAAAAAACGAAACTATACGTTATAATTTATGTTTATTCAGGCCCGTCTCAAAGCTATGATGGACCTCTGGCAAAACCAAAAAAGTAAATTAAAACCTCTTAATAAATAACATTTTGAAAAAATGAGCCTTTAATTTTAACCTTAAACTTTTTTAAAATTAAATTGAATTTGGGTCTATAGCATTTGCCAACCTTGCCGACCCCTAGAGACGGATAGTAAATCTATAACTTTATTTTATTCCACAATTGCCGAAATGAACGAATAGCAAAATAGAATAGAGACTAAAGAGTGTGTTCAGATTTCAACATGTTCTGATCATTATACCTTTTGCATTTCGGATACTAATGTAATTTCAAAATAACATGACAAAACTACATTCAATATTTTTCATTATGTGATTTTGGAAAGTGAAAAAAAAAAACACGCCATATGTTAACATGAATGACATACCATATGAGCAACTAACATGTATTGTTTTTTTGATAAATGCCAACATGTATTGTTAGAAACAAAAATGTTCTCTTATCAATCCATTTGACTCTATTGTATTACCTCATTAGAAAACTTCATAGTCATTTACCTAATCATATTCCAGAATTTGATGATCTAGCTATTTAATTAACCCTGTGATTTAATAATAGTTTAAAAACAAAACGAAAAATTTAAAAGTTACCTGAATCTCGGTTTTTAAACAACCATGAAGAGCAACAACAATGTAACCAAACTGACGAAGAACAGATCCAACTTTAACATAATGTTTCCCTGGAAATCTATGACAATGCCTTGTGTGCCTTGGCTCCCAACTTGCATACATTGCCTATATACATATGTTCATATATATTCAAAAATTTGTTTATAGAGTTTGAAGAAATGTTCTATATAAATAACTTACGAGTGCTTCATCGGTGGATTTGGAATCCAAAACAGCCTTGTATCCATTATAGATCGTGTCTTCTGATAAATCTGATGTTTCTGCATCTTTCTCCTCCTCCTCAAAATACTCATTCACACATGCTATAAAAAAACACCATATAATTGTAATAAAATGAAAAAATTGCACTAGTTTTCAGTTAAAACATATCGCATATAAAAAGATCAATATTAACAAAATTTGCTAATTTATTATTAGTGTAAATAGCCTTTGTATGTAGTTTCTTGTAACCTATGAGTCCGTACTGGTCAATTATAAAATATCTCTTTTCTTATATTCCAAAAAAAAATCTTCTTCTAAATTTGTAAGAATTTCACATCGCAAGTAAAATGAGAGCCAAAGTAATATATAGCAATCTATTTTGAATGTATTATATATAAGCATGTACCTTCAATGGAACAAGAGAGGCCTTGTAGCTTCGCGACAGTGGTCTTGTGAAGGTCCTCACCAGACCATATAGGAAAAACCAAAAGGCTCATGCAAAGGCAAATACCAACACCCATGGCTATAGTATAGAATCTCTCATGTGCAATCTTAATCACAGTATCAACTCTATAACTCGACACTGTTATTAGATTGAACGTCAACAGAAATATAAGCATGCCGTAATCGTAGTTCTTTTTTATGTAAGGGACAAATCTCAAATATGTTATCAACGCTCCTGTTACATAAGAAACACATGAATAGTTATTTCATAAGTATCGGAAAAATGTTGTTATAGATATTTTAAGTATTTGAAAACATTATTTGTTAGATGCTTTTTGCTTGAATTGCAACCGAAGCTAGAGAATCTAATAGTTTGATTAATACAACGTGGGTTGATTGTGAAATAATTAAGAGAGTGATAAAGAAAAAAAATAAACTAGTACATACCAATGATTAAAACCGCAGCGCCAATGAATATAGCTCGGAAAATCTTGCCGGAGTCATTAGCGACAAATTCAATGAAAAATGCCAAAGATCCTGCAATTAATGTTCCTAATCCTCTATTAAGCCCTTTGCACAGCGTTGCACCTGAATTTATATAAACGCATGAGCTTACACAAAATATTCATACACTAATTAAGCACTATAGGCATTATTATGAGCAAATAGTATTAGATTTAGCATCGGGTTTCATCGAAACACCGGACTAATCCTGAAAATAATAAATCCATAGGAAAAAGTTTTTGACAAGTCCATCATTCCATAGGTAAATAATATAAACAAAATCAAACGAGTTTTAAAATACAATTAATTTTAATTAAGTGTTAACTATAATTACCGGCAGAGAACTCGAGGACGACAACGACGGTCATGACTGCCCAAATAGCACTGTTCCCAATGCCTTTGAAGAGAGGCTCCATGAGATACAATAGAGACACAAGTGTTAAGGAAACTCCAACTTTTAAAGCATGTTTCACTCTCCTTGGATCGTCTTTTCCAACTTTCCATATATCCTTGAGAACGTTCTTGATTTTCTTTGGAAGTTCAAGAACCTTCGTCTTCATCTTTTTAGAGCCTCCTTCTTCCATATCCACGGTCCCTTCATGGACCTTGTTCGACATTTTTTTCTTGTTCTGTTTTGTGGGTTCAAAATGAGAAATGCCAATGTTGAATATGAAAGAGTTTTAATGTCAGTGTACTTTCTATATATAAATGTAGGCATATATGCATAATATATGCAATGACATATATAGAAAACTAGTTGGCTCGAGAAAGCAAATAATGATTTAATACGTGTCGTTTTTTATGTATCTATGTATTTATTTCTCTGGAGATATTTTGTTGGGAGGGATGAAGGTCTATTTTTATAGCTTTATAATTAACTAAACTTTAGTAAAAACAATTCTTAGATATATAATAATTTGTTATTTTTAAGAGGATATGATTTAGTGATGACGTTAAAGACGACAAAAACACATGTTTAAAAAAACAAAAAAATATCATTTTTTTTTCCTGAAAATGTAAATAGCATTGATAATTTAGCAAGAAAACTATATTTTTTCTTTGTTAGAGTTAGCTTTTGTATTTGTTTTTTCTTTGTTGTCTTAATAATTCATTTCATACGCTAACCTTAACAGAACAAATGGATTTTAATAATCTTAATGTACAAGTGATGAGAGATTAGATTGAAGGGTTTTTACATGACTTGCAATACTTTGATGGTGATTGAAAATTTTTTTTTATTTTTTTTTTTTGCCAAAAAAATAGGGGAAAGCAAAAAGTCAAAATAAAAATAAAAATATTAAAGGTTTTTCAAAAAAAAAAATTAAAAATTATATTGGCTGTTTATTACTCCATCCGTTTCGAAATATAAGATGTTTTGATTAAAACATACATATTAAAAAGTATTTTTATTTTAAAAAATATTATTTAATATATAAACAAAATAAATTTAATCAACCATAAAAGAAAATTTTAGACTTTTATTGGTTATACAATATTCAATAAAGTATAAAATTGCATAAAAATGTGAGAATATTTTATATTTTAAAATATCAATAAAACCTTTTAAATATCTTTTATTATAAAACAGAGAGAGAGTAATAAACACTAGTAATGGACGTTTCATATTGCAGGTGAAACATAAACTAAAGATCATAATTATTTTTAGGTTCACCATTCATGTGAATGCATGTGTCACCCAATTCATATAAATAATCAAAATATATTCTTGTGCGCAGATCTTTATCGGATATCTTATTTTGCTAGAGAAATATAATTTGTTTTCTGTTTTTTTTTTTGTTAAAAATATAAATTTGTTTTCTGTTTATCCAAAGAAAAAATGTTTTCTAAAAAAATATATGTTTTCTCTGACAAAAAATTAACAAATCTTCATCTTAATGTAGGCAAACTTATTCACTTCTCTATTTATTTAAAAACTTATCTAGCGATCTTTAAATTGTGATGGTGTTAAGAGTCATAATAAAGCCAAAAATTAGAAGTGGTTTCGAGTATCAGACAAATGAGTTGGGATTTTCAAATTTCGCTGTCGCTTTTAACCTAACTCATTGAAAATCTTAATTGATACTATTTTACACAAGTGAAAATAAATTTGATTACGTGGGTAAGAATTTGTTATCAACACGACTAAGACTTATAATATAACGAAAAAAAAGACTTATAATTTTGTCGTGTTATGTTGAAATATTACTATTTGTCCACAACCTGGTGACAGCAGAAGACCGAAAAAGAAAGAAAATATTATCAAAATAATTAATTAAATTGATCTACTATGACTCATCAACGTAATAATCATACAATTACTAGAAAATAGGTAATCATCCAATAATAAATGTATAATTTAATCGCGGCGATTGGGACAGAGCCAATATAAAATTAAGGCTACTATGATGATATGGTTTCCTCGTAGATATTTTGTTTTTTTCCTAAGTCATCGGTCTTAAAATAGTTATTAACTTTGAATTTTCAATCACATCACATAGATACCGATGTTAGCGATTGATTAACATAATATTACAAGAATATACGAAAGTTTTTTCATGCCGTTTGGCACATTATACTTTCGCAGATTAGTAATGTTGCTGTATGTTTGCATCTAAGAAAGTCTAAAATAAATGATCATTGACTCAATAGAATGGACCTTTTTTTTTTTTTCATAGCGATTCCAACGTTCACACATTGCTGGTGAAAAAATATCAGTTTCCTACAATTTAATTCTTGCACCGGCGGAATTTGGGGATAGATTTGTGACAAACAAAAATAATTTCCTTTGGGTTTTACATTAGGCCTAGGCATAAAACTGGATCCGGAAATCCTATCCGAGTCAATCCAGAAAAAGAGGTCAGGTTCGATTCGATTTGACTAACTATAATAATCCGAATGAATCTTAAATAAATTTATTTCAGTTTTCGATTCGATTTTTGGTTCGGATAGGAACCGAAACATGAATGGATATCCGAAAAACCCAAAACAATACGATATAAAGATTTTCAGATAATTTCGGTTTTCATAGGAGCTTTATAAAAGTTTTCGGAAAATTCGGATTTTATAGGGGTTACTGGGGTTTCCAAGTTTGAAAACCAAACTTAAATATGTTCCAATTCCATGTTGGGTTTTAATTAAATTTTGATAATTGATATGAACTCGATTAGACTCGAACCAAAGCAGATTGAAAAATTTTCAGTTTCTATTTGGATCCAAAACATCTCTACCCAAATAATCCAACACAATCCGAACTAAAAATCCGAATGTCCGGACCTAGCTTATTGGTTTTGATAGATAATACAAAGTGGTTCGAAACTAGTAGATTGTGAAATTTCAAAGACACTAATGGCAATTTATTTACATGCAAAAGAGATTAATGGTGCGCAATTAGAATCAAATTTTAACAATCATCCCTTTGTATTTTAATTTCATAACGAGAATTAGGAAAAAAAAACATAATATTTAGTAAGCAAAAGTTGAGGTTTTGTGTAAGAAAAGGATCATACGTATGCACACAAATAACTTGTAATACACACTTCCAACAATTGCTCATACGATTTAACACAATCCCAAAGAGAATTACTGTCTATTTTCAAAAACAAAATTCACAGTTAAATAACATTTTAAGTCCTGAACAATAAAATCAAGAATCTAATCGATTGATCTTGGAGATTAAAATTTGCGAGTGAAACACATGTTCTAACTTTTCTCTGATTCAATCACAATATTCAGCAAATCTTTCTCCTTTGGTGTTCATAGTTCAATGCATTAATGGTTGAAGTTTCCCATCAGAAGATAACACTAAACCTCTCACTTTTGCAGCTTTTGTTTTGCATTTTCTTGGCAAAGTCTTACAGTTTTGATCTTCTAAGAATTCATCTGCAACATCTCCGTCTTCATCAATCCTAAGTCGCATTGAGTACCAACGCAGTCCCTGATCCAAAAAAAGAAGGTTCGATAGTAAAATTCACGGTTAAACTAAGTTGAGTCAATGATGTTGAAGTATTAGCTAATGCCATCAATAAGAACTCAGTGAACATATGCATATCATCTGACTAATCTTGGCCGAAACCAAATTCTCTTGCTCCTTAAAGACTCAAATTACCGTCTTTCTCTACCAATATAACTATATAAGAATCAACTCTATCTATCTTAGCCTTGTAAGTCATGATCAATAAGAATAACCAACCATCGAGATATGAGATTATACTTTTCCTAGTAGAGTGATACTGAAACTACTTGCTTCTAAAAACTTACTTTTACCACAACTAATCAATCAATCAAGCTAAGCATATATCCTTGGCTTGGCATAATCTTTTAAGAACTATTCACTAATTTGACATACGTTAAAAGAGACTGCGAGCTAACAATTACAACGAAACCTAATTCAATAAGCTCATTCGGGGAATTGAGAAAACCAAACAGAAATGACAAATGTAAATCCATCTACAGAAGAGTATAAAGTACTGTTTTTGAAACATAAACACATCGAAGCCAATTTTAACCCATACTAGAGTTAAAATCAGAGCAAGGCACTGCCATAGAGAAAATGACAGTTATAAACGTTCATCAATGTTAAGCTACAGAATCATGTCATACTAATGTTTATCAGTATTAAGCTACAGACTCGTGTTCATACTAATGTTCATCAATGTTAAGCAACAGAATCATGTCATACTAATGTTTATCAGTGTTAAGCTACAGACTCATGTTCATACTAATGCTCATCAATGTTTAAGTTACAGACTCATGTTCATTGTTTGAACCATACTAATGTTCATCAATCTAAAGCTACTAAAATTTCAAAAACTCACAAACCAATTCATCATCCATCCAACTTAGTATGATCAAAACCAAAGACATAAATCAACAATCATACTACAGAACAAACCTGAAATTGCAATATGTAAGACCACATTACACGTCCTCATAAAACTTAACCATAAATCATAAACTAGCAATTCAAATATCCTCAAATGAATTTAATCAACCAAAAATCGATTAAAAAAAAGACTAACCTGAATACCACCATCTGAAGCAGCACAAGGCTGAAGAATAGGACCAGGATTAGACCTTTCAACAGCAACTTGAACCGGAACCCCAAAACCTTTCCTTGGAAGTCCAGTTTCACGGAATCTAGGTTGATTCTCCTCCCGATGTTTATCTCCATCACCGGAGACAGTTCCAGTGCTATCTCCACCATCACCATCTTCTTCTCTTACAGCTCCATGCCCACCACCATCGGTATGCCCAAAACCCAAAATCCCCGTTAACTTCTTCAAAAAACCCATTAACCCCAAAATCAAATTCGATCCAAAGCTCTCAACTTTACAACTTTTTTTTCTCAAAATTGATGCTTTCCCAGAAATTGAGGATACAAATCGAAATTAGGGTTTTCGAATATTCCCTATCCTTCCGATTTCTACTTTCTACGATCGCCTCTTAATCCAATAATATTCATTATTGTAATCAAAACTCAGAAATTTCTGTAATTTATCTTTGTTGTGAACACTGTTTATCTTCTTCTGCAACAAATACAATAAAAATTGAAACTTTTTGGATCAAAGATGGATCGAGCAAGATCTTTATTCTTGCTTTACCCTTTGTATAATTTAACGGCGCGGTATATAATAAATAAATATTTCATATTATTTTAATTTTTTATGAGGAAAAAAATTCACTTTTGCGATCCATTATTACAAAGTTCCGTGTTAATGTTAATTAATTGACAATTAAGAACTTTTATTACGTTGTAGTGATCAATTTTGAAAAAAGACAAAAAATACACACACATTAAAGCAATTTTGGATAAGAGGACTCATGTAATCAAAGTTTGTCTATGTTTGTAAAGATAAGAAAACAACTAATGACTAAATCATATTCTTTTCGTAGTTGTCACTAATTAGCAGTCTACGCAACGATTAAAAAAACTTAATGCTGCAAATGGTTGCATTTAGAAAGAACAAAATCTACAATAAAAGTAGACTCTTTTCAAGTTTTACCATTTATGTTAAAGTTAGGTATTCATCTCATTTAGCTTTAGTTAGGAAAAAAAACTTAAGGGAAACTATTCTTCTCTATTTATTTCACTATTTTATTATTCATTCATCAACAACATTTGCATCCTAATCCTAAAAAATCTCATTTTATGGGAGAGTAAACAGCAATTAAGAATTTAAGATTCATCGGCCCGGAATCGAATAAAACTAGCCCATTTATATTTCTCGGCCCATTCCAATACGACGACTTATTTCAATATTTTTCTTTCTATTTTTGTTTTTCATAAAAGAATAATAATATCGCATTTCAGTTGTTCAATTCCGTCATCGTCTTCTTCTTCCTTCGTCCGTCGCCGAGATCTCGTCGAAACTCCGATTTGGAATCTTCGAATCTCCTTAAACCAGATCGTCTGATTATTCGATCTGCGTTTCAAATTCCTTAGATCGAAGATGCCGGTGGCTGCTTCCGCCATCTACTTCCTGAATCTCCGTGGCGATGTACTCATAAATCGCACATACCGAGATGACGTTGGGTGAGCGAGCTTCTCTTTTCTTCACCGTCGATCTATTAAATTTACGATTTCGCTACATTTTCAGCTGTGTTTTTTTATTCATATCGCTTCTAAGTAGTACACTTCTAGAATTTTAGCTGTGAGATTTGAGATTTTTGGATTTGATTTGATTCAAGAGCTAATCTAAATGAGTAGGGGAAACATGGTGGATGCATTTCGTACGCATATTATGCAAACGAAGGAGTTAGGGAATTGTCCTGTGCGTCAGATTGGTGGCTGCTCCTTTGTTTATATGCGAATCAGCAATGTCTACATCGTTATTGTTGTTAGTAGCAATGCTAATGTTGCTTGTGGATTCAAATTCGTTGTTGAGGTAAACTTTGTTTTTAGTTTCATCTTGCATTTTCCAATTGTGTTGGTTTTCGTTGAAAGATTGATTCTTATCTTAGTTACGACTGATTTTAATTCACATTTTCAGGCTGTTGCTTTGTTCAAATCATACTTTGGTGGAGCTTTTGATGAAGACGCTATTAGAAATAACTTTGTTCTGATTTATGAATTGTTGGATGGTAAGTAAGCCTGACTGTATCATGATCAAATCATTATCTTGTTACTCGTTTAGTTCTTTTTCTATTTGGTGGTAACATCTAAGCTATGAGATTTGGTATGGAATTGCAGAGATTATGGACTTTGGCTATCCTCAAAATCTCTCCCCTGAAATTTTGAAACTTTATATCACTCAGGAGGGTGTACGGTCACCATTTTCATCAAAGGTAAGGGCATCAGTTCATGTGTGTATACAACAGATTTTTTAGTTTTGTTGGTGTATGGTTTTTGCAAGTGAAGTAGCATTTCCCACAAGAAATTGAGATTTTGTTGCTTCTTTACTTCCTATGTTTTCATTCATAAGCATCTTTTTCATTATAGCCGAAGGACAAGCCTGTTCCAAATGCAACATTACAAGTTACAGGTGCTGTTGGTTGGAGAAGAGAGGGCCTTTCTTATAAAAAGAATGAGGTAAGAGTTTGAGCTTATTTCTGTGTGTATTCATTTGCTAGATTGGGCAGAAGTGTTGATATGATGCATTCTCACTACTGCAGGTGTTTCTGGATATTGTGGAAAGCGTAAACCTTCTGATGTCCTCTAAAGGTATGTAATTGGCTTTTCTGATGTTTTTTTGTCTTCCTAGTTATCTTTGTATGACTGTTTTTGCACGTTATGGCAACTGTTAGGCAACGTTCTTCGGTGTGATGTGACTGGAAAAGTCTTAATGAAATGTTTCCTTTCGGGAATGCCTGACTTAAAGTTGGGTTTGAATGATAAAATTGGTCTTGAGAAGGAATCAGAAATGAAATCTCGCCCAGCTAAGAGGTAGGCTTTGTTGAAATAGTGTTCCACACTAGCACACTGACTTTTCTCTGTGCTCATTATCTCACTCTTTTTGTGCAGTGGTAAAACCATTGAGCTTGATGATGTCACATTTCACCAGTGTGTGAACCTGACAAGATTCAACTCTGAGAAGACTGTTAGCTTTGTACCACCGGATGGTGAATTTGAACTGATGAAGTAAGTTTTGGAATGTTCACTGTTGCATATTGTTTTGGTACCAAAATTGTACTTACTTGATGATCTCTCAGGTATCGAATAACAGAGGGTGTAAATCTGCCTTTCCGTGTATTACCAACAATCAAAGAACTTGGTCGTACACGCATGGAAGTAAACGTCAAGGTACATAGCTTTCGTTCTCAACACTAAAGGAATTAACAAGCAGCTTAATCTTTGCTCTCTTACAATCTGCTTCCGTGTTTCGTCTTTTCAGGTTAAAAGTGTGTTTGGTGCTAAAATGTTTGCCCTTGGGGTCGTAGTTAAAATTCCAGTGCCGAAACAAACAGCAAAGACCAATTTCCAAGTGACAACTGGTCGCGCTAAGTACAATCCATCAATCGATTGCTTGGTTTGGAAGTGAGTTTATGACAATCCTCTTAAGAAATTTCCATCAGATTCATCTCTATAATTCTATTGGTTAGTGTTTTAGCTAATCATTTGGCATCTCTCTTTAACTCTTATAGGATAAGAAAATTCCCAGGACAAACAGAGTCCACACTAAGTGCCGAAATTGAGTTGATCTCAACAATGGGAGAGAAGAAATCCTGGACAAGACCACCAATTCAAATGGAATTTCAGGTCAATCTTCTTCTCTTGTTCGCACTATTAACTAGAACCAGAGTAGTTTAAAGTGGTTATTAACCGTCTCAGCATCGTTCTATTTTTAGGTGCCAATGTTCACAGCATCTGGTTTGCGAGTTCGCTTTCTCAAGGTATGCTTTATTTCTAGCTATTGAAATTACCATCCTTCCAAAAATGTGATGCTAAGTATCGGAATCTCCAGACCATTATGCGATTATATTCGGTTCAGATACTTTATGTGATTTGGGTTTTGCTTTATCTGATTCTGGTCTTGAAAGAATTGATTGCTTTACTTGATTAGCTATGAAAAGTTACTACTTCTTTGGACCTGACTTATGGGTAACCGGAATGATTGACAGGTATGGGAGAAGAGCGGTTACAACACGGTTGAGTGGGTTCGATACATAACGAAAGCCGGATCATATGAGATCAGATGCTGAACTTAACACACAGTTCAGGTTCAGTGATATCAGACTTAAGTTTCATGGCTTCTAGCTTTTGTTGCTTATGCAAAACAAAAACAAAAACAAAAACAAAAAGAGTTAAATATGTTTTTACGTTTGTTTTGCCCATTAGAGATATCTGTGTTAATATGATTTCTTATGTCTTAATTTGGTATTGAATTCTTTTTTTCTTCTTCTCAGTTTGTGAAAGTGTACGAGTTATAGTTTAGATTAATTTTTTGTGTAATCGAACGTGATGTTGAGTATTTGTGATAGCAGTCGGATTTTTTTGTGATAGCAGTCGGATTTTTGTAATATGTAAATTAAAATCTTGTGATGTTTTTAACTAAATACATCTGGATAAATTGAACAGATTAGAAGAACTGATTAATGAAAACAAGTTTTACTTTAGAATATATATATATATATATATATATTTAATTGAGGAAGAATGCGAATTCAACGGTCTCGTTATAAGCAAATATTGTTAAAATCTCTGGGAGTTGTGTCATAGCAAAAATGCAAAGTCGAGGGCAGTTTGAGATGTCGGGCTTTAATCCGAATCAAGTACAGTTTATAATCTCTATTTAATTATCTCCTTTGATGTGCTCTACGGGTTAACTGGACCAATATTCACCTAATTCGTGTGGGGTTTGTTTTGGTTAGCATCAGACAATACCGGCTTATGGGTTTATTAACGAAAATTATTGAAGCTTTACAATGTGCAAGTTAAGTTGGGTTGATATTCATAATGACAACTCAACTTTATCCTGGCATAATTGATGGCTCAATAGGAATGTTAATTGATATTACTGTTTCGAAACTTTGATACTCACTGGAAGCTCCTGTTTACAAAGTAGTTGGGCCAATCCAATAAGTTTAAAGGCATCGCTTGCAAAATTCAAAATGTCAAGAGAAATGCCAAAATCTTTCTTTTCTGAAATTAGCAATTCGGTTTGTCGAGAAAAAGTGATCATTTATTCGAAATAACATGTCTACCATATATTATCTTCATGTCAATGCACGCGACTCTGATTTTCGGCAAGAGAGAATCTAAGCTCGTTTAAAGCAGAATTTACAAGACCACATATGATCTGATGGATAAACAATTATCAGATGGGAACTAGAAATAGATATTATATCAAACACTATTTTACCCGAGTTGAACATAAATAATGAGAATCCATATATTAGAAACATGAAATTCTCATAAGCTCATTAGAGATTCTGTGTTAATATGATTTCTTATGTCGTAATTTGGTATTGATTTTTTTTCTTCTTCTCAGTTTGTGGAACTGTACCAGTTATAGTTTAGATTATTTGTTTTAAATAAGTAATATTTTATGTATAGTAAAACTTCTATAAATTAATACTCAATAAATTAATAAAATAATAAAATTCTCTGGTCCCAAATCGAACCAATGTAAAAGTAAGTAAAATTCGATAAAATAATAAGATAATATTTTTTAAAATTTTTTTATGTAAATATATGGTTCCAATAAAACCATAAATTAATAATTATATGAATATGCATAATACAACTAAGATAAGTATATGTTGTTTTCTTATAATTGATTTTTCTTACAATTTTTCTAATTTGTGTACATTTAAAAAAAATCTTATGTATTACACATTTACTAGTGTTATTTTTTCGAACTGCAAAAAAAAATTGTAAATAGTTTCAAACGCTATTACTATTTTTAAAAACATTATTGGTCGTAAATCAATTATACAAAACGTCTTTAACTTTATTGTCTAACGTTATAGATAGTGAACTCATATAAATTCTTTAGCATTGCATCACTAAAAGGAAATTTCTAATGTCAAATTTTATTTGCGACTAGTTCTTTCTAAATTATTTGTTTAGAACGAGATTTCAAGATTGATAGTTTACAAAATATTACTAATATTATACGATTTAGATTGTTAAAAATAGTTTGTTTTTAAAATTTAGCTAGTGGTCTGTTTCATATGACTGGTATTTGATACAAATAAAGACACACTAAAATGGAATTTAAAAACATGTTACAACTCTAGGACTGCTACCTTTTATATTTAACTTTCAACATTGGCTAGTTTGGTACAGTATGCTCTCATTTACCTTTAGGCTGTACTTATTTGCTGCCTAAGTAGCACTCAGATTAGTCGGGTTAGCTTGTGATCTCATTTTGCTTGCCGGGAAATGCAGTCTTGCAATCAAAGACTTAGGTCTTCTTGTCTTCCGATCAAAACCCTTTACACATACACAACTACAGATTTTAAAGATAAGTTACTTATAAAAAGTAGAATAAATTGATATATCTTAAATAAAGTGTAATGACAAGATGTTAAATGCCAAAATCTTTCTTTCTTGGAAAGGACAAATCGGTTTACCCAAGAAAATTTCATTTATCCAAAATAACACGTGTACCATTATCCTCTTATTAATGCGAACTTAACTAAAACCTTAATCTCTGGAGATGAGCATGATAGTAGCCGTGGAGGTGGAGGCATCTTCCAATTCACAAGATTCATCATCATTTCCCGTGTAATGCAAATATCACTATTTTGTTTTTTAGATTTTTAGAGAAATTTAAGGAGATTCGAGAGTCTGAATGTATCATCGTTCTCTTCATGAACCAATGCATGTGACTGTGATTTGCTGCAAACCGCCTTTGATTTGAGAGTAGCATACCAAATATTAATTCTTCCCTAAATGTGAGATAACAAACATAAGACAAAACTATTATGAGTTTCTAAAGAACTTATGGAATATGCTTTACAAAGGTTACTACACAAAAGCTATAACTTTGTAGTAACGAATTGATTAAAATGCTAAAAGACTTATTCAAAGATTAACTAGAAAACTTGAAGATGAATTTATGAGATTATTAAAAAGGAAGATGGACAATAAAAGCATGGTAAAAGATGAATTTTATTTTCATAAAAAGATTGATAATGTAATGAAAAGAACTTCCAATACCAGTAGCACATCTCCAATCCTCTTAAATCGGTGCAGACTTTTCTTATGTGATTTGAATCTCTTCAAAAGATAATCTTAAGCCAAGAGCTGCAACAAGACAACCATGGAAAAGAATACTTAGAGGAGTCTCAAGAGTATCATGGAAACTATCAACCAAGCTAATCTTAGAAAGCCTTGTACCTCTTTGACTCATTAATTAATTTATATTCGGTCTGGTATATATGTCCATTTGCCAAAATATATGTTCATTTGCCAATCAATCCCATCCTTTTCTCATCATATAAAATATTTTTTGTTATGAAATTTCAAAAGAGATGAAAAGAAAAGGATCAACACTAGGATGGATGTCATCCAAACTTAGATGAGATAAGTAGAGATCCAACTTTTCCTGATTCTATTCAAAATTATTCCAATAATTATTTTTTAGGATCTCATATCTTTCTCTTTATCTTCTTAGTCTTGATTCGTGATTACCACATTTGCTCTAGTATAAACAGCTATATATGAGCATTTCAACATTGCCAGTAAATTTGGGATCATTTGCAACCAAAACCAAGAATTGGAAATCGACCTCATTGTTCACATAATCGCCAATGGCGACGATATCAAACTCTCCACTTCCAAATTTTATTTTTCAATTGTTGAGGATTTCTTGTGACACCCACACCCGATCAAAATATAGAAGAGTATGTCCTATCATTGTAATATCTACAAGGCTTTTATAAATATTTAATTCAAGAACAAAGTGTATCTTAATTTTACAATGACGTAAATTAATTTTGGCAAGGAATACCTCTAGTATTTCTAGAGCTTTAGGATACGTATGGTATATTTTTTTTTTTTTTTTGGTATGATTTCATTGTTAATTGTCGTTTTCTTCAACATCGTCCGGTTGCTTTGTTTTTCTCTAACGGGATTCTCGCTCGTTGCCCTATTTCAATGGGGTCATTCTTTTCATCATTGACTCTATTCAACAAGATTTTCGTTTGGTTGTTTTTTTAAGTAATATGTGTGAGTGCCTTTTTTTTTCTTTGTTACTACTCTGGTTTGCAATTGACGAAATGGTAAGTGATTGACAAAATTCGTGTGGAATTCCTTTCGACAATCTATTAGTTTTTAGGATTTTCAAAGCATGGTACAAGATGGATTTATGAGATTATTAAAAAGGAAGATGGACAATATAAAAGCATGGTACAAGATGAATTTTATCTTCATAAAAAGATAAATATTTTAACTTCCAATGCCAGTAACAATGACCATGATAAGCACATCAACAATTCTATTAAATCGGTGCAGATGTTTCTTATGAAATTTGAATCTCCTCAAAGAATCATCCTAAGCCAAGAGCTGCACTATGACAACCATGGAAAAGAATATTTAGAGGAGTCTAAAGAGTATCATGGAAACTATCAACCAAGCAAATCGTAAGAAGTGCTTGTGCCTCTTTGACTCGTTATTTATATTCGGGCTTGTGTTGAACAATACGAGGATCGGTCCAACCAGATTTTTGAATATATGATATTTTAAACTTAAATAAAATATAAATAGTTGAAAACAAGAAAAGTAGACAACATTAAACTTAAAAACCACAAAAATATAACTAGTTTTGTTTCCCTATATTATTGTATTTTTCAACAAAAAACCAATGCACAATATATTAACCATTTAAATCTATAGAAAATAAATGGTAAGAGAGTAAATATGATTTGTTTTCTAAAACTCAACACGGAAAAAAATAAATTTTCTATTAAAATTTAAAAATAGAAATAAAATTTAAAAATAAAAAATGATGAGTTTAAATTGTTATTTAAATTTTGAATCAAAAACTGTAATTAATCAAAATTATAACTAAAATATTTTGAACCGAATTTTAGTAAAAATCCGGTCACTAATTTAAACCAGTTATCTGGCCGGTTTTAACGATTTATATCAAATTCAAGTTTTTGCTCAACTCGGATTTTTATAACATTGATTAATCTCCTAATTAGAACAGATGACCACAAATATTTCTTTGCTATATATCGGATAATAATAAAAATAAACTAGAATCTAACAAGGATTCCAAAAATATTTTCTTAAATACTTAAAGCAGTATTACCAAATCAAAACAATAGATTACAAGTACTATACCATCTCTACTCTCTAACACCCGAAATATATTATCCATGATCAAATCCAATTAAAAAAATTAACAAAATCAAACCCAGATAAAATCTCCTGAAACCCTAAATAAAAAAAAGATTTCATTATTCCTCAATATTTATATTTCCCTAATAAATTACCATTTCCGCCACACTTCATCTCCGTCTCTCTCTCTTTCTCAACTCGAGACTCTCTGTATGTGTGTGTGAGAAGAGAGAGAGAGAGAAAGAGAGAGAGTAGTTCGCTAGCTCACACGCTTCTCTCAACTTCGATTTTCTCGGTACTCACAAAAAGTTTCAGTCTTTACGAAAATTAGGCCGAAAGAAACAATCTTTTTGAGATTGATTGATTCCAATTCCAATCTAATGGATTCCAGAGATATCCCACCACAACCACCGTTGTCACACAATCAGCTTCAACAACCACCTGGAATGTTAATGGAACATTACCGTAACCCTAACGCCGTTTCTTTAATGGGTCCCACTTCTACATCTCAATCGATCCATCATCGTTTCCTCACTCCTCAATCTCAAACGCTTCATCAGCAGCAACAGCAGCAGCAGCAGCAACAACAACAACAACAACAAATGGATCAGAAGACGCTTGAATCGCTTGGATTTGGTGACGGGTCATCGCCTTCTTCTCAACCGATGCGATTTGGGATCGATCAGAATTCGAATCAGAGTCAGAATCAGCAACATCAAGTGAAAAAAAAACGAGGAAGGCCAAGGAAGTATACTCCTGATGGTGGCATTGCTTTAGGTTTAGCTCCGACGTCTCCTCTTCTGTCTAATTCATATGGTGGTGGTGGTGAAGGTGGTGCTGGAGATAGTGGTGGAGGAAATGTAAACTCTGCTGATCCATCTGCTAAACGTAACAGAGGAAGACCTCCTGGTTCTAGCAAGAAACAGCTTGATGCTTTAGGTGAAAATTAAGAATAAAGTTTGAATCTTTTACATATTTTGTTTGTGATTACATGCAATTTATTTGATGGGTTTGTTCTGTTTTGTGTGTTTGATGCTTTAGGTAAAATTAAGAATAAAGTTTGAATCTTTAACTCATTTTGTTTGTGATTACATGCAATTGATTTGATGGGTTTTTTTGTTAGGTGGAACTGCAGGAGTTGGGTTTACACCACATGTCATTGAAGTGAAGACAGGAGAGGTAAAAGTGTTGTTTCTTTTGTTTTAGTGACTATTGGATCTAAATCTCACAATGTGACTCTGTTTCATGCTTCAAGATTGGTAGTTACTAATTAGGAAAAGTTTTAGTGAATTTTAGATGGAAATAATGAGTTTATGAATGTTGTTCTTTTGGTAAATCTTTATGAGCTTTTGTTTCAGGACATAGCGACGAAAGTTTTGGCTTTTTCGGATCAAGGGCCACGAACAATTTGTATTCTCTCTGCAAGTGGAGCAGTGTGTCGTGTGACGCTTCGTCAAGATTCTCATCCTAATGGAGCCGTTACTTATGAGGTTTAAAAATGTGTTCTTTCTCTGTTTTTAGTGCTTAGCTTTAGTGTTTGTTTGTGTGTTTTAGTGTTGAGATTTGTTTATGTGTGTTTGTGTAGGGACGATTTGAGATCATTACTCTCTCAGGCTCGTTCTTGAATGATGAGGTAAATGGTTCCAGTAACAGAAATGGCAACTTGAATGTGGCTTTGGCTGCACACGATGGCAAGATTGTAGGTGGCAGTGTAGTTGGTTCGCTTATAGCTGCTACACAAGTCCAGGTACAGATTGTGAACTCTTGTTATGTTATTTATTTATTTTTTATCGTTTTTGGGTTAAGAAGATGGTTTGGCTGTTTGGAATCAAAGTTTCAGGTTAATGGGGTTTGCTTGTCATGTTGGTTCAGTAGGTTAAGCAAAAATATCATCACGATAGGTTTCATCGGTTTCTTATATGTTCATTTTTCTCCTAATGTGATATAGGTCATAGTGGGAAGCTTTGTTTCAGAAGCAAAGAAACCGAAACAAAGTAGCAGTAACAATTCTCGGGGCCAGAATCCTGAACCGGCTTCAGCGCCAGCTAACATGTTGAACTTTGGATCAGTGTCTCAAGGACCATCGAGCGAATCATCAGAAGAGAATGAGAGCGGTTCTCCTTCTATGCACCGTGACAATAATAATGGGATTTATGGAGCTCAACAACAACAACAACAACCTCTTCATCCTCATCAGATGCAAATGTACCATCTTTGGCCTAATAGCCATGGTCATGGTCAATAAAATGAATTTGCTGCGAAAATTCGTTCCGGTTATGGTTATGGTTATGGTTATGGTTATGGTTAGGGTGGATGTGATCTTTGTTTCCTTGGGTGGGTTTGATATCTTCTTGTTGTCTACGCAATCTCAAGAAGATTCAATCTTGATGGTTCTTTGTAGGTTTTTGGAGGTTATTAGATAAATATAGAGGGATCTTGAAATTAGGGTTCTTTCAGGTTTTTTTTTTGGTTTTTATTTTTTGTTTTTTAATATTGCTATTTAGTGGCGACTTTAGTTTCTTGGTCATTTTATTTCTCTCTGACTTTTTTTTTTTCTTTTCTTTTGCTGTGATGTTGAATTAGTGATAAAAGTCTCTCTTTATTCATTTTCGAATTAACACTTTTTCTTGTTTTAACAAATATTGTTATGCAGCTTCATTGTTTTTTTAGTTTTTAACGTCTCCATTGATATTAAATCGAATACAAAAGAACAACCATAAATCCAAACAATGAACGATGAAAAAGTGAATTTACACGATGTGAAAGCTTACTCGTTAATAAATAATCAAATTTGTTATTTTCTTTCTTCTGTATCAATTCCAAATTGAAGAGACTATCTTTCTTGGCTATCATTCACCTGATGAAACCCCAAAGTTTAAAATTGACAACACTAATTGAAGTTATGTATCTTCATTGTTACTAATTTTTTAGATGTATTATATACTTAGAAGTTTTTGCTCAAAAAACAAAAGATATCAAATTACGAAGTTCAATCAATTTTTTCTCTTTACTGAAATTTTTTCTCTTCCTTCTCTCTTCTTCTCAGGTCCCCTTCGTCTTTGCTCAGACATAGATCAGATGGGATTTTTAGAGTACCTCACATGTGGTAAACATTGTCGTCTCTCAAGCTTCTCTTCTTCTCTAAATGCAGTCGATTCTACGAGAAACACACACGATGTTCAGACCAACGAGCCAAGAGTAACGACTGCAGCCAACTTCGTCACCTTCGTAAGCCCGAATGCTATAAATTTTTGAGGCTGCCTCCTATAAATCAGTGGGGTTCACAGCGTTTTGGGCCAAAGTCGCAGTGGCTCTCTCCTTGGAATGCACCTTCTATCTCCTCTTGTACTCCTAGTAATGGTGTGTCTATAGTCCCTCTACGCCTTGCATTCCCTCGTCTCAGATTTATAGGTTCTCTTCCTTCACTGTTGGCTAGTCTCTGCTCTGGCTTGGCCTCGATCTTAGCGTGGGAGATGGTTATGTTTTGCTGAATAATTGAGTTTGTAGAAGGGTTCTCTGTTGTCTTTTGTTCGTTTGCTGTTGGGGCTCAAGGACTCGTCTAAGTGTGGTGGCTTCAGTTTGCTTGAGAATGGACTTGGAGAAACTCGTGGATTCCCGGGTTTTCATTGTTTGTCGGTCTCGTTGCTTAACTTGGTTTGTTTCCCATCGATCCGTCAAAGGAGTATACTTGCCTAGTGGTTTCTAAGTCGCCATTTTCATCTTTGGGTGAGTGAGGTTCTCACATCTTTCTCGGCAATTGATCATCTTCAAGTAAAAGGCTTGGCTCTAAAGTATCTTTCCAGTATCCTTCTCTTTTATTTTCGTTGCTTAATCTCTCCTTTTGCTTGTTATTGTTGCTTCTTATTGAAGGATCTTGTTATTTTGCAAATGTTTTAAAACTTTTGTTTTAATAAATGATAAAGTTTTTAATAATCTTTGTAGTTTAAAACTGGAATTGAAACAATTATTTCTGAAAAACAAGTTCATCAGAATATTTGACTGCGCGCATGGTAACTTTAGACTAAAGTAGCTTATGTGGTTTAATCGTCAAAACAATGTCACTAAAGACTCGTTCAATACAAGCTAAAGCAATCACAAATAGATGACACAACTAACAAAAACTCATTTCTAAATTAAGTAAACAAACCCTAAACACACACACACAGTCACATTCTCACCACACACAAAATTTCAACACACTAAAAAAAATTAAAACAAAATATATAATGCAAAAACCAAATAAACATTCAATCTTTGAATTTCCCACGGCGGAGATAAACAATCTCCGACACTCTTATCTTCAATGGCGATAGCTAAACCGGTCAATCAAAACTCAACTCATCCATACCAACCGCAACATTACAATCAACCGCCTCTGGTTATAGTCCTAACCGTAATCCTCCTCGTCGTCTTCTTCATCGGTTTCTTCGCTCTATATTTCTGTAAATGTTTCTATCAAACTCTCACAGAAGCTTGGAATAACCATTACCACAATGGAGCACCCGAAAATCAAAACCAATCACAACAAGATAATAATCCCAGTTTACCACCGGTTAA
Source organism: Cardamine occulta (assembly GCA_028015245.1). NCBI lineage: Eukaryota > Viridiplantae > Streptophyta > Magnoliopsida > Brassicales > Brassicaceae > Cardamine > Cardamine occulta. Next base: position 21,296,652 of record CM051385.1, read on the forward strand.
CCCCGGTTTAGAGCCACACATCATCCAATCCTTCCCTACATTTCTATTCTCATCCGTTAAAGATCTCCGGGAAGATCAATGCGGTCTCGAATGCGCGATTTGTCTTCTTGAATTCGAAGAAGAACACATTCTCCTACGACTCTTAACAACTTGTTACCATGTTTTTCATCAAGAATGCATCGATCGATGGCTTGAGTCTAACAAAACATGTCCTGTTTGTCGTCGGAATTTAGATCCAAACGCGCCCGAAAACATCAAAGAGTTGATCATTGAAGTCATTCAAGAAAATGGACATGAAAAACGCGATCAAGCGACAACATCTAACGAAGTTTTGTTGTCTAGACAGAGTAGTAGGAACACCGATAGAAAGGTTGAGAGTTTACCGGATAAGTTCTCAAGATCGAAAACAACGGGACATTCGATTGTGAGGAATAAACCAGAGGAAGAAGATAGGTATACTTTAAGATTACCGGATCATGTTAAGATTAAGGTTATGAGAAGACATAATAATAATCAAACAGAGAGTTGTATTTCGTTTGGTGAGCTTATGAGAAACAGAGGAGGCCGGTTTGGTGAAGTTTCTGGTCAATCACTTGTACCGGAATCAGGAAGTTAAACAAATTTTTTATGTTTTTTTTTTTCAGTTTAATTAGTTAATTGTGTTGTTTTTGTATTTCTTAATTAGGTAGGATTTTAGAGATATTCAAATGATTGAGAAAAAGTTAAATAGTTCCTGGCTTCCTGTCAAACAAGTTTATTATCACTTAGTTATTCAACTAAAATTTAACTTTTAATTGCTCTATTATGAAAATTAAGAAAATTTTTACATGCTTTTTGAATTGTCAAATCAATTTTGAAATTGATTCTTTATATTGCGGTGTGACATGAAATAAACAAAACACTTTTAACATTTAAAAATGATATTTTAAAATCTGGTAGTCAAATTTCTTTGCACAATTATGAAATTCAAATTTTGGAACAGTTAAATAATTCCTGTGAAACAAATATATTTTCACTCAGTTTTTCACCTAAATTTATTTTGTTGGTAAATATATCAAAGTATGTCATCTCTTGTAAACATAGCTGAAGAAACGAAGAATAAGCTAAAAACATTTGCATCTACTATATATTCAGTGATCTTGTGGATAGAATGCAGTGACAGCTTTAGTCTCCTCGTGTGCCCCCTGAAGCTTCTTGAGAGGCATGTCACGCTTCTCGTATTGCTTTTCGATTTCTTGGACCTGAATATGATCTCAAATTCTCAATAGATATACACATTTTATACTGATTGAGAATAGTTACAGAGAGATTAAAAAAACTTACTTTTTTGAAGAAACCTGAAGAGCCCGAGATCTCCAGAGTTACCTTAGCCATGTCCTGACTCAATTAGAGGGATCTCTGGAAAACTCTTAACGAACCCTGTCCAATAAAAACCATTTGTCACATCATCTTGAGAACCCTCTAAGCTTGAGAACATTTGAACTTTAATTTATCTCACTCTATATACATTTATCTTTCCTTTTAAAGATCAAACGTTCTTAATTATTGCTAAAACCTTATTATCCTTTACAATACAAGACAGGACTTATAGAGGAAGACAATATTGCTGCTTTGGTTTTCCTTTGATTTGGGTTGTGAACCTAGTTCTGTTATAATTGCTTTATTTTGTTTGATTCCGTGGAGGACAAGCTACTTGTACTCTATGAAGAGGAAACCATTAGCAGGTAAAATTTCCAACAATCAAGTTGGTTTTAATGAACTCATGACCAAAGTAAGATAGATAACTTGAGGCGATTTCCATGGCCACGTTTTGTGGTTTCCCTCTGATTCATTCATACCAAAAAGAAAACATACATAAAATATCAAACAGCAAATTCTTCAGAACAAAAAATACATTTTTCTTTAACTTTCTTATTCGGCATCAGATTGCAATGACGTAGTTGTTGCATTTTCTAGCTGCTCTTCCTCAATCTTAGCGAGACTTACTTCCTTCAGTTTATTTGCAGAGTTGTTTTGATGATTTGAGCTCATCATTCTCCAATTTCTGTAGTTGAGATAATCCATGTTCTAGTCACGACTGGATTTATGGACATGTACTCCTCAAACTGTAAAAAGCATGAAAATAAGCTCATAACAAACGTGCAAGTCAAGAAAGAAACAGAGTACTAATTTCCAAACAGAGAACAAGCTTTGATGGCTCTGAAACCCCAATTGAATACAACTAAATATCTCTATAAACAAAGTATACAACCAGATCATCAGAAATTCAAAATTATATACCAACAAAAGCGAAATTTTTGAAACAAATAGTGTTTTATGCCATGATCGAACAAGCTTTGAGGCAGAAACAATGGAAGATCATCCAATATACTATTATTTATTTATTTTTCTTTTTGCAAGCTGAGTGGTTGGCTTAATTGTATATCATATTTAAATACCTAACTATGAAAATCATATGGCCTTGTCTTTTCTAAAAGGATCTTCAAGTTTGTTATTGCAACTCTATTAACAGAAGAGAAACATATGAATTTACCAATTGAGCTAACTACTCTTTGGTCGGTGGCATAATATATTGAATAAGATCTTATGCTCTGTATTATAATAGATGAAACTAAAATTAAATAGTTTGTGAGTTTTTTTGTTTTTTGGGTTACCTGAAAACATCTGTCCAGCTGAGGAGGAAACAGTGAAGAATCTCTGTCTCTCCTCCTTGTATCTTGTTGTACCATAGCCATGAAAGTTTCTCGAAGAATAATTCCGCACTGATGCTTCAAAATTTCTTTACGTTATCTGCAAGCAGAAATTAAAACAATTCAGAAATGAAAAATGACAGTGAGATATATAATGTTTAACTTCATGACTGATGCTTCACTATCATCAATCTCATTGCCTAATAACTTTCTCCACAGTCTTCAAATTCATCGATCTCACTGTCGGTAACAATAATTCCGCACTCTTCACTGTATTTAGTCTCATGGCATCCATCACTAACCATATTGTCTGCATCGGCTTCACAAACATGCTGAAGAGTGTTTGGATTAACAATGGAATTAAATTATAACTACAGTCTACAGTCATAGTAGAATAATCTATTGGTAGTATCTGTTTCACAATTGATTTTGATATGTTTATAAATTAAAATTACCAAATTTTGTCAATGGCAAAAATAAGATGCCTCGTGATACTAGCATAAGATGGTTACCTAATAACGTGTAAGTTTCTCGAATAAGGAATGTAGTTGTAAGGGGAAGTCCAATATCAACCTAACAAGAGACATAATCCTATGTATCTTGCAGATTAGCTGCGCAGCAACTCACCAGTTTCATCAGTAGTCTTCCCATCGTAATCTGCAGAAAATATACAGTCAACCATTATGTATAATAGTTTCTGGTTTTGTCCTGACAAAGAATTATGGGATATTAATAATTATCAATGTAGTCTAGCAGAATAAATCCCGAAAATGAATGGCAAGCTATATAGTATTTCTATATTATTCAGTACATGCTTAACGTTTACCAGCATTCGCTTCATGCTTATCTCTGTCTCAACATTTTGTTCAGTCTCATTAGCAATTCCTTGAAGAGGCATATTGTCTGCATTGGCCTCACAAACATGACGAAGAGTGTTTGGATTACCAATTTGGTTCTCAGGTGATGAACAGTCCTCGATGAAGCGTATCCAGAATCTTCTTAATCTGGCCGTAGAGTCACTCCTATTACTCAATTGAAAATGTATATCCACGTGATCGTAGTTCAGTTGAGCTAGAGAAGCATCACCTTCGTTTAGAGGGAATAAGCACTCTAAGATATCATAGCAGAGACCATTCATAGTTTTATAATACCTACATGGTCGATAAGGAGAAACAAAGTGGTTCCCAAATCTATCTCTGAACCGACAAGATACGCGGATGAAAAAAATATGAAAATTGACCAGCAGATTTGCAATCAAAATCGACCAAAGCCCTAAATCTGAAGAATGATTGAGAGAGAGAGGAATGGGGTAGAGGGATATTGGTGAGAGAGGTTCCAGTAGTACTGTAAATGATATTTAAAGGACTTTCTTCATATGACATATTCCAGCAGTCCACTGATTGTCGCAGAAGAAGAGCATTTCCATTCCGTGGACGAGTATTTGAATAACCAAGTCGGTTCTCCGGTGATGAAAAGTCCTCTAAGAGGCGTATACCCCATCCTCTTATGCTAAACTGAAGAGGTCCAGCACTTAAATGAATCATCATATCCACGTGATCATAGTTCAATTGAGTTAGAGGAGCATTATCTTTGTTTAGAGAGATACTGCAGTCCAATATTAACAGCTGATGATTACCCTTCCGAGTTACTATGGCATAAGGTAGCTGAACAATGGAATCAAAGCTGTTCCCATGACTCCATCCGGCGCATTTACCACCGCACAAACCCTAAATCTGAAAAATGGGTGAGAGAGAGGGACTTGAAGTAGAGGGGACATTCCGGTAGCACGGTGAGTGAAATATGATGGCACTTCTTCCCCTGGCAATATCATGTACTCGAAACTATTTGATTGTTGCTGAATGAGAGCTTCTTTATCCAAATTGAAGCAATCACTTAAATCAAAGTTGGGTATCGAGGGATAACCATCTGAAAGAGAAGAGGAAGCCTTCTCGAGAACTGTGTCAATATTGTCTGTTTCCATATCAACCTCGCTTGAATAGCCACTCAAATCAACTCTAGTCAATGCCCCACAATCTGAAAAGTCAACTTTCTGAAGATATTTCAGTTTAGAAATATGTAGGGATACCCATTTTAGCCTCCTGCAACCTCTCATATGTAGGAAAGTGAGGTTAGAGAACTTCTCAATCCGACAAGGAACCTCTTCAATCCCTGTTTCATCTAGATGGAGTTCTGAGATGTTGGTTGAGATTTCAGGAAAGCTCCTCAACCGTGAACATCCAGAGAGTTTAAGGGAATAGAGAGATTTGAGGTTGATTCCTGTGGGAAGAGTCTCCAGATTTCTGCAGTTTATAATCACCAACTCCTTAAGTTGATTGAGATTCTGAAACGAGGAAGGAAGCTCCACCAAATTTGGGATATTAAAGAGATTTAAGATCGTCAAAGTGGGAGACAGCATTGCCAGGAAGGGTGTAAGCGGCTGAACCAAATAATAAACAATTAACTAATTTAGAGATGTTGAACAAACTCACTTTACTTTTTACGGTTTATCAGTCACAAATTAGTGTGATTTAAAATGTTATTACCTTATATTTAGAAAATAAATCATTTTTTTTTTAAAAAAGTGAAAAAACAATTACTTTTAAATAGTATATTTTAAGCTAAATTTATTTCCATTAAGAATATTTCTCTTTTACATTTTGGCATTCTTTGGTTGTTGGTTACATATCAACTATATGTTCACATACTATATAGAAGAATAGATGATATCTTGATAACCATAATGAGTACAAAATTAGACCTAGCGACAACGATTTTTTTTATAAAAGTGTTAGTAAAAGAGGTCGGAGAAAATGTTATGTTTAGAACTGCATACCTTCACTCCTTCCCATTCTTTCTCATCACTCTCTTCTTTTGATATGTATAACTTATCGAGATTCTCGAGAAGTAGATTACAAGGGACCTCTATAATGCTTGTGCCTTTGAGACTGAGAAGTGAGATGTTGGTTGAGAATGTCGGAAAAGTCCTCAACTTCTTGCATTCTACGAGATAGAGGTACTCAAGAGATTTGAGGTTGAAGCCAGTTAGAAGAGTCTCAAGACTGTGGCAGTATCCCATATTCAACTTCGTCAATTTATTGAGATTTCGTATTGAGGAAGGAAGCTCCACCAAACTTGAGCAATGACCGAGAATAAGGGTCTCAAGATTAGTGGCCTCAGAGAGGTCTGGGATTTCTTTCAGGTTGCGAGATCCCCACAGACTAATTTTCTTTAGACATGTAAGCGACTGTACTCAACAAAAATAAACAAAGAGCTCATTAGAAAAAATAAATTTTGGGCAAAACACATCATCCAAAAGTTAAAATAAGCATATTCTAAATCTCGCTACATTAATAATACAACAATTATTCTCAATATTTACCGCAACTCCTTCCCACAGTTTCTCTAGCTTGCTTTTGTTCATTATGAGCTTGAAAAGGTGTTTAGGAAAAAATTAGAAGGCATAAATCTCATTGGATATTTGAGCCACCACAAAAATTTGAGTTTAGGGGGCAAATAGTCGAAGCTTTCAGGTAAGTGCACTCTGACTTCTTTTTCTCGTGAGTAAATTTGTAGGAAACTGAGATTACACATCCTTTTGAAGGCATTCCCATGTACATGCAACTCATCAATCTCACTTGTATCCAATGATATACCTAAAACCTTTGGAGTACCCTGAAAAACATAATATTAATGAGAAAGAGACAAACCTATGTATACATTTCATCGTTTATCAAATGGCATTCTGTCAATCTTATATATTGAGTTATGAAATGAACAAAAACATAATAATAACTTACAATGCCTTCACGGAGTACATAACAAATATCCTTTGAATCAACCAGAAATTCCCGTTTTTCAGGCTCGTTAATGGATTCCGTGCGAACAATTTTTCGACCCATTTTTTCTAGCAGACTGTGCATCACCACATAACCTTGTTTGACATGAATGAGAGACTTATCAGCTAGGTTTTTTAGTGCAACATTAACATCCAATTCACTATCTGTGAGCAACGACTTGATGGTTGTCTCTTCCATATGATTGAAAAGACATGCGATATGACGAAACACCGCTTTCATGTAAGTGCACTTCGCCACGAGAACAGATTTTTAGGAAAGAGAGATTACACATCTTTCTGAAGGCATTCTCATCTACATGCAAGTCATCAATCTCAGTTGTATCCAATGATATACCTAAAACCTTTTCAGTGCCCTGAAAACATCTATAATATTAATAAGAAAGAGACAAACCTTATATATTGAGTAATGAAAGGAACAAAAAAAAAATCCTTGACTTACAATGCAATGCTTGAGTACATAACATATATCCTTTGAATCCACTAGAAATTCCCGTTCTTCAGGCTTATCAATGGACTGTGTGCAAACAATTTTTCTGCCCATTTCTTGTAGCAAACGATGCCTCACCACATAACCTTGTCTGACATGAATGAGGGACCTATCAGCTAGGTTTGGTAGTGCAATATTAACACCCAAGTTACAATCTGCGAGCAACAACTTGATGGTTGTCTCTTCCATATGATTGAAAAGACATGCGATATAACGAAATATCGCTTGACCCTCTTTCCTATCTAATCCATCATAGCTGATTCTTAGTGTTTTCTCATCCAGACCATTCTGAAGCCTTGGCATCATATCCATCCAGTACTCCTTATCCCTCCCTCGCAAATATGATCCCAAAACATTAAGACCCAAAGGAAGATTGCCTGCATGTCTTGCAACGTCAACAACGAGCTTCTCAAAACCTTCAGGTGCATAGTTTTTCTCGAATGCAGATTGACATAACATTTGAAAAGCTTTCGCTTCAGTTGGGAAACTAACTTCATAGATATGATCAATCCTATGAGCCCTTAAGAAATTTCTATCATTTGTAACAACAATGATTCTGCTCCCACTTCCAAACCATAAAGTTTTATCCACCAAGACTTTTAGCACCATTAGATCATCCAAATCATCAATGATAATAAGAACTTTCTGGTGCTGTAGCCTCTCTCCCAATGCACCTAAATGATCTATCTTTATGTCCATCCTCAGAATTTCAGATAGGAAATTCTCTTGTAAATGTAACTTCATGTTGTGGTCGTCTGGATTGGCTCTACTATAAGCTTCTTTACTCTTAGATACAAAAGCTCTGTCTATAAATTTGCTAACTTGGAAATTCTGAGAAAGTTGGTTAAACAGAGCTCTTGCGATGGTAGTCTTACCAATCCCAGAGGAACCCCATATACCAACCATCCTCACTTCCTCGTATTCCAATTGCAATAATTCACTCGTCTCTGCAATATGATCTTCGATGCCGACAAAGTTCTCAAAATCCTTGGATGAAGTTGGAAGCAATTTACCCAAAACATCTTTGGCTATTTCTTCAATCATTTTTGCTTCGTTATTCCTATTAAGGAGAAGATGATTTGACAGATATGAAACAACGATTTATTCAAGATGTATCTAAGCCGAGAATAGTAAATTATAAAAATTATACCATTTCGTAGAATCAAATCCGAGCATATTAGCTACACCAGTCAACGCTTTCTTCCATTGATCTTTCACTTACTCTGTATTATTCTTGCAAGTCTCTTCAAAGATCTTCCCAAAGTCTCCTGCTTTTTTCCTCACATCCGAAGGAACCACACCGTATAAAATTGATATGACGATTTTATCCTTGCGATTCACGATCTCTAGCAACTCGTTAAGACACCAGCTTGAAGAAGCATAATTTTTGGAGAAAATGACCACAGGGATCCTTGAACTCCTAATCGCTTGTACAAGCTCGGGCCAGAGGAGCGGCTTTTCTTGATCTCATAGTCTTTGAAAGCAGTGATCAATTTCCGATCGAGCTCCTTGAGAAAGTGGCTGAGGAAAGTTACGCGGACGTCTTCCCCTCTGAAGCTCAAGAAAACATCATATAACCAATTGAGAGAAGAAGATGAAGAAGCCATAGAGAGGAAGAAGCTACAAACAAAGAATTTGGCGAGTGAGACTGTAAGAAGAAAATCAGAGGAGAAGTAGTGAGTCGTCGTGATGATATTTATAAAACATTAATAGAGCAGGAGAGTGATGACTAGCAATTTCACCATTGTTTCTCTGACATTTCTCTTGCTAACAAGTTACAACCATATTCTTATCGTTACATTAATTAGCGAATTTCATAAGTCTTCAATATTCAATTTCACCATTATTTTCTCAGAGTTTTCAGATGCAACTTGACGGCTTAATCATGATGTACTTTTCATAGCCTAGTCTTAAATCTTATCCTTACATTTATTGGCTGGTAGAGTCTTCAATCTTCAATTGCTTCGTTAGACTTTTCTACTAAACCTTGAACATAAAATACATTCAACTCTTTTAAAAGAACAACATTTAATAACTCACCACCTAACTCGTTTCTTCCTACTTTCTATGTAAATTCTAAGCTTAGCAACTTGCTCGTCTTAAAGTGAGGACATACTAAAAGCAACGAAAATTACATTCTCTTTTTATAGCTTAATTTAAGATCTTAAACTTTTAGAGTGGAGACATGTTGAATCAGTTAGTCACAAAGAACATGTGTTTTCCCTTGCTCCTGACTTAAACATTTCTGAGAAGCTCTAGTCTGAAACAGAGGCATCATAATGTCTTTAACAATGTACATTCCTTCAATAATTCAATTATCTTGACCCATCCTGCTGATTCATCAGGGTTTACAGAGAAACTTGTGCAACAAGCTAGCAAAACAGAGATTGTGTTGAATTACTCTATTTCTTTTGACTGGTGTGTAGCAATACCAAAACAGATTTAGTCTCTTAGTGGAATTAAACCTAAAAGAAACAGATTACTTACATAAGTACAGCATTCGGAGACCTGGTTTACTCTCGGTTCACTAGAGAGCATATTCCCTTATGCGTAACTGAGAGAGAGATTTTTGTAAAACGGCGTTAATAAACCCCGACGGCATCGTTTAGCACATAAAATATAGTGACGACGTCGTTTTGGTGACAAATGCTTTTGAAACATGGACCGACGTCGTTTTGAAATTTCATATTTTTTCTTCTTCGTCAAGCTCTACTTCTGCTGAATTCTCGATTTTTCTCTGCTTCTTCCATATATATCAAAATCCGTGATCCTCACGTTTCAATAATACTAAAAACTCTACAATCCTTTTATGTGGATTTGATTTAGTAATAATCTCTTGGAGAATGGTTCGTGGGCTGATGAAATTCCCAGGAATCTCAACGAAGCTATTAAACATAAGCATTGATTCTCTCTGCAAATTTCGAAACTTGGAGAAAGCAGAATCATTAATCATAGACGGAATCAGATTAGGTGTTCTTCCTAATGTTATCACTTACAACACTTTAATCAAAGGTTACTCTCGTTTCATCGGAATCGACGAAGCTTATGCTGTAACACGTCGTATGAGAGAAGCTGGAATCAAACCTAACGTCGCTACGTATAATTCATTGATCTCTGGAGCTTCGAGAAACTTGATGTTGAATCGTGTACTCCAACTGTTCGACGAAATGCTTCAGTCAGGTTTATCTCCTGATATGTGGAGTTATAATACTTTAATGTCTTGTTACTTCAAATTAGGTAAACATGGAGAAGCGTTTCGGATTCTTCACGAAGATATTCATTTAGCTGGCTTGTGTCCTGGTGTTGATACTTACAATATTCTACTTGATGCGCTTTGTAAAAGCGGTCATACAGATAATGCGATTGAGCTTTTTAAGCAGCTAAAAAGTCGGGTTAAACCCGAGCTTATGACGTATAACATTCTTATCAATGGTCTTTGTAATTCAAGAAGAGTTAATTCCGCGATTTGGATGTTGCGAGAGCTCAAGAAATCGGGGTATACTCCGAATGTGGTTACATACACTACAATGCTAAAGTTGTATTTTAAGACCAAGAGGATTGAGAAAGGTCTTCGACTGTTTATGAAAATGAAGGAGGAAGGGTATACGTTTGACGGGTATGCGAATTGTGCAGTTGTTAGTGCTTTGATTAAAACAGGAAAAGCAGAGGAGGCGTATGAATGTATGCAAGAGCTGTTGAGAAGTGGTACACGGAGTCAAGACATTGTTTCATACAATACATTGTTGAATCTTTATTTTAAAGATGGGAACTTGGATGCAGTAGATGATTTATTAGATGAGATAGATCGAAAGGGATTGAAACCTGATGATTACACGCACACGATCATAGTTCATGGTTTGTTAAGCGTAGGTCATACAGGAGGAGCTGAGAAGCATTTAGCATGTATGGGAGAGATGGGGATGAAGCCGAGTGTCGTCACTTGTAACTGTTTGATTGATGGATTGTGTAAAGCGGGTCATGTAGACCGTGCGATGAGGTTGTTTGAGTCAATGGAGGTTAAAGATGAGTTTACTTATACTTCTGTTGTGCATAATCTATGCAAAGATGAGCGGCTCGTATGTGCTTCGAAACTGCTATTGTCGTGTTACAATAAAGGGATGAAGATTCCGTCATCCGCGAGACGAGCAGTGTTGTCTGGTTTACGGATGACGGTTTCTTACCAGGCAGCAAGGAAGACACATCACAAAATCAAAGCTGCTATTGAATGCAGTTCACTAATGTATCCTTAAGACATTGAAAGTATCTTAGAGAAAAATTATTGATTTATATATACATAAGCCTAAGGGCCATTTTAATACTAGATTCTAGTTGAGATTCGGAAAGTCTTATCATAAGAGAACTCAGGGCATAGTATAAATTAACTTTGAGGGTACATTTGTAATCTATTATCACGCTTTGTTAGAGAAATAATGAGTTGTAATGATGAATCTTAGAGAATATTAGCCAAGCTTTCTTCAACATTATCACTGACTTGAGATCTGTTAATATTTGTCAGTATTGAGCAACAAGCTCTTTGAAATATAGCTAAGTTTGGTGTTCAATTTAGTCATTTGATTAGAGTTTTTTTGGAAGTCTTTTTAACGGTCCAAAGTCACTTCAGACAAATGACCAAAGACACCACTTTTGGAACCACTGGTCCCAAAACGAAGCCCATGTTACTCATGTGCTGCTTCTGAACACAGTAAAAAGGCTAATCTTTGAAGTTTGAACCTTTTTACTATTGGGGTTTCTTTGTTTTTAACCGAAACAGTAAGAATTTTTCTTGGCAGAGGACTAAAAGATAAGACTGAGTTTACCCTCTTAACGTGGACAAATCTGACAAGAACAGTCCTCTTTGTTGTTCTTGTCTCTCTTTTTCTTGGACTCTGTAAATCGATACACTCTTCTCTTAATTAATCTCTCTATAGAAATACATAAATACAAAGATCTATTTCATGTTAGAGATGATTTTTTACAGACATGAACACGTGTTTGTTTGTTGATGTAACGAGTCAGATTAGAGTAGACACGTTTTATGTGTTATAAAACATTCACAGGAATCTTTCGGATAAATTCTTGTAATAAGATAGAGACGTTGGAACTTGTAAGCAAACCGGTCATTGTTGCTTGGCAAAGAAAGCAAGTGATTACAGTTTTAATTACTTATTAGGTGTGTATACTTAGTTACTGTGAAATTTCATTTGTTAAAATATATTTACTTTTAACTAAATATATACAAAAGAACATCTCAATATATTTTTATATTATATAATATTAATCAAAAATAATTTGCTTTAAGACGAATGGTTACAAAGATTTTATACCAGATAATTGAATCATGACCAAACCAGAAATTGGATCAAAATTTAGTGCAACCGAACCAAACCAAAACAAGTCGTATATAAACCAAAATTCATCAAATATCAATGTCTTCCACTAGATATATTCAAAAAGTTCAGTTCAATATACCAAACTTATAATTAATCAAAATTAATAATATATTTCATTGTAATTAATTTTTAGTACAAAATCAAATGCATCTGAACAAAACCCGAACTGATGAAAAAACTCAAACCGAATGTAAATTACTATAAAATTTGGTTCTAGTTCGAACATGTTTTTTCAAATCCGAAAACTCAAAATGCAAAAAAAAAAATCCAAGCCACCCCGAAAATGAATGAATGCCCATACTGTACCTAAAAACACTGTTGTTGGATTCTCGTTTGCTATTGTCAAATTCGTGAAAACTATCATTTCTTTTTTTGGATATTGGAGCAATGGTCATTGTTTATTGTTTAAGCGAATAAACAAAATTTTAAGTAGTTTTTTGTCTAATTATTGATCGTTAATTTGGTTTTGGACATTTTATCAATTCTAGAACTTTGCATGGTGGGTTTGTTTCTGTTAACAAAAATATTTGATAGATTTTGTGTCCGGAGCTGCTGTCTAATTCGTGAAAGTTAACGTTTTTTGTTTGTGTTTTGAGAGATCTGACAATTTGTATCAGAAGAAAACAGAAAATGCCAATAGTTAAAACTTAAAAGTAATTTAAAAGAAAATAAATAAATAACATTTTTAATCACGGGTTGTGATTTTTTACCTTCTTCTGGTCCTTCTAATGTGCAAACATATCTGACTGATGAAAAGGAGACAGTCTTTTTTTAATTATAAGCATACAATTGCAATTAATAATTATTCACTTTTCCCAATATCATACTAAGAAAAAATCTTATGGATATGTTATATTTAGCAAACAAAAATATATTTAAGAGGCAATCGAATTAAAAATATATATAGCAAAATGATTTAAAGGCGAAGTTTTGCTTTCTTCCAGCAATCATTTGTCTTTATACATGTATGTCATTGTCCGGTCCCCATGGTCCATCATGCTAAATACTGAACCGGTTTGGTCCCATTAGTTTTTCCTCCTTCAATCCAATATTTGGAATTTGACTTTAACAAAAAAATAAAAATTTGAAATTTGGTCTCCCTTTAGATGATTGAGTTTCTCGAATATCACTCCACATATATTTTTTTTCTTTTTTTTTTTGCATTTGCTGTTGATCAAATTAAAAAGAAAAGACAAAAGTTTCTGAAAATATGGAATACAAACAGTTTAAAAAAGGTAAATCTCAAAAGTATCAAATTTTATGTTTTCTTTCTGAAGTTTTACTATCTTCGAACGTTAAATTTAATGATATTAGGTATTTCTGAAAGAATGGTTTCTCTTTTTCGTTTATAATTTACAATCAATGTTTGATACGAAAACATATATATTATGTTTGATTTACACATAAATATAATATTTTAACACATAATTTCGGTGCAAATGCAAAAACAAAATTCAATTATGCAAACAATTGCGTTAGAATTTCTCTATAGAATTTTCAGTTTTGCAACTAACCAGAATTATGTATGATAGGGTTGCTTTTAAGGAGTTCTTTAAAATTTGAAAAATGTAAAAAGTTTAGAGGCTTTTTAGGCTAGTAAAAAGGGTAATTAAGTGAAAAAGAAGGGATGGTCCATAATTTCGAGAAAAGAACAAGACCTTAGACTCTCTGACCATCTCACGTGCCACCAGCACGATCCATTTCTGTTCTCTCTATTTCTCTTCTTCCTTCTAATCCAAAACCTTTTGTGATCTATGCAAACATATATATATATATATATATATATATGTTTGTGTACACAAATTTTATACACTATGGTTTTGGGATATGATTACAATTTACATAGTTTGTGTCAATTTGTTTTTACATATACACGAGTAGGTCGTATCAAAAACTTATATATTTCTTTGGACCGAAGAGCAGAACAAAGATTCATTTCATAACTTGCATCAAAGTATATATGATTTATGAATTTCATTTTCAAATTCTTATAAAACAATAATGAGTGTTTGAAGTATGTCTATGATGGATTGATCTCTTCATATATATCGAGAAATCATCATATGATGTTTATATATCTTCCGATTAGAATTTAGGTTTTTGATAATACGTGGAAACGTAAAAATGATTATATGTTTATGCATGTTACTTTATGAATAGTCTAGTTTTTACAAACATCTGGAAAAAAATTATGTCATTAAGCAAACTTCATAAAGAAGTATTCTTAAGAATTACACTTCCATGATCGTACCGATCACAATCAAATAATGTCTCACATGTGCACACTCAGAATACCAGAGCTTCAACATTTGTCATTTTTTTCTTTTAATTATTTCCTTTTATTTTTCCTAAAATGTCATTTTCGCCCACAAAAAGTTTCAACTTTATATCAAAAAATAATAATAAATAAAGCATTGGAATGTTGCTATATAAATCAATGATACTTAGTAGTAATTCAATAAGGAATCAACTTCGTGAAGAGCAATGACACTAGAAGCTCTATCATCAAACGGTCTCTTAAACTTTTTGCTCACCGAAACTCTTTCACCAGCCCCATTCAAGTCTCTCCTTGATCTCGAGCCATCACCGGAAAATGACGTCATCATCTCCAAGAACACAGTTCCCGGGAGTTCTCATCAAGAACCGCTGTCGCGACCACTACCACCCGCTAGCCGAGGGAAGAAGCGTAGGAGGAGGAAGCCTAGGGTTTGCAAAAACGAAGAAGAAGCTGAAACTCAACGAATGACTCACATTGCCGTCGAAAGAAACCGAAGAAGACAAATGAATCAACATCTCTCTGTCTTACGATCTCTCATGCCTCAACCTTTTGCTCAAAAGGTTCAAAACATTTATGGATAATTCTTAAATTAAGGTTTACAATCACAACTAGGGTTTCAATCTATTTGGATCATTTTGTAAAAAAGCCTTAAAATTGTCATCGTTGGTTTCAATTTTTATGAAAAAAAAAACTATTAAAAGGTTTAGCATTATGATTTGAGTTTCAATTTTTATGGAATATTCTTTAGTAGGATTTCGATTTTGAATTCAATTTTTATGGCCAATTCTTTAAAAATGTGTAGTTCTTTTTTTTTTAGATATCTAATTATCGAAATAAAAATGTTTAACTTTGTGGGGGGTTTTATTTATGTGTTTTCTTATATGCTCATTATTATTTTTTCATGAAAGGGTGATCAAGCTTCAATAGTTGGTGGAGCGATAGATTTCATCAAAGAACTTGAACATCAATTATTATGGCTTGAAGCTCAAAAGCTTCAAAAGCCTAAATTAAACCAAACGGTTACTTCTTCGGCAAGCCAAGACTTAAATGGTGAACCGGAGAATCGTCATCAACCATCTTCCCTATCGCTATCACAGTTCTTTCTTCACTCCTACGATCCAAACCAAGAGACTAGGAATGGCTCAGCAAGCTCGGTTAAAACCGCAATGGAAGATCTCGAGGTGACTCTAATCGAAACACATGCTAACATCAGAATCTTGTCAAGAAGAAGAGGTTTCCAATGGAGCACGGTTGCCACCACCGGATCACCGCAGCTTTCAAAGCTGGTAGCTGCTCTACAATCTCTTTCCCTCTCGGTTCTTCACCTTAGTGTCACAGCATTGGACACTTTTGCAATTTACTCCATCAGCACTAAGGTAATATAATACAACCCTATCATCTTAACCAGACTAAACCGGATTATTTCAAAAACATACTTAGGCATTAGACATTTTGTTGTTTTAAGGTTAAGCCGGGTTTGTTCAAATACAATTTAAAGGTTATTTGGGAATATATGTTACGAATTTAGCTAGACGGTAGATTATATGCAGTCCAAGGGACAGAGCATATAAAAGGAATGTCTATGAACTCTTAACTAGATTTGGTCCAACATTTATTACCATACCTGGTGTAGTCCATTTTTTAATTATTTTTCACCAATTTCTTGAATATGAGTTCAATTATTTCCACATGAATCATAATTATTTAAGTTTTTCTTTCAAAATTCATATAATTTTTTTAGGGGTGTCATTGTAAATTTGGATTATTGTTTTTGCGATTTTAAAAGGTGGAAGAGAGTTGTCAGCTAAGTTCAGTAGATGACATTGCAGAAGCAGTTCATCGCATGCTAAGTATCATTGAAGAGGAATTTTTTTGTTGCTCATCAATATCAGAACTACCCTTCGATTTCCCTCTAAATCAGACAAGTGCCACTCATTCTCTCTGAGAAATTTCTTTTTTCTTTTTTGTTCCTTATTTTATTTTTATTTCATTTGATCACATATCATATCTTTAATCTTTCTTTTAATTTCTTAGGTTCTTTTCTGACTCTGTAAAGGCTAAATGTGAATTTATGTGGATTATAATGGCACACAATATTAGTTGTTCTATTCTTCCTCTTATTTTTTAATGATGGTAACCTATAAAATTTAATCGAGTGGTAGAGGTATAATAATTTCCACTTGAGAAATAATTGTCATGTTGATCTAGGTCAATAATCAATTTTTCTTAAACGCGAAATTATTTAAATCACCCTCATTTGACGAATCGAAATGGTGTAATGCTTTAGATCAATTAGAAAATTATGTGAGTGGACTATTTGACGGCTATACTCATCATGAGGCATTAATCATGTGTTAAAAGTCTGGATCACCCATTTTGATTATTAAAAATAAAGTCAGCATTCTTTTGAGGATTTGAATCATTTCATAAAAATTAAATTAGATAGTATAAAAATAAATTAAATGGATTTTTCATTAGACTTGTCACTTGATGATCGGGAAGGGGGTGGTAAATCCTAAGAAGCAAGAGACGGAAGTTGGTGCGGGAAGAGAGAGATTATTCACATAATTAAATACCGTCAAAACGAACATTATATTAATTTTGTTCAATATAAAGTGGGTTTAGGCTAAACACAATAAATAGACTATACTTTCTTCTTCCATTCTCTCTAACGAAACCTCATTTTTCGTCTGATATTTACAGACGAACGGATATTTATAGGATCCAATAACTGATGTTTTTATCTTTCTTTACTTTGTTCAATGCTTGTCATTTTCTATCCACCCGAAACACGATGATATTTTGAACTCAGAAAGAAGTGGATCTTGACTTTTCTCATGTAATAAAGATTCTCCTCATCATCTCCTATTATTATTTGAACTATTCACAATAATTCTTTTCTTTTGTCATGTTTCTTTTGGATTATATGTGAATTTGGTCAACATGTTCACATTTTCCTCATATCTGGTTTCCTTCTACGCAACTGATTATAAGCTTTTATCGGTTAATTTAGGTATTTTGTTTTTAACAACAACAAAATTAGGTATTTTGGTTGTATATTTATATCGGAAACGAATGTATTTTGTTTTTTATAAGAGATTAAGAGATAATATAAATTGTGTTTAGTGTTTTATCGGTATGTATCTTTATAATTTATAATGATTTATGGAAAAAAAAAGAGATTATATTTGTTTGTTGAAACAATCAGCTAATGTGATAGTGGTGAAACTATTTAATGTAATTTTTTAAACTTTGTGCTTTTAGCTAAAATCTCTTGTAAAAATTAAAATAGAACAGAGAGTGTATATGGTTTTATTTTGTCAACAACACACGAAATGCATGTTTTCAAGATTTTTTTTTGTTTCGCCACAGAGCATGTTTTCAAGATTTAATCATTATAAACTGTTCATAATTTAATAAAAGCAAAAAATGTAATCGAAATGTTAAACAAGATTAAATGAAAAGGACCGACTTTTTCTAAAGAAATGCTTCCATTCTTTAAACTAATTTTCTATTATATCTTGTTTAATTTATTAAACCGAAGATAATCTTGTACTCACCTATAGAGTAATAATAATAGCATAAGAAAACTACACACTTTGCGTATTATCATTTTGTGTGTCATCTACTCCTCTTCTCAATTTTATCTTATCATTAAAACTAAAATTATCTTGTACTCACCTCCGAGAGATCAAAATTTTAAAACTATATACTAATTTCTTACCACATATTTTCAAAAAGGTAACAAATAGATTTGATGTTTCTCTCTTTTACGAAAGATAAAGTCAAAAATACCTAATTTAAGAAATGATAGATATGCCTCTCTTTTTTCTTCCTTTTGAAATAGTTACTTCCATTTTTATATAAAATTAATCTCTTCTCTCTCGCTTGATCTATGATATTAGCATTACCTTAAATCCTTCAAACAAATAAATTATTCTGTTTTTAACGTCTATTTGATTATTATTACTTCGAAATTAGAGTTAACAAAAGGTTACAGAAACCATCCATATACACTTTTCACACATGTGAATCTTTTTTAACTTTCTCTTTCTCTCACTCGTCTCTAAGTTATTTTATTACCATTACCCTAAAACTCATTTCAATCCAAAACAAATTTCAAGAACACAAAAGATTTATTTCCTCTCTAAAAAGATGCCTTTAAGCAACAACGTAATCGGTTGCATTAACTTCATCTCTGTCCTTCTCTCAATCCCGGTCATCGGCGCCGGAATCTGGCTCGCCATAGGCACAGTAAACTCTTGCGTCAAGCTCCTTCAGTGGCCAGTAATAATCCTCGGAATCTTAATCCTTCTTGTGGGTCTCGCTGGTTTCATTGGAGGGTTTTGGAGAATCACTTGGCTTCTAGTTATTTACTTAATTGCCATGCTTGTTCTTATCGTACTTTTAGCCGTTCTTGTTGGATTTATTTACATGGTTACCATTAGAGGCTCAGGTCATCCAGAACCAAGTAGAGCTTATCTTGAGTATAGTCTTCAAGATTTCTCTGGTTGGTTACGTCGAAGAGTTCAAAGATCTTATAAATGGGAACGGATCCGTACTTGTTTGAGTACTACTACTATTTGCCCTGAATTAAATCAGAGATTCACTATGGCCCAAGATTTCTTCAATGCTCATCTTAGTCCCCTTCAAGTAAGTATCTTTCCCCCCTTTTTTATTGAAACCCATTTTATTTTACTTTTAATATGAAACATGGTAGAAAACTAAAAAAAATCATGGGTTTATGAGTTTTTTGGTTCTTAGTTCTTGTTGCAATCTATGCATTTTGTTGGGTTTAAAATAAAAAAATATTTTTTTTCTTCGAATTTCTTTTTCTTGGTTCCTTGTAGAATTAGTTTTGGAACTCATATTTGTTTTTTTTTGTGTTCATGAATGAAGAAAATTAGGGTGTAAATGGAATAGGAAAAAAGTATGGGGTGAAATTCTAATTGCTATAAAAGAACAGGGTTGGTAATGACAGATATGATTGGTACTTTGCTTGTTAGGTTTTGTCTAAAAAGACTGAAAAAATAGATCCTTTTGATTAAAGCCGAAATTCATATGAAGACATCACATTTCTCTTTTGTTTATGAAATTCAAATTCAGGGTGTAATTTGAATATTAAACTCTATTAAAAAGTACAGGGTGAAATCGAATGGCCAGAAAAAGAACAGGTAGATAGGTAATGAAATTATAAAATAGAAATGATTCTTAGCTTATAGGCTTGTCGGAAAAAAAAACTAGAAAAGTTTTAACCTTTAATAAAAAAAAAACATTAAACGCCCCTACTTTTCTAGATTCTTCCACTATGTGCACTTAATCAGTCACGCGGAATCACTTTTTAACCCCACATTTATCTTTTATTAAAATCTAACCCCATTTCTTTATTTTCAGTCTGGTTGCTGCAAGCCCCCAACAAAATGTGGTTTCACATTCGTAAACCCTACTTATTGGATAAGTCCCATAGATATGTCTGCTGATATGGACTGTCTTCAATGGAGCAATGATCAAAACACTTTGTGTTACAGTTGTGATTCTTGTAAAGCCGGTTTGCTCGCAAATCTTAAGGTAGATTGGTTAAAAGCAGATATCTTTCTCCTCTTGGCGCTTATCGGATTGATAATCGTTTACATTATCGGGTGCTGCGCATTCCGAAATGCCGAAACTGAGGACATTTTCAGGAAGTACAAGCAGGGTTATACATGATCAAGATGAGAGTTTAGCGGCAAAACTGAGAGGAATTTTTAAAATGATTGGATTCATGTATTTTAGTTTCTTTACGCTTTGGCCCCTGTAGTCTTTTTTTTTTTTTTTATGTTCACTACCAGAAAACATTTGCTGTAACTGGAAGAATATTTTGTATATCTCTTTGGTTTGGGTTTGTGAAACTTTGCATCTCTAATTAACTTCATCATATATATAATTATCTGTTATTGTTATGCAATCTATCAAAAGTTCAAAAACCAAATATACAACAAGGGCAAAACTAGAAAACCAAACATTCGATTACTTAAAAGCCCTCAATATTTTGTCTTATTCCCACTTTTAACCCCCTAAAAACACCAGATATCACTCATTGTCTAGTCTCATTGCATCACTGATCACACTAAAACTATACAAGAGGATATTTGTATATATACACTTACTAGTTATTTGACTAATCCATATCACTATCTTAAAGGCCTTTCTTTGGTGTCTTGTATTAAGCTATATAACCTTCTTTTTTTTTTGGAGTATCTCTCTGTCTATATTAAGCAACACAAGCTTGTTGATTCTTCTTCTTCTTGATCCAATCTCATCAAATGAATGGAGCTCGGTGAGGGATTCCTTTTCTTAACCTTTGCCGCTTATGTCCCGAAGTAGGAAGTTGAGGTGGTGATGGGCTTGAAGTCTGGAGATTTGAACTGTTATTCTCAATTCCACTTACACCTGAACTGTTGCTCGAATCCTCTGATTCAATCGGTGTATGCTTCACTGTCTTCTTGAAGCTTTTAGATGTTCCTACAACCTTTTATCAGAAGAAGTTTATCAGAAGAAAGACTCATAGCTCAGAATGATAGAAATGTGCAAGAAAAAGAGGACCAAATTCAAAAGTTTCAATCGTTTCTTCTGTGATTAAGCCGAAGTAACAGAAAAACAAAGAAAATTTTGGTAATAGATGCTTAAAGTGTGAAGAATTTGTTATTTTTCATGTTAGAAAACAAACAAGAGTGAATGGTTCATTGGTGTGTGTAATTTAGGTAATGTACCTTGCAGCCAATAGAGCAGAAGCAGAAGCAATCATCTTGTAGACTACGATAACAAACCTCGCAGGTATTAGTAACTCCTTTACCAGGCTTAGGCGGAGGTCTCTCATTCAAAAACACAACCTTTGCACTATTGATCACAAAAGTCTGAATGCTCGATATGTCTAAGTACTTCTGAATCTCATTGACCCTTATTACATCATGATAAGATGATCTCCTTATCTGCATCAAACCAAGAACATACAACACTCAAAAATCTAAATTCACCAAAAAATCCAATACAAGAACTTTAGATTGCAAAAATGTAACACACCTGAATGGTTCGATGACCCTTGTGATGAGCAAGACAGAATGAACAAAGCGAGCCATTAGTACAGTCTAAGCAATACATATTGCATTCGCTTTTCGCTGAGTGTCCATGGTGAAACTGGCATTGACCAAAGAAGTGTTCTTTCAGTAAAGGGTTCAGCCATGAAGGCCATTGATTCTCTTCTTCCTCCAATTCACCAGCTTCCTACAAACACCATTAACAAACATCACTCGTTTAGCCATTATCCCAAAGAACTAAACACCATTGACAACATCACTCATTAGCCATTACCCCAAAGAACTCAAAAAACAGTTAGCTTTATTTAATAGAAACACCATGGACTTCTTCTACATATTAAAAGTCTTCTCCTTTATATAATAAAGACTTAAAGAAGACTCTTGACTCGTCAATGGTTTTCTACATTTCTCATATAATCTTTTTAAATCTTTGCCACTAGAGATATTAAAGGAATCACCAAATTAGTTAGAATATGATTCTGTTAAGTTGGCAGAAAAAAAAAACAAAAGCAATTTGAATGGCGATAAGTACGGAATCGAATATTAAGCCGTGAATCTAGTTCGAAGAAGATCTTATTATTAAACCTAAGAATTTTTTTCTTCTTCTCCATTTTCCCCTAATTTAAAACCCTAATCTACCAACTACATTATCATGACATAGAAAATAAGAAATCAATAATGACGAAAGATTCAAATTTCCAATGAACATTGTTTAAATTCTTCAAAGCTAAATCAAAAAGCATTGATCTTTAGACAAAACAAAAACACAGAACAGAGCATTTTCAATTTGACATCTGAAACAAAAATAAGTCAAAAAAACACACAAATTTTTCTTGTTTCCATTACAAAAAACCAATTCAATCAAAACCCAAATCTTAGAATCGAAAATTAAAGAGTAGAAATCAAGCAAAAAAACAAAACCTCGATTCGTATGAACACAATGAGCAATGTAGTAATCTAGAAAAAAAGGATTAATTGTTAAACATACCATGATTCTTCTGTTCCTGGGTTTGATTTCTTGGTTTGGATTCTCGTGATCTCCAATCGCCATTGTATGAAATGCAGCGAAAGACCGAACCTTTGTTTGAGTCAGCGTTCGATACTTTTAAACAAAAGTAGATTTTTTAGAGAGAAAGGGTTTAAGAAAGCGAGAGAGAGATGGGTTTCTTGCAGAGAGGGTTTAGAGAGTTTAGCATAGAGGAGAAAAAGCGAAAAGCAAAGAGAAAGAGTCCTTCTTATCCGCACAATATGTCGACTAATTAACTCCCGAACCTAATTCCGAACCTAAGAAGCGTTGGGTTCAAGGAACCATCCTTACCTTGGATTTTTCTATTTGATTTATTTCCTTATATTATTAAAATAACTCTTTCTGTCCTTCTTTGGCCTTATCTCACACCCAATTATTTTACTTTTTCTCCTCCAAATATATTAATAAAATCTCGTCAAATTTTATTCCTTTTTTGTTGTTTAAGAAAAAATATTATATAGTCATCACATTCATTGGTTGTTAGAGTTTGATAACTATTTCCATTGTAGAAAAGTTGTGATATTTTATTATATTTTTTTTTGAAAAAGTTGATGTATATTGTGTTGAGAAAGGTATTGCTCCATTATTGCAATTTGACATCTCATATCTATCCTTAATTCCATTATATGTTTCTTTGTTCCTTCATGAGGTGCCTTTTTCTAATTTTTTAATTCGGTTTTCCAAATCATAAGATAATTACCATAAAAATCATTAATGATGGTATACCAATATTCATGTTTTTACGTTTTGAAAATATTATTTATGATTGATAATATTGAGCAAATTTTCATGTTTTTATGTTGCCAAAAAATATTTTTGTTAAAATTTGATGCACTAAGTAATTAATCTATAAAACTTAATTTTAGCATTATAGATTAGATTTTTCATAGTAATAATCTTTTCATTAAACGGCAAATGTTATATGTTTTTGTAAACTACTTTAGTTTTTATATAATTTTAATTTCATGCTTAGCACGGGTAACACCGTCTATATCTATATATTAATTAATTTAATATATGATAAAATCATTATAGATTTAAAAAAAATATGTTAATATATTTTTAGTTGATTGCATTTTTATCTTAATTATTATTATATTGTTGGTTGATTACATTTTTGTCTTAACTATTCTATAATCCAATCTCATTATAATAAATCAATTATCCAGTAATCTACCCGCTTACACAATGTGATAGTGATGCAAAGCTAGCTTTAAAAAAAAAAGCAAATTGCTATTACATCATACATTAATTGTGTTTTTATATATGAAAAATGTTTGTTTTTTCAATTACAATATGTTTACTCACAGGTATGAGTTGGAAAGACTTTAAACTGCACTTTATAATTAACCTATTATTACTTGATTTATACACAATGAAAACAAGTTATAATTAAGTAAAAAGATGGCTGATGTAAATAAGAGACCGATGCCGTATGCATCGGAGAGCTACAAAGAGAGATAAGCTTTTTAATTTGTAGAATCTAACCTAATCTATAAATGTTGTTCATTATCTTAATAAAATATGAAAATCAGGAGGAGATTGATGCAAAAATCTATGTTTAAAGATGAGTGACTACACAATGTCCTTTTGTGTTTTAAAGTTTGATTTTGGTTGATGTTTCAATTTAATTCGTTAATTTGGAAAATTAAATTGCAAAGTCAATACTAACTATCCCAACATGCATCATCTGAAACGGAGGTTCGGTTTAAAATAATACCATCCTTCGTGGAAATGGAATAAATCTTCTTTTAATAACTAATTTTGTAGGTGGACACTTTATATATATATATATATATATATATATATATATTATATAACTAAGGACAATTTATATTATCGCTAAAACAAATTAATGTTGTAGCTTGCAACCAAAACAAACCAAACTGAAAACATTGATCAACCAAAACAAAACTAGTATAGATGTTTAATTCGGATAAAACAACTTGGTACGATCTATTTTACCAAAAAAAAAAAAATGGTACGATCCAAACAGAAAAAATTGATTTGAAATCGAAGCAAGTATTGGATTGGTTAAATTAATTTAATAGTTTAATAAGATGAAATAATAAAAATAAATCCAAATTGAATCTAACTAAGAAAATGAAAATCCAAATTGAAATTCACTTAATTTTCTTTATAACTTTTAAGGAAATGTTTGGTTAATAAGAGTTATATGGATTAAAATTTTACTAAACTGATCTAACACCAAATCTCTTCTTTTTAAATCTCTATCATTCTCTTTGGTTATTGATTAAAAACAAGAACAAAAAAAAAACAAAATTGAACCATATGAAGCAAAATCCAAAGTGAGAAGTATGTTTATTCTCATTACATCAAGTTCTTTATTAATTGTTGGATAATTAGATTTCATACAAATACATCTACCCTAATGGTTTATATTAATTACTCGAAGTCATTCCCGTAGTGCATGTTATTGAAAAAATAAATCACATTAATTGCCTAATTAATTTGTCATGCATGAAACATGCACACATTTAGACAAGTAAGCGTCTTATGAATCACACCATAAACTTATGTCTTCAGATTTAAAAGGCCATACAGATGTCATATGGCTAGCATCTTCACCAAAAATAAATTAAAAATGTATCATTCTGCAGGATCGAAGCACATAATTTATGTGCATTTTTGAAAAAAGAACAACGTATGTTCATAATTGAAATTAAAACGGCGAAATGACTAAACATAATTGAAATAGTAATATTGAAGAACCCGAATCTTGAAAAAATAGCCCATAAACAAGACAAATGTTATATAGATCACCATGAATTGTTCTCATGGCATGATATTGATATACACATATATAACATATGGAGACTAATGTCTCTAGTTTTTTTCTTCTTTGGTAAAACGGTTGAAAGATATTTCATGTTCTTCCTTATAAGCAACCTTTTTTTGTTTTGTATCTATCGAATAGATTCCTAATTAAGATGCTTATATGCTCTATGGAACTATAATAAGATAGTTTATGAGATTCTTGAGTTACCTGAAAACGTCTCTCCAGCTGGGGAACTGACGACTCTCTGCATGTCTTCCTTTGATCTTATTGGTCCGATCTCCTCCGGTTAGCTTCACTTAAAATACCATAGCGGTTACCATTCATAGTTTTATAATACCTACATGGTCGATAAGGAGAAACAAAGTGGTTCCCAAATCTATCTCTGAACCGACAAGATACGCGGATGAGAAAATATGAAAATTGACCAGCAGATTTGCAATCAAAATCGACGAAAGCCCTAAATCTGAAGAATGATTGAGAGAGAGAGGAATGTGGTAGAGGGATATTGGTGAGAGAGGTTCCAGTAGTACTGTAAGTGAAATATAAAGCCCTTTCGTCATATGACACCTTCGAGAAGTCCACTGATTGTCGCAGAAGAAGAGCATTTCCATTCCGTGGACGAGTATTTGAATAATCACGTCGGTTCTCCGGTGATGAAAAGTCCTCTAAGAGGCGTATACCCCATCCTCTTATGCTAAACTGAAGAGGTCCAGCACTTAAATGAATCTTCATATCCACGTGATCATATTTCAATTGAGTTAGAGGAGCATTATCTTTGTTTAGAGAGATACTGCAGTCCAATATTAACAGCTGATGACTACCCTTCCGAGTTACCATGGAGTAAGGTAGCTGAACAATGGAATCAAAGCTGATCCCATGTTTGCCTTTGAACTGACAGTTTACATCGATCTCTACTCCATCCGGCGCATTTACCACCACACAAACCCTAAATCTGAAAAATGGGTGAGAGAGAGGGACATGAAGTAGAGGGGACATTCCGGTAGCACGGTGAGTGAAATATGATGGCACTTCTTCCCCTGGCAATATCATGTACTCGAAACTAATTGATTGTTGCTGAATGAGAGCTTCTTTATCCAAATTGAAGCAATCACTAAAATCAAACTTGGGTATCGAGAGACAACCATCTGAAAGAGAAGAGGAAGCCTTCTCGAGAACTGTGTCAATATTGTCTGTTTCCATATCAACCTCGCTTGAATAGCCACTCAAATCAACTCTAGTCAATGCCCCACAATCTGAAAAGAGAACTTTCCAAAGATATTTCAGTTTAGAAATGTGTAGGGATACAAATTTTAGCCTCCTGCAACCTCTCATACGTAGGAAAGCGAGGTTAGAGAAGTTCTCAATCCGACAAGGAACCTCTTCAATCCCTGTTTCTTCTAGATCGAGTTGTGAGATGTTGGTTGAGATTTCAGGAAAGCTCCTCAACCGTGAGCATCCACAGAGATCAAGGAAACTAAGAGATTTGAGGTTGATTCCTGTGGGAAGAGTCTCCAGATTTCTGCAGATTATAATCCTCAACTCCTTAAGTTGATTGAGATTCTGAAACGAGGAAGGAAGCTCCACCAAATTTGGGATATTCCAGAGAAATAAGATCGTCAAAGTGGGAGACAGCATTGCCAGGAAGGGTGTAAGCCGCTGAACCAAATAATAAACTATTAACTAATTTAGAGATTTGAACAAACTCACTTTACTTTTTACGTTTTATCAGTCACAAATTACTGTGATTTAAAATGTTATTACCTTATATTTAGAAAGTAAATCATTTTTTTTTTAAAGTGAAAAACAATTATTTTTAAATAGTAGATTTTAAGCTAAATTTATTTCCATTAAGAATATTTCTCTTTTACATTTTGACATTCTTTGGTTGTTGGTTACATATCAACTATATGTTCACATACTATATAGAAGAATAGATGATATCTTGATAACCATAATGCGTACAAAATTAGACCTAGCGACAATGATTTTTTTTATAAAAGTGTTAGTAAAAGAGGTCGGAGAAAACATTAAGTTTAGAACTGCATACCTTCACTCCTTCCCATTCTTTCTCATCACTCTCTTCTTTTGATATGTATAAATCAACGAGATTCTCGAGAAGTAGATTACAAGGGAACTCTTTAATGTTTGTGCCTTTCAGACTGAGAAGTGAGATGTTGGTTGAGAATATCAGAAAAGTCCTCAACTTCTTGCATCTTGCGAAATAGAGGTGCTCAAGAGATTTGAGGTTGAAGCCAGTTGGAAGAGTCTCAAGACTGTGGCAGTATCCCATATCCAACTTCGTCAGTTTATTGAGATTTCGTATTGAGGAAGGAAGCTCCATCAAACTTGAGCAATGACAGAGAACAAGGGTCTCAAGATTAGTGGCCGTAGAGAGGTCTGGGATTTCTTTCAGGTTGCAAGATCCCCACAGATTAATTTCCTTTAGATATGTAAGCGACTGTACTCAACAAAAATAAACAAAGAGCTCATTAGAAAAAACAAATTTTGGGCAAAACACATCATCCAAAAGTTAAAATAAGCATATTCTAAATCTCGCTATATTAATAATACAACAATTATTCTCAATATTTACCGCTACTCCTTCCCACAGTTTCTCTAGCTTGCTTTCTTTCATTATGAGCTTGACAAGGCGTTCAGGAAGAAAACTAGAAGGCATAAATCTCATTGGATATTTGAGCCACCACAACAATTTGAGTTTAGGGGGCAAATAGTCGAAGCTTTCAGGTAAGTGCACTTCGCCACGAGACCAGATTTGTAGGAAACAGAGATTACACATCTTTTTGAAAGCATTCTCATGTACATGCAAGTCATCAATCTCACTTGTATCCAATGATATACCTAAAACCTTTTCAGTGCCCTGAAAACATATATAATATTAATAAGAAATAGACAAACCTTATATATTGAGTAATGAAAGGAACAAAAAAAAAACCCTAACTTACAATGCAATGCTCGAGTACATAGCATATATCTTTTGAATCCACCAGAAATTCCCGTTCTTCAGGCTTATCAATGGACTGTGTGCGAACAATTTTTCTGCCCATTTCTTCTAGCGAACGGTGCATCACCACATAGCCTTGTCTGACATGAATGAGGGACTTATCAGCTAGGTTTGACAATGCAATATTAACACCCAAGTTACTATCTGCGAGCAATGACTTGATGGTTGTCTCTTCTGTATGATTGAAAAGACATGCAATATAACGAAATATCGCTTGATCTTCTTTCCTATCTAATCCATCATAGCTGATTCTTAGTATTTTCTCAATTTTATCAACCAAACCATTCTGAAGCCTTGGCATCATATCCATCCAGTACTCCTTATCCCTCCCTCGCAAATATGATCCCAAAACTTTAAGACCCAAAGGAAGACTGCCCGCATGTCTTGTAACTTTAACTACAAGCTCCTCAAAACCTTCAGGTGGAGAGTTTTTCCTAAAAGCAGAGTGACATAACATCTGACAAGCTTGCACTTCAGTTGGGAAACTAACTTCATATATATGATCAATTGTATGAGCCCTTAAGAAATGCCTATCATTTGTAACAACAATGATTCTGCTCCCACTTCCAAACCATAGAGTTTTATCCGCCAAGACTTCTAGCACCATTAGATCATTCAAATCATCAATGATGATAAGAACTTTCTGGTGTTGTAGCCTTTCTCCCAGTGTACCTAGATGACCAATATTTATGTCCTTTATCCCCAGAATTTCCTTTAGGATTTTCTCTTGTAAATGTAACTTCATGTTGTGGTCGTCTGGATTGGCTCTACTATAAGCTTCCTTACTCTTAGATACAAAAGCTCTGTCTATGAATTTGCTAACTTGGAAATGCTGAGGAAGTTGGTTAAGCAGAGCTCTTGTGATGGTAGTTTTACCAATCCCTGAGGGACCCCATATACCAACCATCCTCACTTCTTCAGGTTCCAATTGCAACAATTCACTCATCTTTGCCATATGATCTTCGATGCCGACAAAGTTCTCAAAATCGTTGGATGAAGTTGAAAGCAGTTCTCGCAAAACATCATTGGCTATTTCTTCAATCATTTTTGCTTCGTTTTTATCACTAATAAAGAGAAAAATAATTCAACAGATATGAAACAAGGATTTATTCAAGATGTATGTAAGCACATAATAATGAATTATAAAAATCATACCACTTCGCAAAATCAAATCCAGCCATATTAGCTACATTAGTCAACGCCTTCTTCCATTGATTCTTCAGTTGCTCTATATTGTTCTCGCAAGTCTCTTCAGAAATCTTTCCAAAGACCATATTAGCTACATTAGTCAACGCCTTCTTCCATTGATTCTTCACTTTCTCTGTATTGTTCTTGCAAGTCTCTTCAAAGATCTTCCCAAAGTCTCCTGTCTGTTTTCTCACATCGGAAGGATCCACACCGTAGAAAATTGGTATGATGATTTTAATATTGCAATTCACGATCTCTAGCAACTCGTTAAGACACCAGCTTGAAGAAGCATAGTTTTTGGAGAAAACGACCAACGCGATCCTCGAACTCCTAATCGCTTTTTCAAGCACGGGCCAGAGGGACTGGCTTTTCTCGATCTCGTAGTCTTTGAAAACAGTGATCAATTTCAGATCGAACTCCTTGAAAATGTGGCTGAGGAAAGTTTGGCGGATGTCTTCCCCTCTGAAGCTCAAGAAAACATCATATAACCAATTGAGAGAAGAAGATGAAGAAGCCATACAGAGAGAGAGAGAGAGAGAGAGAAGAGGAGGAGGAAGCTAAAAACAAAGAATTTGCCGAGTGAAATTTTATAAGAAGAAAATCAAAGGAGAAGTGGTGAGGCGTCACGGTCGTCTTGGCGATTTTCATAATTATTAACATAGCAGCAGAGTGGTGAGTAGCAATTTCGCCATTGTTTCTGGGAAATTTCTCTTACTCACGGCCACGCGAATCATATCTTTTTCATTCTTTGTTTTCAAGATAATTTATTGGCCGGTTTCGTCCAAAGTCTTCACTATTCACTTTCAAACTTTTCCGACGTAACTTGACGGATGTTTCCTAATTTGTTTCTTCCTACATTTTTTTCTTATTTTCTATGTGAGTTCTAAGCGTAGCAACTTGCTCGTGCTAAAATGAGGAAATACAGTACCAAAACAAAGAAAATCACAATCTCAATTTATAGCTTAATTAAGAGTTTAACATTTTAGAGTTTACATAGGAACTTGTGCAACAAGCTACTAAAAACAGAGACTGTGTTGAATTACTCTGTTTCTTTTGACTGCTATGTAGTAGTAATACGAAAACATATTTTTTCTAATCTTGGTGGAGTTAAACCTAGAAGAAACATATATTACATAAGTACATCAATCAGAAGTTAGAAAAGTAGAGGATCCATGGACAACACATGGACCTTACAGGCTCCGAGAGTTCAAGGATATAATATAACAAAACATCGAATGCCACAGTCAACTCTCACTAGTCCTTTCACGTAATCAGCAAAAAATAAAAACGTCGGAGACTTCAAATTATGCTTATAATTTAACACTAAAAATATTGTTTTCTTCAATCATAACACTAAAAATTACACTAAAAACAATATTATATATTATTTTATTATTAAAATAAATATTTGTTTTGTTATTTAATAGTTTTGATTAATATTTTTTGTTATATAATTATATTACATTAAAAACATATCATCATAAAATTATTTACTATTTTCTCATTTTATATCTATTTTTTCTTTACTAAATTTATTATATTATTAATGAAATAAATAAATAGTGTTTAGTGTTTGGTGTTTGGTGTTTGCACCAAATTTGATGTAATACTGTAATATCATACTAAAATAGTGTGATTTTTAGTATTCCATTAAAAAGATTTTAGTGTAAAAATTACATCAAAATAGTGTTTTACAGAGATGGTCTAAGTAAATCTCATCAACAATTTTATATTTGTAACTTTGCCACGCAATTCTTCTAATACGTACACCGCTAAAAGATTGATAACTCTCTGCTTGCCACACGTACACAAGTACAACAATGGTCAATGGAACTACACATATTTCTAAAGTTCTTGAAACTATATACAATAAATTTATGTCCTACTAAATATTAAAGGAAATATATTTTTTTTTTTGCGGTTGTTTCAAGCAAAAATATATTTTTCAAATTGATTTTTTTTTGATAAAGGTTAAGACAAATAGAAATCGTAGTAAAATAATTTTGTTAATTTTTTTTAACTTATATCATATATTCATAAGAAAATTAGTATAACCCAATAGATATATACTACTATAGAGTGCTTGAGAACAAACAGAATATATTGCAATATAGTGCTTCTCTACAGAAGTTAAAGAAAACAAACACGTGTGTGATTATATAAAATGCTACAACTATTAAACAGACACTCAATAAAAATAAAAAATATCTAATAATACTCAAAACTCCAAGCAAATTCGGCCGACCTCTTCACTTTTATATTCGAAACCAAAAAGTTATCTGGGCTCATTGGTGGAGTGGTGTGTCACAGACTCAGAAATCAAAGCCACATTTATCGAATAGATATTATTATTAACTAGAAGACAAATTAAAAAAATAAAACAAGTGAATCATTACTATTTTTTTGACATCGCGTTTTTGTTTACCACTTGTTTAATGTGTCTTATCTGTTCGATAAATCAGTTTTTTTTTTGGGGATTCAAATTCGATCAACTAATTAAAATGGTTACTTTTTTCGGTTTATCAATGTATTAGAATGTTGATTTTCAAAGCCTTCACTTCTAGACAAGATTTGTTTTGTTTCGATATGAAATTTTACCTACAAATATGAAACTCATATGATAATTTGGAAATTAAATAAAGTTAAACTATTTCCAATAATGGCTCTTATAAACTTAACACCAATGTTTTTATATCAATCTAGACAAAGAATCAGATTATTTACCGAGTCACCAAATTACCAATCAATTCGGATTGACCACTGGATCAATAGGATAAAGAACATATTATATTATTATGTATATATAGATACAGAAGAACACAAAAATAAGATATAAGAATATTTTATTAATAACAATTATTAAGAAGATAAAAATAATAATGCTTATAAAAAATCTAGCAATAATAATAATTTTATGTACTATATTTAATGTAGATTGTTACAAATTTAGTTAATTTTAAACTAAGAAAATAGAAAGCAAAAGAATTTATAAGTTGATGATGACAAAAGACGAAGAAACTTGAAAATTTTCTAAAAATATTATAAATTTTATATTTTAATCATAAAATTAAATCCTCTATTTGTATTAAAAGGCTTTTAAAATCAAATTCTCAAAAATTTTGATAAAATATTTTA
Source organism: Cardamine occulta (assembly GCA_028015245.1). NCBI lineage: Eukaryota > Viridiplantae > Streptophyta > Magnoliopsida > Brassicales > Brassicaceae > Cardamine > Cardamine occulta. The sequence continues at coordinate 21,329,598 of CM051385.1, forward strand.
AATCTGTATCTGGTCAGTTCGACTGATCCACCGGGTTCGAAGCTACTAACGGAGGTTTCTAAAATTTTCTGGTTTTCAGCATGATATCCAAACTGGAAAAAGATCCATCCTGGATCAACTGGTCTGACCGGCCGGGCCGGTCCGCGTCAATGTCAGATTTAAGATGGTTTAGTGGTTAAGAATCGTCCAATAGTCTAGTAATTTCGGCCCATTTATTAAATCCATTTCCAAATGCGTAGGCCTACTAAAAGCCCAATATAGGTTATAAAAAAGCCCATAATAACCGAGGAAGATAAAAGATAAAGTTATTTACTTATTTTCCGAGTCAGATTCCGAGTCCCGTCACCAACAAACATCAAAAGAGCTCGTCGCCATGGGAGGAGCACACAAAAACCTCATTTTCGTATACGGTACGTTAAAAAGAAACTATCCAAACCATTTCCTCTTAGAAGATCTGATCTCATCAAACGACGCCGTTTTCATCGGTCAACGCACGACCCGTTTACTATACCCGCTCGTCACGGGTCTATACGGGATTCCTTACTTAATCAACAAATCCGGGTCGGGTCAAAAGATCCGAGGTGAGCTTTATTCGGTTTCAAAACGTGGGCTTGCGCGTCTTGATGAATTGGAAGGGATCAAAGTTGAGCATTACGAGAGATTACCAATTGAGGTTATTGAGGAAGAAGAAGATGAAGGAGATGAAGAATCAAACGGTGTCGTTTTAGCGGAGGCTTATTTTGCTCATTGTAGATTTGGTGAAAGATTGTGGGAGAAGAAAGGTAAATGTGGGATGTGTGAATTTAGTGAAAACGATGCCGTTTTGTATGTTAGAGTTAAGGATAGGCCAAGGTTTAGCTCTGTTCTTGATGAACTTGAAGCTTTTGTGTCTTCTTCTACCGATTGATTTAATGGGTATAGCTCAAAATTCGATCTTTGCTTGGAATAATGATCGATTGGTTTAGAATAAAGATTCCATATGAATAAAGATATCGAGCCATGCACGATTTTTATTAGCATTCGTGTATATTTAACATGAGGAATGCTTTTTTTTTTGTTTGGGATTGTCCAATCATTATTGCTCCAACTTCGAAATGTATGCCGATTGAATTTTCTCAATATTGTATTAATTAACTTAGGATTAGGTTTTCTTGTTATCCTGAACTAAGACATGTCCTATGGGATTAATGTATAGATGTTGCATAGGTAAGAGCTTAAGCACAACCGTACTGAAAATTCTCTCCTTCACTTTACTTTTGCATCAGCTACAAAATTGTTTTCAATAAATCATTAAAACGGTTAACAAACAAATCAAGATATTAAGAAACATTAAACAATAAAGCAAGAAATCATATATTGGAGTTATTTTTTATATGTTTTATGCTTGTTCTAGGTTATTAGGCTTCGTGAAATGCTTATCAAATTTGAGAGAAACAGTGAGAGAGTTACGGGTCTGTGCTTCCACACCAAGATGCCATGGACTCTTGCGAGTATGTGGGGGTATCGAGCTATGGGATTATGGTTTGGTGAAGATGATTCAGAGTTTCTATCAGCACAAGGGATCAAAGTAAAAGAGGCTCACGGGCTATGGTGGACAAGTTGGATTAGGGAGGGCTTTCATGACTGTTGATGCCGTCAAATGGTGGAGGAAAGTCCTCGAGAAGGGTCCAGATGGACGAAACCGATTAGATATTGCTTTCATAATCACTGGAGCTTGAGTGTTATTTTCATAGCATTTTGTGAAAAACTTTCCTTTTCATTCAATAGAGAGGATTTGAAATTGGAAAATCGTGTTGGAACAATAGATGACTAAGAACAATTTGAACTAGTAGAGGCCCAATGCATTTTCTTCTATAAAGAAGCATGTAGTCTTCTATAGATATAATAAAAAGAAAAAGAAAATTCTTAAACAACAGAAGTACGAAATAGTCCAACATCGATAACATAAATAGTCGGATTTGTAAACTTTGTGTATCATATGAATCTAGATATAAGACAATAATCATGATTCTATTGAATTTAGTGACATATTATTTTATTTAAAACTTTTAGTATAAACGTTATATGATGCTAGATTATGACATGTATATACTATGTGTGAAACGAAATAACTATTCAGAAATTTAATATAGTTTTAGTTACATAATTTGTTATATTGACCGGAATATGAAAATTCATTATGTAATAACTGCAATTGTTTTGTATATGAATCTAAGGTTGTGGATACTAAGCATTTCCCATTTCATGGCTTCAGCTTATGTCTCCAATGCAGAGCCTAGTCTTAAAATGGCATGAGCTCCAACCCATTTAACCACACCTTCATCTTCGATCACTCAAGGTCCAACTAATTAACACCACATAAATCTCTCTCTTTAGGACATGCTCCATTCACATTACATTTTAACTAGTCCACTAAAGGAAATTTCCATTGAAGATTAGGAGGATTAAAGGCAATGCATGGATCACTTAGAGTTATGACTTCTTTGCTCTGTCCAACAATCAAAATCCTCCATGGCTTCAAGAAAGCTGAGCAGGGTATTCTCTTCTAATATTCATTTTTAAAGTGATTTCACTATAAAATTAATTAATTACGTTAAGTATATATATAGTTAGAAAACAAATGTCATTCATCTATAACAACCATGTCTTTTTTAGTATTATGTGATTATCTTATGAAAAAAATTCTTCATAAAAACATTTATGAAAACTTTATTTAGATAAAAATGTTACTGATTTTGCACTATTCCGCTATTTTACTACTCATTTGACAAACTAGTCAAGGTTCTACAGGAAAATGAAGTCACTAACAATTATATAATTTATAGTTTGATGAATGATCCTGTAACAGTTGTTTTGAAGTGGTGGTAGGAGAAGTAGGCAAAGAAGACTCTTTTCTGTTCGCTATAATTAATCTCTAACCTATATGCATTTTGTTTTTTTCCTATCATTTTTTTTGTGAAAACAGCTTCAATCTTTATTGAATGGTGTCATGTGTGAGAGAAACAAAAATTCTAGTAGTGGACTTTTTTGTTGTTGTTGTTGTCAGACTATCTGATCTCCATTGTGAGTGAGGGACCAAAAGCTTTGTCTTAGTGCAATCTCAATAACTAAGTCTCTTTAAGTACAAAACCGCTATGTTCCAAATACCCAATAAAGATTTGATTTAGCAACCGCGAGAGTCAGAAATGCGCTAATCAACTATCAATGTAGAGATGTTATAGTGAACTAAGATTCCATGGTCTGATTTTTTTATATAACCAGAGGGTGATACAAACTTTTACCACTCGACTAGTATGATATTTTTAGAGTTAATGTAACGTATTTTTAGAATTAGGGTTTAGGCACTGCTCGTATAGAGCAATATTGTCTCTTATATGTCTATTTCTTTTTTCATTTCGTAAATTAGTTAGAGACAATATAGATTGGATTAAGACTAGCTTGAACTAGATCCGACCCATCACAACACTTGTAACCTCACGGTTCATGAGGAACAACTAACAAGTCAGTGACATAAGCATCGTGTTTGAGTATGGTAACTTATTTCATAAATGTCATCCACATTAGATTTGTCTTTTGAATTGTTCTTATTGTCTCATCGTCCGAAATCCAAACTTCTCTTATGAATTGAACCTACACAATTTCTTAATCATCAAGATCTTTAGGAGATTGTGTGGCCGGACTTATAATTCAATTGAGAAAAGAACTAAGTGATTGAGCTTTTTTGGGGACGCGTGGAAGATAAGTGAATGAAGAAGAGCACTATGGTACTAGTACTGGTCCTACTACTACTTCTTCTTCTTCACGCCATTCTTCAACAACGACGGTGTATATATGCTTTATTGCATGTGATCTCCAACTGTGTATTGTGTATGAAACTGTACATATACCCATTAATATGTATATGTCTGTACATATATGGATCATCATTACCTTCCTTTATCTCTAACTCTCAACGGATAGTCTGAATTTTGCTGGAAGCAATTATTATGGGTAAATTCGGTGCTTATCTTTTTGAAAATGCCAAAAGCTTGAGCTCTTCATTTGTCAATGTGACACACTTTTTCTCCAAATATTTATTTGTTAAATTTGTACATACTATATACTTAATTACACTCCATGTGCATTGTCAAATGAACCAAACTGAAGTTTAGTCTAGTGATATTTTCGTATGTACTTAGTTGAATAAAATGATAGATTCTGAATAACATTGAACTTTTATATATCAAAAACATAATTTACAAAAATCAAATATGATGTAAAATGCATAATTTAGAATCAACTATATTGAACAAATGATTAAGCGAATAATGCGACTATGCTGGTTGTTACAAATCACACAATTTTTACAAATTCTTGAATGATATTTCGTCATTCCACTATATTTTGCTTGCTATATTGGTTAATTTCCTAATTAGATCATATTGACTATTAGTTAAAAACAACTTTCATTCACTAATGCTAAATTTCATTTCTCATATTTATTTAATATTCCACGATTTCGCGTTTCTGCTATATTATCAGTTATAGTTTTTGTCATTGTATCATCAATAATCAATTAGTCTAGATTTCAAGCGACAACAAAACTATTCTTGAAATTCCAAACAAGATCGCTTTTCTTTTAATGCTATTTAGAAATAGTGGAATTATTTCTTCTTTTTGTATTTATTTTATTTCAGTGTATTCTCTACGGCATAATCAGTAGAGAAGTGATCTTTGGCTGGACAGCACCAAAGTCCTCAAAATCTTGATAGTCTTCTTAGTGGCAATGCTAAGACGCAAGACACGCGTTAATAAATGTTTTCTTTTGTTAGTAGTCTTTTACCAAAATCTTTTTTATTTTATTTTCTATTCATATTGTTTTGGTACCAAAATTTCGTTCATTAAAATAAAATAATCAATCATATGATTTGATTTCAACTTTCCATAGTTATCTTCTAGAAGTAGGCTCTCATCGGAAAATGTTAGAATATTTTGCTACATTTGGTTTACATGAGTCTATGCATTTTTCTGTATGTTGATGCTCTTGAAACCATTCTTAGAATTTTCTATAATCTCTTCGCGTAATGCGATAGTCCATTTAAAAGTAGTAAAAGTACTGAAAAATCCGTATCTTGATTAGTCATGTGTAATATTTCATGTAAAAGAAAATAAGAGCTTAGCTGTATAAAAATTCAAGGCATAGTTAAGTCTTCGGTGAAACTACAAGAATAAAGAAAATATATTTTGGTTTGGGATGATAGGGTTGTTTGAAGATTTGGTGAGGAATAGAGGATGCTAGGATACAGTGAAGAGGACTACTAAACACCCTAATTCACGATATAACCCATAATTGTAAATATAGATAAAACTTTTTGAGTTAAATCGGTAAAATTTGTTTCTATAATTTTGCATAAGTTAGACAGTACTCTATTCTTGACAAAAGACAAAAAAAAAAAGAAAAAAAAAACTATTTACCCTATTTAATTCAAGGTTTCGGTTCTGTAGTTTACTTACTAAAAATGTTTGTTGAACAAAAAGAATCGAATTTTTTATTTATCTTCAAAGTTAAAATCCACGAACAATGTGCTAATTTATAAAAACTACAAGCAATACATCTCCCGCCATAAATGTCAAATATATTTCATGCTAAAGAAGTAAGATTTTAATTTAATTATACAACAATACAAGTGATAAGTGGGTTTGGCTTGGAAAAATGGGTTCGCCTAAGTAATAGACGATACAAGTCAAAAAGAATACTAAACACTAGACTTCAAAATATTAATTATGACTTGTTAATGATATTCTAACTACTTTGTTATCCATTTTCACAACACAAAACAACGTACGTAGTGTATCAATGACATTCTACTTTTCATATATATTCTTAGTGCTAAAAACCAAACTAATTGTTGTTAGTTGAAGATTTATAATGGCTTACAAACTTTTTTCTGTTGGAATTTTAGACAAGGCCATAATATTTGTGAGCAGGCTTATTCTTAAAAGCCTTAATTGCATCTTAATCTTATATTCATTACTATAATCTTGTTTGATATATCTGGAAGACTGGGACTACATATCTCTTAAGTATTCAAAAAAGTCTTAATCACTGGTAATTGACTTAGAAGAATGTAATATTAAATTAGAGAAAATTGAAGGAATTGAACCAAAATTAGGAGTAATGGTAGGGACAGTAAATCTACACTTTTTGTCCTAACCATGTGCTTCAACCACTCTTTTTTCACAGTGGACACGGCTTATCATATTAAATCCCCGAAATTAAGGTTTCATATTAAATCCCCGAAATTAAGGTTTAGATTGGTTCATCCGCAGTTGCTGCGTTTGCGGGTGGTTACGGTTACAAGCATTTATGATTAATCATAAAAATTGTAACATATCGCTACACACCACTTGAAATCGCTAGATTTTAAAACATTCTTCTAGCTAGCATTTGCGGTTGCAATCGATTACGGTTAGTTAAAAAACTATTTTTATTTTATTTTTTAATTTATAATACTAATAAATTTTACAAAAAGAAATCAAACCATTTTTTAAAAATCAAATATTACTATAATAAATTCTTAAATGCTTTATAAATGTATTAACTAAACTAAAATACATTTATAAGTAGAACAATATTTTTTAAATAAAAAATGTTTCAAACCTCTTAATATAAATAATTTAATTAGTTATTCTAAAATTTATTGAAAACTTCATTTTTAAATTTTGATTATATTAATACAATTTTTTCTTTATAGAAATTATATATTTTAAATATATTTGATAATGTCAAATAGCAACCGCAACCACAACCGCAACCGCTGTCAATCCGTCCATAATTTCCGCAAACACATCCATTTTAAATTGTTAAATCAGTCGTACAAATCGCTTAATAACGTTTATAACCGCAACTATCCACTTCTGCAAACTTCTGCACCCACAACTGCAACGGCTGCGTTTAAACCAGTCAAGCCCTCACTATAAATACCTCATTGAGTTTTCCATTTTAGTTCATCAAATTCAAAATCCAAAACAATGGTTTCTCTCAAAGCTCTCTCTACTCTCTTTTTTCTTATACTTGGTGTTGGCATTTGCTACGCCACTAGCCGGACTCTTTTGAACTACGGCGAAGCTGCTGGTCACGGTGGTGGTGGAGGACATGGTGGTGGTGAAGGTTATGGAGGAGTGAGTGGTGGTGGTTATGGTGGTGGTAGTGGAGAAGGAGGTGGTGGTGGATATGGAGGTGTTGGAGGGTATGGTGCAGCTGGTGGTGGTGGTGGTGGTCATGGTGGAGGTGGCGGTGGAGCTGCTTCTTCCGGTGGATACGCTAGTGGAGGAGGAGAAGGAGGAGGTGGCGGTTATGGTGGAGCGGCTGGTGGTTATGGTGGTCATGCTGGTGGTGGTGGTGGAGGTAGTGGTGGTGGTGGTGGAAGTGCTTATGGCGGTGGAGGAGCTAGTGGTTATGGAAGTGGTGGAGGTGAAGGAGCTGGTGGTGTAATTGGTGGTCATGCTGGTGGTGGTGGTGGTGGTAGTGGAGGCGGTGGAGGATCAGCTTACGGTGGTGGAGGAGAGCATGCTAGTGGTTATGGAAGTGGTGCTGGTGAAGGTGGCGGTGCCGGTGGAAGTGAGTATGGAAGTGGAGCTTATGGAGGCGGTGGTGGTCATGGAGGAGGTGGTGGTGGAGGATCAGCAGGTAGAGGTGGTGCTTATGGAAGCGGTGAAGGAGGAGGAGCTGGTGGTGGAGGGTCTCATGGTGGTGCCGGAGGCGGTGGCGGTGGAGGAAGTGGCGGAGGAGGAGCTTATGGTGGAGGAGCACATGGAGGTGGTTATGGAAGTGGTGGTGGTGAAGGTGGTGGCTATGGAGGTGCAGCAGGAGGATATGGTGGTGGTGGTGGAGGAGGTGCAGGTGGAGGTGGTGGTTACGGTGGTGAACATGGAGGTGGTTCTGGTGGTGGTGGTGGTGGTTCAGGAGGTGGACACGGCGGTGGAGGCTATGCCCCATAAAGAAACCAAACTTAAGATAAACCAGAAGAGGTTGAGAAATAAAGATGATTTGTGGGAGGGTATACAAATTAAAATGCCTATTTCAAAAACATTTTGTATCCATTATTGTTGAACGTTGTATTTCCTAATAATTGAAAATATAGTCTAATTATTGTTATATCATCAAAAGCATACTATATAGAGCAAGCCTTAAGATTTTTGGTTGGAGCTTCAAAACAAAAATTTTGATCAAAGTTGTTTGTATTCACACAAAAAAATCCAAAAAACAAAACAAAAATGTGTTCATTATCTCTAGCTAACTCTTCTAGTTTTGTACCCAAATTTGATATCACTGCCGGAGATGCTAAAGAAGACCCACCGTTCTTCTGTATTTAGAGATTTTCTTCTTCTTGATCGGAGAACCACCCAAAACTCTAAGGAGCTTTAGAGAGCGACTTGTCGGATTTCTGTGGAGATATGAAAGAGCATACTTTTTATCCTTAGGATCTGCAGCAGGACTAGTAAAATGGCTTCTAATCGCCGCTGGCTTTCTTCGATGAGGTTCTTCTTCCTTCTTCGTTTGCAAATGCGCACGTTCAATCTGAAAGCTTCCTGTTAACGATTCACACACACTCAGATACATTTAACTCTTCCTTCCACATGCTTACTATAGTTGAGACTAAAGCTATCAAAACACTTACTACCTTGGCGTTTTGGAGGGGAATCTTGTTTTTGAATCTTGAGCTTAGGTCCGTAAGCACCACCATGCGTAGCTCTCTCACCAGCTGTACATAGAGTCAGACACAAAGACAGCATAAGAGCATTATAATTACATTAAGTGCTTTGTTGACAGATCCTTACCCTCTCGTTCGTTCTATGTTCTACTTCAGTTTTGATCATTGATGTTTCTAGGATTAGTAAAGGAGAATACTTTATCTGAATCTATAAGAATCTCTTATCTTCTATAGTAGCATCCGAGGTAAGCTATCAAAAACAGAGTAAAAGATAGTACCTTTGCGTTTTGGAGACAAGTCTTTGGATTTCGGAGACAAGTCTTCGGATTTCGGAGACAAGTCTTTGTGTTTTGGTGACAAGTCTTGAATTTGAACCTTAAGCACAGGTGCATGAGCTTCATTGATTATAGCTCTGTAGTCAGAAGGCCATGAGTCAAGTTCTCTCTGTTGAGAGGTCTCAGCAAATGGTTTTTCAGATTCATCAGCCTCATATGACTCAAGAGGATCAATCATGGAAGATTCCTCATCGCTGCTACACTCGACTGAGTGAAACACGTCCTCTTGTGGCTCACGACAACGGAAATCTGAATAATTTACTTCCGGGATCGATACTTCTCCCACCAAGTCGTTATAGGCTTTGCTTGAATTAGCAACATTCTCATAATTGTGCTCAGATACACACTCCTGTCTGCAAGTAGACTCAAGCACCGACTTTGGTGAAAAATTTAACGGAGTAGCTTCAAAAAACACCTTCAGTTCTTCATAAGCACTAGAAAACCAATGAGTTCCTTCTCTTGCATAAAACAACATATACGCATCCTGCGATAGAACATACTCTTCACTGACTCTTCTAACCTACAATGGTTTGCAGAAAAACGTAAAGAAAGTTACATTTATTGAAACCCTTCAGAGAACTAAACCAACCCAAATCAAATGAAATCACTCATTATATTAATATTACCTTCGAGTCATCAAAACTATGCCATGTCTCAGGAGCTGATCTCACATAAGAGGAGTAATGACCAAATGTAAATCCATTTCCAATATGCTCCACAAAGGCATAAAGATGATATTTTGTTGAAACCTGAAGAAAAAAAAAAAAAACTCTAGACTTGGAAAATCTCAGATTTCTCAAAATAAAAATGGTTTGTAGTTTTTTCACTTACTTCAGGATTATGGTTACTGCTCACATAAGGAGACAAATCCAACTCCAAAGGGAATTGAACATGCTTGCCGATCTTCTCCATAGTAACTCCATCATTCTTGAATCTCTTAAGATGGAATGTAGCAACCGGTGGCAACTTATCAAGCTTAAGTTGCTTCTCCTTATAAACTTTTTCCTTACAGTTATCACATGTAAAATGGTCCTCAAGTTTTTCAACACATGTAAACGATTCTAAAGCACTCCAAAGATTATCAACATCTTCAATTTCCAAACTCCATCCAAGGGAAGGCTCAAATGTGTCGGAAGAGAAATTGCAATTGCAGCAATGAAGCTGAAATGGAAGCAGATAAAACACAATTATGGAAACTGCTTTAACAGAATCAACACTAGATTTAATAGAATGGTAAATGAATTTAACATTTTCTTACCGTACTCATGAGACGACCACCAAAGACATGATCAACAATGTTAACATCTTGGTACGAGACAGAACCAGGCCTATTCTTAGGATCTAAACAACATCTCTCTAACTTATCTAAAAACGACTGTAGAAACTCATGAGCATCTTCTTGATGGTTTATCTGAAAGTCAGATGAAAAATCTGTAATTGGGTTAAGGATTAAACCCATTCATATCATATAAACAAACCTCAAACACAAATTTAAACACACACAAACAAACAAAAGGATACGATTCAGATTATCACGAAATCCATCAACGTTTAAACTATGTCCTGAAGACCTCAAAGCAAGCTCAATATGATCTCTAAGAGCTTGCATAACACAAAACTTCTCACTCCCACCTGAAAACAAATTTAAATGAACTATAAGATGAAGAGCATAAACAAAACAATACACAAACTAAAATCAGATCAGAAATTGTCTTACAGTTGCAAGGGTTTTGATATATGTATGAACGAATGCTCTCAATAAGAGGCACAGTATGAGTAAAGCATTGTAACACTGAAGCTATGAAACAAGTGTTGCCTGAGTTATATAATCCAGCACCCTGAAGAATTGTATATAAAACAATCAAAATCAAATACCAAAATCAAAAATTAGATTAAAGGAAGAGGAAAGGAGAAACATACAACACCGGTTGGTTCAATCTTTGGATAAGACCATGAGAACTGAATAGGTTTTGTTGATTCGTTTTTGGAATCAATATCACTTTCAAAGTCGAAATTCGATATGGATCTCCTTGGTTGACGATTCTCTGAACGAGAATACAGATACGAATCTGACCTATTCGTGAGTTGAAGAAGATTGCTGTTGTTTGCAGGCGAAATCTGAGACGACGTAGCTAAGGTTTGAATCTCGGTTAAGGTCTCGGTAAAGGATTTAACCGGAGAAGAACGAATTGGTGAGGAAAGAGCGAGCGAGTGAGTAACAAGGTCACGAATTGGCGCGGTAGGTGAAGATTCATCTATGGTTTTAAGAGGGCTAATAATTTTAGGAGAAGATGAGAGATTTGGTGGTGGTGGGTCACTCGATTCCGCCATTAAAAACGTAACCCAGATCGGATTTAGTGAAGAATTGTAGGAAAAGAGAGGAAGAAGAAGAAGCTAGGGTTTAGGTTTTGGGAAAAGTATGCATTTTTCCTAGTGAAGAATTGGAGAAGTAGTGGAAGCAGAAGTTTTTGAGTTTCGCTCCAGATAAATTTGTGAAATTTTGGGAATTATTAAGAGGTAGATTTCGAAAAGTTGAAGGATTTTGGGAATCGAATTGGAGGGAAGCTGAGGATTGGGTGAAGAAGAAGGTTTAAATTAGGAGGGAAAATCATGCCGCCATTTTTTTGGGGATTTAGGGTTTTTTTAATCTCTTCGAGAAAAAATTGAAGAGTAAAGTGTAAACTGTAAACTGTTATCTTTGATTAGGTTATATGATGCGGTCAACTCAACTCGAAGGTTTATAACTTTATATATTGGAGTTGACCGGACTCTTTGACCAATTATTTTTCTTTTTAAGCTAGTTTAATTGATAAGACCAGATTTATAATTTGATTTCTATTTTGTTGTTATAAAAAAAATCGTTAAATACTAAATAGGGAAGGAGGAGGGAGAAAACAGAAAGAAAAAAAATTGTTTATTGCTCACTTGTGTCATTTATTAGTTGATATTTAATATTTCCTTATTTCAGTAATGATCTTTATCTTTTAAATCTGTATCCAATTACTTTTACCAAAACAAGATTACAAGATTTATCTAACTACTGTATGCCACGTCATTTATTTCGTCTAAAGAAATGTTTGGTCAACCATTTATTTGTCAATTTGTTTCTGAAATGTAAATTAATTATTATTTCCATATTCGATTGATGGAAATAAACTTTTCAAATATTTCTATATCTTTTTATATAGTTTCCCAAAATTGGACGTTTTGATTTGCTTAAGCTGATCCAATTTTACATTTTCTATATGGTTTCCCAAACTTTACTTTTCTATATCTTCTTGTTTATATATTGTTGCCCAAATTTCCGTAACTTTCTATAAAATTATATATTCTACATGAATAAATTAACTTAAAATATTATAAATTAATTTTATTTATAAATGGATATAAATAACATAAAATCTCCCATAGTTAATTTCCAAAAATATTTATCATAAAAATGAAACCATTTAATACAAGTTTTTGATATGGTCAAACATCAATCTGCTCACTATTCCAAATTCCAATATTCCTGCTTTACTACAAAAGTTTTGACTGGCAAAACACATTTTGATCTGCTTTGTTTTTTGCAGACAGAAAAAACAAATATTTTGCATAAAAGTAAAAACTTGAAAATTTTCATATAACTAGAGTACAGTAAAACTCTTTTCACTTTCCAAGAGATCAATTTTATAGTAATCAATACCAGAATTAAATATAATACTACCATATCCAGAATTCATATGAAATGATCAAATTCCACATCAACATCTCAACTCCAAAATCACTCTTTTAAGTTTTAACTACAAAGCCAAAAAAAAAAAAAGACTTTTAGTTTTATAATCCCACAATTGTTCTATCAGACAATGTGTAAATCAAAAGGCAAGAACTTTGTAACTAGAAACTTTATTTGTTTCTTACAGCATTCTATCCTGAAGATCACTGAATATAGTAGAGGCAAATGATCCGAGCTTATTCTTCGTTTCTTCAGCTATGTTCACAAGAGAGGACATATCTTGCTGGGCCTGTGGATAAACAAAGTCAAATTCAGAAAAAAAATATAAGCAGAGTTAAGGAAAGCTGAAGAATTTATCCTACTCGGAACTTTACCTGGAAAGAAATTCGATTGATGAGATCGCTCGCAGTGATATCAATGTTGGAATCATCTTGTCCATGGCCAAAAAGATCAGAACTTGAAATAGCTGCTGAGCCCTGTTAGTTTTTGCAATAGCATTACGTAAGTATGAACAATGAGACTTAAGAAAAGTCAATATAGAGTTTGATTTAGGACATACTGAGAACTTCTGAAGGGTAGCTTTTGAGTCCAAATCGGCATCTCTGTTCTGATTTCCAAAGAATTGGGCCGAGGATATCGATTTTGCATTTGAAAACTTCTTTCTTGCTTCATCCGTTTCTTCAACCTAAGTAAATAAAAAAAGTTAAGTAAAGAGGAAATGGGAATTGATATCTATTTTTCTTGGGTTCTGTTGAAAAATGCAAGTACTTTACTTGAGCTTTGGATGAGTTTGAGCTTGATTTCTTGGGAACAGCAGTGTCCATTCCATATTCATTAAAGAAATTCGAAGACTTTGGTGGAGCGACATGGTTAAGCACTTGTGTGCCACTTTTCCCACCAGATTGTTCCTCATCAAAGTACTCAAATCGAGAAGCAAACGATGCTCCAGCTGATGCTGTGTTGTTAGTTGAAGAAGCAGCAGGAATCACAGGTACAGGTTCTTCAGGCTTCTGCTCATAGAGGTTATCTTTCGACTACATAAACAAAAGAGACGAATCTAATAAAAAACCAAGAGAAGCAACATACACTTTGATTCTCCTTTAAAAAACTAAAATCTTTACCTTAGTAGTAAGCTTACGAGCACCAAGACCACCAGTCTTCCCTGTCTTTCTCTGAACAAGAGGTTTCTTAAACGTACTAGCCACAACTTTCTGAGAAGCTTTTGGTGAAGAAGATGAGACAACAGTTGCTTCTTGCTTAACCAAAGAACTCTCCTTTGCTGAATGTTCAGAAGAAAACCCGTTATCAGACGATTCCACTGGCTGAGAAGTAACAACAGAAGACAACGACGATAAACCAGCTTCTTCAGCCATGGCTTTAGCAACTTCTTTAGCAAGAACTTGCCTATACAAATCAGCAGCTCTTGAAGTATACTTAGCCTCAATTTTGCCACCATCATTCCATCCGTGTTGCTTAAAAAACACCTGAGCTCGATTGTTTCCACCAAACATCATTGTTCTTAGCTGCTCAGGACTCCACGAGTCCAAGTTCGTTGACCTTCACAAGAATACAATGAACAAAGGTCCATAAATTCAAAGCAAAAACATGATCTTTATAATCATCAATAAGAAGATATACAAACAAAGTAAAACTGCTATAAATAGGATAGTCAAACAGGGAAAAAAGTCAACGTCATCTTGCTATAATCACAAGCTTAAACCCTAGCTAGAATTAAGCCCAGAGAGTTCAAATTAAACTGAAATTTGTATTCCTTAGAATTCAAATTTTACCTCACAAAGCTGATATGAACACCGAGACTTCGATGAACAGCTGAACAATCGATACATAGAAATATACCATAAGGAACTGAAGCCCATGTTGGATTCTTCGCACTACAATCGAAGCACACCTAAAATTCCCAATTAATGCAAAAATAGAAATCAATCTGAGATTATTAGGTCGTATAAGTTCCAGATCTGATCGAATTGATAAAACCTTCAAACAATCAAAAGCTTAGGAAGAAAAATGGAGAAAACCTTACCTTGTTCTCGGATTTTGATTTTAGTTTTCTGAAAACAACATTCTTGTCGGTTAAATTCTCAGTCGCCATCGTTGATTTACAAATCTAATGGAACTATTTAGAGATTTACAGATAATTTCAACAAAATCTGGAAATCTGAAAGTGGTGACGATGGATCGATTCTTCAAGGCACAGAAATTATTTTATTTTTGTGTTTCTGTTTTTCCGTTTGCTTCTGAAACCTGTAAAGTTATTTATTATTTTGTTACGTTTATGATTTGTTGTTATGTGACATATAAATCTTAAAAGGCCTAATATTAAATTAGCGGATCCAAAACTAAACTTGATGGGCTTGTTTGGTCCAATACTTGTAAATAAGCCCATTTTCGAATTACTCTTTTTTGTATTTTGAACAAAATGGCCCTGCTACACTTCTACCAAAAACAAAAATAATGAGCTTGTATTTGTCATATTTCAATTTAAATTTTGAATTGCATAATTCTATAATCTAAATTTAATCGTTATCTTAGCCTTTGCTTAAAACTCGTAGATTTAATCACAAAATATATATTATAAACTCTTATCATCGTTTAAATCTCGTTGAAGCTTAACACAACTAAATTTTATTTCAGCTACTTTTATCTTGCCATAAGCACAAATATATTCGTTTGGAGGATAAGATCACAAGAGATCGTCAACGAGAGATAAGGTTATTTTGTCAAAAATAACCTTATCTCTCGTTGATTAGTTAAGCTACACCAATTCCTCTAAACCTTTTAACTTGATACATTATTTCAGTGACATTTATTATTTGTTTAGCAAAAGTGGCTAGAACCTAAAGAGATGCAATTATTTTATTATGTAATTTCTATAATCATATGTTAGTGCAAGATTAATGGGGAAAGTCTTTCTAATTACATCATCCACGAGAATCACGTGAACTGAAGCATTTGGGCCATCGTGATTAACCATTGAATGTGGTACATATTGTCCTTTTCACTGAATACTTTTCTTCTTTTTTTATTTTTTTATTAATGGTTGGCATTATCATGTGTAATTTTTTGTCAATATTATGTGTTACTTTTTTCTTTCGTGCCGAACAAATATTATGTGTAACCTTTTTTTTAAATGATATTTTCGTTGGTTATGAAATTTTTGAGAAAACTATCAAATGTGCTTGAAACGGGTAAAATACAATAATAATAAAAAAATTAATATCATCTACTAAAAGAAGACTATATGCCATGACAAAAAATATTAAGAAAATAAATAAAGATGTCAATACTGGTGAGAGAAACATGGAAAGCAGACAAGACCAGACCTAGACAGAGGACCCAAATAATTAAAGTGGGCTACACAAGATGATTCACATATGGTTTTTTTTTAAACGAATATTCCCTCCGTTTTTAAATATAAGAAGTTTTGATCTAAAATACGCATATTAAAAAATTACGTTTACTTTTAAAAAATATTATTTAATATATAAAAAAACAGTTTAATCAATTATAAAAAAAAATTGTAAATTATTATTGGTCATACAATATTTAATAAAGTAAAAAATTACATCGAAATATGAAAACACCTTATATTTTGAAACAAAACAAAACTTCTAAAACGTCTTATATTTTGAAACAGAGGGAGTATATGAATATATATCAAAAACAAATATCAGAAATATGAATTAATAGAAAAAAATATCATTTTCATCAATTAATTAATTATTATTTTATTTATAACCAGAGGATTGGAACTGTGAATCTCATACTAAGTTACTACTAACAAACTGTGAATCTCATACTAAGTTACTACTAACAGTTTAAGTTGAATAGAAAAAAATAAAGATGAACGTAATTAAATGTAATTGAAAAAGATAACTAAGAAAAGTAAACAAAATCTGGCACCAAAAAAAACGTTTAGTTTATTCTTGTTTTGTGGAAGAAATATTTTTTACATATTTTTTTAGTTCTTCCAAATAACATGAAATCAGCTGAATGTTTTATTCTACGTTTTCAACTTCGTGGGTAAAATTTTAATAAAATTTCACTTTTTCTCAAATGCAACCATTTATTCGTTAAAATATTGAATATGTAGAAAAGTCAAATTTTTTATATCTTGTTTATAGTTTTAAACTATAATAAAAATTTGCAGTATAGAAAAATAAATTCTAGCGCTGGTGCACATAGTAAACCCTCAATCATTATATCACCATAAATCAGTTATTCTTTTTTCAAAATTTTGTTTTCGTATAAAATAAGTGGTTTGTGATGGCTCATAAATGCATTTTTAGTAATAGTAGTAACGTTTTGAGGACAAAACTGTGGTCCAAACTAAAACTATCACACCATGAATATTCAATTCCTAATATTTATTTTCTTCGTAACCATGAACCAATTTTATTTTTGTTGGTCATATAATAAATATATTGCCACTCTCATATTTATAAGACATTTTTCGTTAAAAAAATAAAATTGGCAACTTGTTAAACAAAACAATAATTACATAATTTACATTTTCCTTATATAAATAAAATAAAATAATATATTTGTACAGAATCATCTTCATCTCCAAACAATCACTAGACGCCATTTCCTTTAGATTTTCCTCTCTTTTGATTTTCCTCCAACACGTCACCTCTCTCTCTCTCTCTTTTTCTCACCGGAAAAGTCTTCACCTTTCACCTCTCTCCGGCGGCTAATTCACATGAACGGCACAAAATCATCAATCAATTTCTTAACAACCGACGATGAAACATCGGCGATGGAAGCTTTCATCGGAACAACTCACACATCTATCTTCCCTCCACCACCACAACAACAACCTCTTCATCCTCAATTCAACGAAGACACTCTTCAACAACGTCTTCAAGCTTTAATCGAATCCGCCGGAGAAAACTGGACTTACGCTATCTTCTGGCAGATCTCACACGATTTCGATTCATCAACTGGAGATAACACAGTGATTCTAGGTTGGGGAGATGGATATTACAAAGGAGAAGAAGATAAAGAGAAGAAGAAGAAGAATTCGAATTCAGCTGAACAAGAGCATCGGAAAAGAGTAATTCGTGAGCTTAATTCGTTAATCTCCGGCGGAATTGGAGTTTCTGATGAAGCTAATGATGAAGAAGTTACAGATACTGAATGGTTCTTTTTAGTTTCGATGACTCAAAGCTTCGTTAACGGAGTTGGACTTCCCGGTGAATCGTATTTAAATTCTCGGGCTATTTGGTTATCTGGGTCGGGTGCTTTAACCGGGTCGGGTTGTGAAAGAGCGGGTCAAGGTCAGATTTATGGTTTACAAACTATGGTATGTATCGCTGCTCAAAACGGGGTCGTTGAGCTTGGTTCATCGGAAGTGATAAATCAAAGCTCAGATCTGATGGATAAAGTTAATAGCTTGTTCAATTTCAATGGTGGTAATGGTAGTGGTGGTGAAGCTTGTTCTTGGGGTTTTAATTTGAATCCAGATCAAGGTGAGAATGATCCAGCTTTATGGATTAGTGAACCGACGAACAACATCACCGGAATTGAATCTCCGGCGAGGATTAACGGTAATTCAAATTCTAATTCTAAGTCTGAGTCTCATATTGAGAAGAACGAAAGCTCTGTGGGAAACCAAAAGGTTGAAAATTTGAATTTTTCGAGTTCTGGGTTGAGTAAAAATGGGAACTTTAAATCTAACGAAACCCTAAGTTTCGGTGGTTTTACGGCGGAGGAGAGTAATAAGAAGAGATCACCGGTTTCTAAAGGGAGTAATAACGATGAAGGGATGCTTTCTTTTAGTACTGTGGTTCGATCCGCTGCGAAATCTGTTGATTCGGATCATTCTGATCTCGAAGCTTCTGTGGTTAAGGAAGCTATTGTTGTTGAACCACCGGAGAAGAAACCGAGGAAACGAGGGCGTAAACCGGCGAATGGAAGAGAAGAGCCGTTGAATCATGTTGAAGCTGAGAGGCAGAGAAGGGAGAAGTTGAATCAGAGATTTTACTCTTTGAGAGCTGTGGTTCCTAATGTTTCGAAGATGGACAAAGCTTCTCTTCTTGGAGATGCTATTTCGTATATTAACGAGCTTAAGTCGAAGCTGCAACAAGCAGAATTGGATAAAGAAGAGATGCAGAAGCAGATAGATGGGATGAGTAAGGAAGGAAATGGGAAAGGAAGTGGTGGGACGAGGGCGAAAGAACGAAGAAGTTTGAATCAAGATTCTTCGGCTAGTTCTATAGAAATGGAGATTGATGTGAAGATCATTGGTTGGGATGTGATGATACGTGTACAATGTAGCAAGAAGAATCATCCTGGTTCTAGGTTTATGGACGCGCTTAAGGAATTGGATTTGGAAGTGAATCACGCGAGTTTATCCGTTGTGAATGATTTGATGATTCAACAAGCTACTGTGAAGATGGGAAGCCAGTTTTTCAATCATGATCAGCTCAAGGTTGCTTTAATGGCGAAAGTCGGAGAAAACTATTGAACAAAAACGAAGATCATCGATGTAAAGAGATCGAAATTAGCGGGTATTATATGATCTTTTTCGTAAGTAGGTCTCTTTGTAAAGTAGTAAGTACTCATTTTGCATCACTCGCTTCATGTTGTACCCTAATGTTGTTGTTCATTAGGAGAACTTGTTTAGTTCTTACTTCTTAGTTTAGTGTCTTCATAAGGCTTAAGTGAGAACTAAGTTGGAGGAGACCAGAGAGTTAGTAAAATAAGAAATCTTTGGTTGTACTTGTATATGTATATATGTATGAAGTAAGATTAAGTAAGATCCTAAATTCTATTGAAGTTTTTTTTGGTTCTATGAATGAAATTTTGTGTACACTTAGTCAAATAGTTTTTTTTACTTATGTTACACCACAAAGGTCCAAATTTATGAATTGTAATGTACCTAAAGGTAGAAGGAAATAAGTGGTGGTAAATGGGTTTTGGAGTGGGATAGTGCTCTTATTTTTTTGAGGGGATATGAGGAAAATGTTTATGATGCCAAAAATGCGCGAGACATTGTCATTTGTTTGTATATGTTTGTATATACTATATAACAACAATTAAAACAAAGATTTAAATGTGGTTAGTTCAAAGTTAGTCTTTTAGTGTCTTATCTTATCTTATCTGGAGTTTGAGTATATCTCTATGTTTAGAGAGCCGTGTGATCTATCTATGTTACTATAAAGACTTGTTTAGAATTCATTGAACTATACATAAGGCAAAAGTCAAGATTTTTCAAAAATAAAATTTGGACCAAGGTTTGTAGTTAGATAGTTTTGCATTAGTAATGACACCATGTGATAATCCGAATTTAAATCCGGAAGTATGTTGGTAGGTTTTATTAATCTCAAATTTTTGTTTAAACCCAAAATGTCAAGACATTTGATTTTCCACAAACATGAAGTGTATTTATTGCATAGAAATGGTAATAAACAAAGCAAGTGGGCAATAGAAAAAACACCAACTTAAGTTTTTATTTTACTTTTCGTCAATTGATAAAAAATATTTTTCATTTAGAACCACAAAGTTGACTCTTTTCCATATATCGTAAATCGTAATAGCCATCTTTCATCTATCTTCGGTAATGTAAAGTATTAAATAATTCACTCATTCGTTCACACTATATAATATATTCCCACTATCTCATTTTACCTAAAATCGCGTTTATTAAGAATTTTAATTTGTTTACAAAAATTATTATTTAATATTGATTTAAAACAATTCAAACAATCACAAAAAAAGCATGCATAATGTAAATGATCACAAAATATCAAATACATTTTTAAAATTTGCGTAGAAAAAATATCTTATAAAATAAAATAAAATAAACTTTTTAAAAACTTATAAAATGGGACAGGGAGAATATAATTTGTTATATGTCTACAACTATTGTTAATTCTTACAATGTCTTTAATTAATCCACGAGTTCACTACCAAAGGCAGAAACTTCTCATTTCTATAAAGTTTATCGTTGTAAATTAACGTGTAAGACAATGCCTACTTACACAACAACGTATGTTACCCAAAATCGAATTTACAAATATACACTTTCCTCCAAAATTAGAATAGTTTTAGTTAGTCTTTACTAAAATAAACACAAAAACATATTACTAACTAAATAAAACCAAACTCTCTCTTTCTTCTTCTTGATCTCTCTTTCTCATTACCGATCTCCATTGTCTTTAGGAGATCGCAAACAAAACAAAAAGAGCCATGAGCCTAAATTGTCTAACATGTCAAGACCTTCTACGAACAGATTCCATAAAAGAGTTTGATCTCTCCGGTCCTGGACCACCAACGGTCGAGATTAACCATGTTCTAGGTAAAACAAGTTGTAAAGATCATGTTGGTGGGAGAAATTGGTCAGGAAATATAAGCCCTAGGATCTATGAGAAGATTGGACGGTCAGGATCTTCTTTAGCACAGAAGATGAAGAGGGTGAAAAAGATTCATCACATTAGGCTAAGTGGTCCTGTTGGTTCTAGCTCTAGCAATGGAACGACCCGGCTTGAACAACCAATGCTTGTAAGGAGCAGTGGGATGCGAAGGGATTGGAGTTTTGAGAATTTGAGAGATCAAGGATTGATAGAAGAGAAAAGTAAGATTAACAAATAATATTCATCAATGATTTGATCATGATTCTGAGATTTTATATAAGTTTTGAAGATGAGATGTATCACCGATTGCACGAGACAATTGAAGATGATTACATATAGTTTCAAATCCAGATTAGTGATTATATAAATTGTGATAGAATATGTGAGATATATAATAGTATTATTTGGATGAAAAAAATGTTTTATTTGTTTAGTACTTGTAATGTTTGTTCTCTTTGAATATATGTTGTGGAGAGGAAACATATTAAACCCTTTGCATTGCCCCATTGATTAGAAACACAAAACGTTACAAAAATTTTAATGGGAAAAGTGAACGATAAAAAGTAGTTGTAAAAGTAAGCGATATCAATATAATGAAAAATTATAAAAAATAGTTGTAAGAGATAATACAAAAAAGTTTAGAATGTGATTTCTTAACAAGTTTTGAAACCGTTTTTATGATTGGTTGAAACGAGAGATGTACAAGGTTGCCAATCACAACCGCCACAAAAGAAAAATACAATGCTTATCTCTAATTCTCCATGAATATTAACCAACAAAAATACAATCATAAGAAGAAAAAAAATGACAATGCTTATCTTAATCAACAACAAACATGATATCTACAGCAAAAATACATCATAAGAGAAAATGACAATGCTTATTATAGGTGTCAAAATGGGCGGATCGTCCGTGAGGTCTAATTAATTATGGATTGTCCAAATACAGTCCATTTACGAAACGGGTTAAAATGATTTACGCCTAATTTTGTCCACGGACAAAATTGGACGGACATCATTAGACAATGGACTACAAAAATTTAGGGCAAAATCGATTATCCTACCAAAAACATGAAAACACAATTTCCGCCAAAAATGTTAAAACACATTTTTCTACCAAAAACTATTGGTCCATGGACAGATCATGAACAATCCATTTGGCATAGACGTTAATAGCCTTAATTTTTAATAGACACGGACATAAATGGACACAAGACAATATTTTGTCCAAAATTAAAATGGACAATATTAGATGGATCAAAATGGACATGGATCATACATTTTGACACCTCTAATGTTTATCTCTAATTCTCTATGGTTTATACTCACTTAAAAGTCAAGAAAATCATCATTATAATTGGGCCTACTCGCACTGCGTATTTTCAAAAATTTAATGTTTGGCAGATTTTGTTTTTAACCGTTGTATCATGATTACGAGTCGTTAGTGATACAAAACGAAATAGTTATAATATATACAAAACTGATGATGAATAATCATAAAATTGTGACAAGGATATACAATCAATGAATCAAACTTAGTATTCAAATTAATATGTCAACGTATAGATTATTGACGACAGCAAACCGCAATATAGATTAACATACGATGTTTTTTACTGTATTTAATATTGTTACCTACTTTTATCAGTACTATAAATTTAAAGGGAAGACATTTAAACACATGTTATCATCTAAATTAACTGTAACGTGTAAATCGTATTAAAAACATGCTATAAAATACGAATCGTATATGAACAACTCTAATAACACTTTTATTCAAAAAAAAAACTTTAGTTATATATATTATCAAACTTGTTTTAAATTAGGATTAAAATAGCTAAAGAGAGAGTGCAAGTGAGTCAAAAAGTCAAACTTTCCTTTAAAGCCTCTCTTGTTGTGTTCATATCCTCTTCTCTTCTTTTTTTTCCAATCTTCATTTTTTTCCGGTCAAATTCAGAAAACGCGTAAGCTATCTAATCTTTACCGTTAAAAGGGTTTTAAACCCTTTTAGTTTCACTTGTTTTATTTTAGAGTCTTTCTTGGTTTTAAATCAAATTCCAAAAAACTATAGTTACATAAAAGATTTAAGTCTTTTGTGGTTTCTTTGCTAATTTTTTCCCAAGATTTGGATTTTCTCTGTGTTTTTGTTTGTTTTCAGGTTTAATAATGGATGATCAGAGAAATCATCATAATAATGATAATCATCATCTTGGTGTGAATAAGATGGGAAAAAACATCCGTAAAGATCAATCAAATCAACAACAAAATCCTCAAGCTTTGGTTTACAACATCAACAGAACCGATTTCAGATCCATTGTTCAACAGTTAACCGGACTCGGTTCAACTTCTTCAGTCAATCCTCCGCAAGTAAACCCACCAAAACCTCCAAATTCACGGTTGGTCAAAGTTAGACCGGCTCCTTTGACCCAAGTCAACCGTCCTCCTCCACCACCACCTCCGGTTCAGTCAGATCCAATTGCTTCTGAACCAGTTCAGTCTATTAACCAATTTTCGGTTAACCCAGCTGAATCTCCCATATCAGCTTATATGCGTTATCTAATCGAATCAAGTCCCGTTGGAAACCGGTCTCAGCCACAAAACCAAAACCCGGTTCAACCGTCAACCGCTTTATTTCCTCCAAATCAAACCAGTCCTAATCCAATGTTTTATCAGTCTCCAGCTTCACAGTTTGTTTTGTCACCACCGCCAAGATCGCCGTTTCCGTTGTTATCACCTAATTTCGCGTTCTCGCCGCGGTTTTTAGGCGGTAGCGAACCACTACCTCCTCCGTCACCGGGCTTTTTCTTCCCATTGCTCAGCCCATTATGGAGAAATCAATAGTATATATATATATATATATATATTTCCTTTGTTGAACTGAAAATTAACAATGAGTAGTGTATTAAGAGTCTTTTAGTTAATGGATTAAAAGGTCCCCAACTTGTAACCACTATGCAACTTGTAATCCAAAGAAAATTGTTCATTTCATTAAAAATATATATATTGCTCATTTCGTTACCGTATTTGAATGGTTGGTGATATATATTCCTCGTTTCTAAATTACATTATGAGTTTAGATGCACACTTGTTTGGTCTTCAGTTTGTAAAGTAATGTGTCTTTTACAAAATGACTAAATACAGTGTCTTTTAGTTATGTTTAATAAATTTATCATTGTTAAAACAAGATTAATGACAAAGAGACTTGGTTGGTTAAGAAATTTTGGATATAGAAGTCCGAAGTTCAAGTTGCGTTTGAAATTTGGTAAATATTATAGGTGTCAAAATAGGCCGTCCATGTCCATAACGACCCGTCTATTATTGTCCAATTCTATTATGGACAAATCTTATCCATGTCTATAAACGTTCAAGACCATAAACGTCTAAACCCATTAATGTCCATGTAAAAATGGGATGTCCATGGGTCTGTCCATGGACCAATAATTTTTGGCAGAAAATTGTGTTTTCGTGTTTTTTTTTGCGGAAAATTACGTTTTCGTGTTTTTTGGCGGAAAAATGTGTTTTAACATTTTTGACGGGAATTGTGTTTTCATATTTTTGGCGGGAAAATTGATTTTGCCCTAGATTTTTGTAGCTCATGGGCCGTCCATTGTCCAACGGTGTCCGTCCAATTTTGTCCGTAGACCAAATTGGGCGTAGACCATTTTAACCCATTTCGAAAATAGACTGTCCAAAGACGGTCCATAATTTGTTGGACATGGACAGACCACGGGCGGTCCGCCCATTTTGACACCTATAGTAAATATTACATTTTATGTTCTCCAATTGGAAATGATATAATAGTGTAAGCTCAGAACATTTTAATAAACATAATAACAAATTTGATTTAAGCGTTGGAAAATTTGTCGAAGATATTACATCGACGATTTAAACTGTTTTATTTCATTGTGCATATTTATTTATTCCATAGTCATTCTACATTATAAAACTCCAGAAATAAATTTTAGAAGGAGATGATACAAATTCTAAGAAATCTACACAAACAACTATAACTTTAGCACTAAATTTTAATTCACAATGTTTTTACACAAAAAAATGTAATTCAAAAATTTAGTAATCAATTTCAATGCAAAAAGAGAAGGCGATAATGTGTTCTATATGGTAATCAAAATTTGGAATTATTTCAATTGTGGCAAACAATTATAGTCGGGGGTGCAATTGTTAAGTGTTAACTAATTTATGTTAGTATATATGCTTTGTAGAAATAATATAAATAATTGAAAGAAGCAACCAATTTGGTTTAGAAAACGAAAAATGGTAATAAATATTAAATTTTTAAAAATTATTAAATGACAGCGTATCCAAAATAAAACGAAAATATAGAAACGAGATTAAAAGAAACATCAATCTAGAAAATAAATTTATTTAGGAATTCTTGAATATAATAATGTTGGTCATCGTTTATTATTTTCTCCCCACTTAAAACTTGACAACAACTCAAGGTCATCAAAATTTATCTATACAATTCTTTTTTTTGTTAGGGAGAATTTCTCGTTTTTTCTTTTCGGTTAAAGCAACCTTTATTGTTCTTTTTGTTATTATAAAATTCTTATAGTGACCCCGAAATCTATTTATATTTAGAAACTTCTGTGCAATAATCGTCTAGTAGGGTAATATTGATTACTTGCACATATTTAATAATTTGACGTATATACAGTGCCGGCTTAGAGGGGAAGACAGGGTGGACGACCGTCCTGGGGTCCAATTCCGGATATTAATAATTATGAAGTCCGATTTATTTTAATTTTTTTATATATATATAGTGTTATATAAAAAAAAAAAGGTTATCAGCTGTTATGCTTTTTGTAGAATAATCAAATCCGTTAACAGCTGATGCTTTGCTAAAAAGCATAAAAGATGTACAAACATCTAGATCTAACAAATAAGTCCAAACAAGGGAGCCGATTGACAAATCAGACGCACTACCAAGTCTCCATAAAATCCGCAATCAACTACAGAAGATGTCGGCCACAACCCCGGTTTCAACTACAAAAGGAAAAGACAAATCTATCAAAATCCACCGAAATCAACCACAGAAGATGTCGGCCACAAATCCGGGATCCACTACAAAAGCAAAAGACAAATCAAATCAAAATCCACTACGAAAAGTAGAAGACATGGAGCATCTCGAGGCTACCACCAAACGCACTACAAAAGATAAAGCTATTATTCAAAATTAAATAAATTTTAAAAATGCACATGTAAACTTCTATATAAAGAAGTATCGTGCAACTCTTCCAAAAAACAACTTACACACTCCCTCTCTCTCTCTAAAAACTCTCTCACATCTTCCATCTCGAGTCAAGAACTCTTCTTCCGTTTTTAATTTGTAAGTTGATCTGTACTTGTCATAAATCTAATAAAGAAATTCCAAATTTTCCTATCAACACCTCTTGGCATACAACCAACTAATCTTACTTCACTCTGAGAACACGGTTCCCCCAATACATTGTAACGGGGTTGTGAAAAGATTATTTGAGTGTATCCACGATCCTCTCCCTATGGTATCAGAGCCATGTGGATGGTGTTAGTGGTAGTGTGAAAATGGAACTAAACCTCAATCAAAATGTTTAGTTATCCATTTACTCTTTTTCATGAAGTATATTTAATGACTTTATGGTCATACGTTTTATGTTTTACTATACTACTCCGCATATATCATGATTTACTTAATCATATATTTTTATGAAATTTACTGATTTCTATTACGACTAAACATAAACAAGATCTTTTCTAAAATATATATATTAAATGAAACAAGATTTAGAGATCATCAATCCTCGGATTGTTGAAAAGTCTCAACTCGAACCTTGTGTATACAAGCAACCCTCGAACTTGGTTAATATACCTAAAAAGTTAATACCTTGATTCTTGTGGTATCGAGGGGATCTTTCGAGTCAAGAAATTGATTCAGAATATATATATCTCAAAAAAACTCTTACATACTAGTTGACAAAGATTCAAATTGTTTAGAAAATTTCTGATTTACAAACTTAACATCTCTTCCTTTTGAGTCTTACAAAGATTAATCCTCCCAGAGTGTTTTTGCCAGTCTTGTGTCTAGAAAGTAAGTCCCGTGGAATTGTAGGGCAATTAAACCTAGAATTAAGTCTGGATTGTAGGGAATCTAAATCTTTAAAAGACCCATTAGAAATTCATGATGAGTTCAGTATTTCAAAAATTCACTAGACAGATCTGAATCATCTTCATCTAGAAACAGATTTCCAAAAGAATCTAAAAAGGTTATAAACAGTCAAGAAACAACCATAGATGATTTTCAAGGCTCAATTGACAATTGGGAAATCCCAAGAGTTAATAGAGATCAAATCTATCAAATCTCACGGATGAATTTCTTAAAACAAATTTTTCAATTAAAACAGAAGAACGTGACATACAATTAACTAAACCTTTTGAAACAATTGAATTATTTTCACAAAACGCTTTACAAAGACATAGAAAAAATTTCAAATACATACACATTGGCTTAGTCCAAGTCGGTATAAAACCACTTTCAAAAGAAGGTCTTAATACTTCAATCCTAGCTATCTTAAGGGATACTAGATTCAAGTTATTTGAAGACTCTTTGCTCAGCTCTATAGAGTCAAGCCTTTGTGCTGGTCCAATATCATTTGATTGTTATCCAAACTTCACCGTTTCTTTAAATGACAAAAATATATTAAAATCACTGGTTTTACAAGTTAAAACACATAACTATGAAATGATCGAAGGATCAATTCCAATTGCCTTGGTTTTTAGACTACATTATAAAGCCATGACTAGTGCTTTTTCTTCAAAAGTAAAAATATCAAGTAAAAAGGGTGAAACACTATTACTCCAAACCGATTTTTCAAAATCAAACTCTGTTATTCCAAGATCAATTCAATGGAAAGATGTAAACCTTCCAGATGAATGGATCCTTGAAGGAGTAGCTCAACCAAAACCTCAAAACCCTGTAGAACCAATAGAGGCCAAACACACGTTTAAAAAATATTGAACAATCAAATGACGGAAAGTAAAACTTTCCTTCATTAGACCTAATGAGAGAAATATTGAGGATGATCTCATCTATGAGTCCTCTTCAAATATGAATACAATAGACCTAGGAAAAGTCTCCCAAATAGGTCGTGATTACCCGATTCATGAACCCAAATTCCAACCACGATTCTCAACTTCGGCGTTCCAAATTCAACCTTAAGAAATGTTGATTTTGAACACAAATTCCAAAACCTGTCTATACGTCAAATAGTATTGAACAAAATGAATTTGTCACAAAATCAGAACCAACTAGCCCAACTTTTTCAGCTATCACTGATATGGCTAATGAACTAAATGTTTTAGAAAAAGAATTTGAGATAAATAAAAAGGTTTTGCGAAAAGAATTCTATTCAAAAAATAATTTACAAAAAAGGATTTGGTTTTTCAAAGAATTTTCAAAGACAAGAGAAAATATACAAGAAAAATATTATGAATACCTTAACAAAAATAGAATTCAAATTTTATTTTTTAATTGGTTTGAAGATTATACAAAAGAAAATAACATTTATAACCCTTTTTTGAAAAGCGCAAATCCTATTACCAATAGAAACAAAGGATGTGAATGGGAAACAATTACTAATGGAAAAATAATTCAATCAAATCACCCCCCTCAACAAGGAATAAAACTTGAGTTATCGGGTAAACCATCGAAACAATCCTTTTAAAACCTCTCTAAGAAGATGATAAGAGCGAATGTCAAAAACATCATTCTCCAAAACAATTTTTCAAACACTAATCTTGGCACAATTAGTAAACAACTTAATAGGATTGAGAAAAAAATTCTAAAACAAACAAATCACCCAAATGAAACTCCAACTAATAAAGAACTAAAACTTCCAATTTTCAAACCGTTTCAAATTTCAGAAAATAGTGTTAAAACTTGCCAAAATACGAATATAGAATTCATCGGAGCCCTTCAAAGCCAACTAAGCAATATAGAAATAGGGGAAAATAGTAAGCATCAAGCTTACGATGTCCCTCGATACCCCAACTTCAAAAGCCCAAAGAAATCCTAAGAATCTTGAAACACAAAGTTCAAATATTCGAATAAATACTCTATGTCATGAATCAGATTCTGATAAAACCGTAGAACAATTATCAAACAATAAAATAAACCGTCTTGATTGGAGAAACAATCATGAAAATCAAATAATAACAGCACCAGATCTAGGACAAATTCAGCCAATCAAACAATCTAGATTTAACTCTTCTTCTGTGACGGTGAATCTAGATGGAATATCTGAATATAACATTTTAAATTTTCTACAAAAAATGACCATGGCTGCAAATGCCTATAGAACACAAGTAGGCAATGAAGATAAAACGGTGAGAGAACTCCTTATAGCTGGCTTTTCAGGACAGCTTAAAGGATGGTGGGATAACTACCTAAATAACCAGCAACGAGGAGAAATTCTTGATGCTATAAAAATGGATGAAGAAGGAATGCCAATAATAGATAATTTTGGAAATACGCAACAAAATGCAGTATCAACCCTAGTCTTAGCCATAACCCTTCATTTCATAGGAGATCCTTCTGTCCTTAGGGACAAAAATGCTGAACTCCTTTCAAATCTTAAATGTAAAAAATTAAGTGATTTCCAATGGTATAAAAACACCTTCCTCACTAGAGTCCTACTTAGGCAAGATTCAAATCAACCCTACGGAAAGAAAAAATTTCTTGCTGGTCGCCAACACTCTTAGGAGAAAAGGTCAGAACTAAAATTAGAGAATCTAGTGGCATCCAAATAATAGATTATGGCGATTTCACTTACGGTGAATTGGTTAGTCTTGTCCAACAAGAAGGTCTTAAAATCTGCCAAGATTTAAAACTTCAAAAACACCTCAAATGGGAACTTATAAAGAACTAAAATAGAGTTAGGATCTTTTTGCAGACAATTTGAAATGGATCCTACAACTAAAACGTCCTGTTCAGGGAATTGTAAACCTGAATACTATTCAAAAAAATCAAAATTTACAAAAAACTTTAAAAATTATAAACCAAAGAAAATTCTCGGAGAAAACCTCGAAGAAATAACTCCCCGAATAAAACTAAGAAAACATTTAAACCACAAGAATCAAAAAACAAACCTTTTTATAAAAACTTAACATGCTATAAATGTAATAAAAAAGGACATACTTCAAAAAAACTGTGGCCTAAATAAGAAAATCCAAGAACTCGATCTTGGAGAAGAAATCCAGAGACAAAATATCAAATCTTTTCCTAGAATACTCTACATCATCTAGTGATTACGATTCAGAACACTCTTCTGAAGAAGCCTTGCAAGTTGATGAACTTAATGATTCATCATCTAGCTCGGACTCGAGATAAGAAAAAAGTTCAAGTCCTCACAAAAGATCAAGAATTCCAACTAGAAATCTTGAATTCGATAACAGACCCCCATCTAAAACAAAAATTTTTAGAATCAATTATTTCATCCCTAAATGGAAGTCAAAAACAGAAATTCCTACAAAACCAAACGATCTGTCAAAAACAAACTCTTCATATAACCTCACAACTATCCTCAACCAAGGAAGAAAAAAATAGTTCTAAAACAACCCTCCAATCACTCCAAATTGAAATAAAAAGATGTAAAAAATGAGCTCAAACATCTAAAAGAAAAACAAAAAACCGATTCCGAGTATTTTCATTCAATATTAGCCTCTAAACATGATGACTCAAGTTCGGCAGAGCATGAGCCCCATTGTACAGAAAATCTCGAAGGAGAAATACTAGAACAAGTACAATCTCTAAACACTCTGCACAACGACTTCCTATTTGTACTAAGAGAAATCACTTCTCAAAATATAAAATAAAAATTACACTTGTCTTTTCAGAAAACTATAAAATAGATACAATTGCACTCTTTTGACACGGGTGCAGACTTAAATTGTATAAAAACAGGTTTAGTACCAAGATGCTTTCATCACAAAACAAATGAAAAACTCTCAGCAGCAAATAATTCCAAACTTAGTATAACATCAAAAACAGAAGCTTCGGTATTAAAAGATAATGTTCTTTTCAAAACTGCTTTTGTTCTCACAGATGATATATACCAAAATATCATTCTCGGACACCAGTTATAAACTTAATAACACCTTACAAAGTCAATGAAGATTCAATCTCCTTCAAAACACAAGATAAAAAATTTCTCTTTGAATTTATGGAAACACCAAAAAAGAGAAGCCTAAACTTAATAAAAGCCTACTCAATACAAGAAAATTCAATAAATACACTAATACATAGCAAAAAATTTCACTTGGAAAATTTGCAAACGGAATTTCTTGTTGAAAAGACTAAAGAAACACTAGAAACTTCAATTACAAAAGAAAAATTTCAAAAATAACAAAGCTTTTAAAGAACAATTATGCTCCGACTTACCAACAGCCTTTTGGGATAGAAAACAACACATAGTTGATCTACCCTATGAAGAAAAATTTGATGAAAAAAGATTCCTACAAAAGCTCGACCAATACAAATGAACTCTGACCTAGAGAATCATTGCAAAAAAAATTTCAGAACTTTTAAACAAAAATTTAATTTCAAAATCACGATCTCCATGGTCTTGTGCAGCTTTCTATGTGAATAAAAACTCTGAAATAGAAAGGGAACTCCAAGACTTGTAATAAATTATAAACCTTTAAATACAGCATTAAAATGGATTAGATATCCGATTCCAAATAAAAAAGACCTCCTTCAAAAACTTCAGTCCGCACATATTTTCAAAATTGATCTAAAATCAGGATTTTGGCAAATCCAAATATCCGAATATGATCGTTATAAAACAGCATTTACAGTTCCTTTTGGACAATACCAATGGAACGTAATGCCTTTAGTTTAAAAATGCACCTTCGAATTTCAAAGAATAATGAATGATATACTTTCGGATTATTCAAAATTCTGTATAGTATATATTGACGATATACTTATATTTTCAAACTCGATTGACGAGCATTTCAAACATCTCAAAACTTTTTACTATCTCTTGCGTAAAAACGGACTTGTTCTTTCCAAAACAAAAATGTCTTTATTCCAAACTAGAATCGATTCCTTGGTCATTACGTTTCAAAAGGAATGATAAAACCAATAGAAAGATCATTAGAATTTGCAAATAAATTCCCTGATAAAATCTTGGATAAAACCCAACTACAAAGGTTCCTAGAGAAGCCTTAATTATGTACTAGATTTTTGTCCAAACATCAACAGATTAGCTAGACCACTTCATGATCGCTCTAAAGAAAAAATCCAAACCCTTGGACAGAAGAGCATACCAAAGTAGTCCAACAAATTAAAAAACAAGTCTTAGAAATTCCATGCCTGCATATAGCGGATCCAAAATTAGAGAAAAGTTTTGAAAAGCAGGCGCCTCGATCTAGGATACGGGGGAATTCTAAAACAAAAAGGAATAAATAATCATGAAAATATAATCCAATTTACTTCATCTCATTGGAATGAAACTCAAAAAAACTATTCAACCATCAAAAAAGAAATACTAAGTATAGTCTTATGTATACAGAAATTTCAAAGTGATCTTTTAAACCAAAAATTTTTACTAAGAATTGATTGCAAAAGTGCAAAAGATATTTTACAAAAAGATGTTAAAAACCTTGCATCAAAACAAATTTTCGCTCGATGGCAGGCTTTACTAAGCATTTTTGATTTTGAGATAGAATATATTAAAGGAGAAACAAATTCTGTTCCAGATTTCCTGACTCGAGAATTTCTCCAAAACAGGTACGATGCCCCCGAAGACGGTTGACAGGGGAAAAACCCCTGCTTCAGGCCAAAACCAGGACAAAACACCAACTCCAAATACCTCCAAACCAAAGACAGAACCAGAAACACAACCCTGGATTACAATTACAAAAAGGAAACCAGAAAAAGAAGAAAAACTCTTCAAACCCCTGAAGAAATCCTAATACAAATACGGTCACTACAACAAGCTTTCGAAAAAAGCTTTTCAAAACAAGAGAAAGGTAGTTCTTCAAAACCACCCCCTTCTCTTGCGATTTCTGAAAAACCTGAAGCCACTTTAAAAATGATTAGTCTTGTCCAACAAGAAGGTCTTAAAATCTGCCAAGATTTAAAAAACTTCAAAAACACCCTCAAATGGGAACTTAAAAGAAACTAAATAGAAGTTAGGATCTTTTTGCAGACAATTTGAAATGGATCCTACAAATAAAAAAAGTCATGTTCAGGGAATTTAAACCAGAATACTATTCAAAAAAATCAAAAATTTACAAAAAACTTTAAAAATTATAAACCACAAGAAAATTCCCGGAGAAAACCTCAAGAAATAACTCCTCGAATAAAACTAAAAAAACATTTAAACCACAAGAATCAAAAACAAACCTTTATAAAAAACTTAACATGCTATAAATGTAATAAAAAAGGACATACTTCAAAATACTCACGCTTAATAAGAAAAAACCAAGAACTCGATCTTGGAGAAGAAATCATGCATAAAATATCAAATCTTTTCCTAGAATACTCTACATCATCTAGTGATTACGATTCAGAACACTCTTCCTCAAGAAGCCTTGCAAGTTGATGAACTTAATGATTCATCATCTAGCCTGGACTCAAAGAAAAAAAGTTCAAGTCTCTCAAAAGATCAAGAATTCCAACTAGAAATCTTGAATTCGATAACAGACCCCATCTAAAACAAAAATTTTAGAATCAATTATTTCATCCCTAAATGGAAGTCAAAAAACAGAAATTCCTACAAAACCAAACGATCTGTCAAAAACAAACTCTTCATATAACCTCACAACTATCCTCAACCAAGGAAGAAAAATAGTTCTAAAACAACCCTCCAATCACTCCAAATTGAAATAAAAGATGTAAAAAATGAGCTCAAACATCTAAAAAGAAAAACAAAAACCGATTCCGAGTATTTTCATTCAATATTAGCCTCTAAACATGATGACTCAAGTTCAAGAGCATGAGAACAATTGTCCGTAAAATATAGAAGAAGAAATAATAGAACAAATACAATCTCTAAACACTATGCCAAACGATTTCTCTTTGTACTAAGAGAAATCACTTCAAAAATATAAAATAAAAATTACACTGTCTTTTCGTAAAACTATAAAATAGATACAATTGCACTCTTTTTACGCAAAAAGGCACTTAAATTGTAAAAAACAGGTTTAGTAACAAGATGCTTTCATCACAAAAACAAATGAAAAACTCTCAGCAAAAATAATTCCAAACTTAGTATAACATCAAAAACAAGCTTCTAATTAAAAGATAATGTTCTTTTCAAAACTGCTTTTGTTCTCACGATGATATATACCAAAAATATCATTCTCGAACACCATTTATAAACTTAATAACACCTTACAAAGTCAATGCAGATTCAATCTCCTTCAAAACACAAGATAAAAATTTTCTTTGAATTTATGGAAACACCAAAAAGAGAAGCCTAAACTTAAGAAAAGCCTCCTCAATACAAGACCATTCAATCAATCCACTAATTCATAGCAACACATTTACCTTGGACAACGTGCAACCGGACTTTCTTGTTGAAAAGACTAAAGAAACACTAGACACTTCAATTACAAAAGAAAAGATTTCAAAAAAACAAAGCTTTTCAAGAACAATTATGTCCGACTTACTAACAGCCTTTTGGGATAGAAAACAACACATAGTTGATCTACCCTATGAAGAAAAATTTGATGAAAAAAGAAATTCCTACAAAAGCTCTAACCAATACAAATGAACTCTGACCTAGAGAATCATTGCAAAAAAGAAATTTCAGAACTTTTAAACAAAAATTTAATTTCAAAATCACGATCTCCATGGTCTTGTGCAAGCTTTCTATGAATAAAAACCTGAAATAGAAAGGGAACTCCAAGACTTGTAATAAATTATAAACCTTTAAATACAGCATTAAAATGGATTAGATATCCGATTCCAAATAAAAAAGACCTCCTTCAAAAACTTCAGTCCGCATTACATATTTTCAAAATTCGATCTAAAATCAGGATTTTGGCAAATCCAAATATCCTAATATGATCGTTATAAAACAGCATTTACAGCCTTTTGGACAATACCAATGGAACGTAATGCCTTTCGGTTTAAAAAATGCACCTTCGGAATTTCAAAGAATAATGAATGATATACTTTCGGATTATTCAAAATTCTGTATAGTATATATTGACGATATACTTATATTTTCAAACTCGATTGACGAGCATTTCAAACATCTCAAAACTTTTTACTATCTCGCACGAAAAAATGGACTTGTTCTTTCCAAAACAAAAATGTCTTTATTCCAAACTAGAATACGATTCCTTGGTCAGTACGTCTCAAAAGAAATGATAAAACCAATTGAAAGATCATTAGAATTTGCTAATAAATTCCCGATAAAATCTTGGATAAAACCCAACTACAACGGTTCCTAGGAAGCCTTAATTATGTACTAGATTTTTGTCCAAACATCAACAGATTAGCTAAACCACTTCATGATCGTCTAAAGAAAAATCCAAACCCTTGGACAGAAGAGCATACCAAAGTAGTCCAACAAATTAAAAAACAAGTCTTAGAAATTCCATGCCGCATATAATGGATCCAAAATTAGAGAAAATAGTTGAAACAGACGCCTCGATCTAGGATACGGGAATTCTAAAACAAAAAGGAATAAATAATCATGAAAATATAATCCAATTTACTTCATCTCATTGGAATGAAACTCAAAAAAACTATTCAACCATCAAAAAAGAAATACTAAGTATAGTTTATGTATACAGAAATTTCAAAGTGATCTTTTAAACCAAAAATTTTTACTAAGAATTGATTGCAAAAGTGCAAAAGATATTTTACAAAAAGATGTTAAAAACCTTGCATCCAAACAAATTTTGCCGATGGCAGGCTTTACTAAGCATTTTTGATTTTGAGATAGAATATATTAAAGGAGAAACAAATTCGTTCCAGATTTCTGACTCGAGAATTCTCCAAAACAGTATGATGCCCCGAAGACGGTTGACAGGGGAAAAACCCCCGCTTCAGGCCAAAACCAGGACAAAACACCAACTCCAAATACCTCCAAACCAAAGACAGAACCAAAACACAACCCTGGATTACAATTACAAAAAGGAAACCAAAAAAGAAGAAAAAACTCCTCAAACCCCTCAAGAAATCCTAATACAAATTACTCACTACAACAAGCTTTAAAAGCTAAAACAAGAGAAAGGTAGTTCTTCAAAACCACCCCCTTCTTTATGCGATTTCTAAAAACCTGAAGCCACTTTAAAAATGATTTCAAAGACAAAACCAGGCTTCAAAACAAATTTCAAAACCTTTAAACAATTCACAAATTGTTTTAAAGGAATTTCAAACAATCCCCTTCAGAATATTTTGAAAAACCAACTTATCAAAATGTGATTACCATCGAAAAAGACTTTTTGTTGGAAATAATCCGTGATTCTACGATTGAAAAAGTTTTTCGGAAAACCAATTTTCAAACCATACAATTCTGAAAAACCGCTTATTTTATCAAACAATTTTGGAAATCACAGGATCAGTTACTTTCAAACATAATTTTTGGATGAAAGTCACACAGCTCCTGCTTATTCAACTTTTAAAATTCATGAAATCATTT
Source organism: Cardamine occulta (assembly GCA_028015245.1). Lineage (NCBI taxonomy): Eukaryota > Viridiplantae > Streptophyta > Magnoliopsida > Brassicales > Brassicaceae > Cardamine > Cardamine occulta. The sequence continues at coordinate 21,366,371 of CM051385.1, forward strand.
CCCAAGAGATTGGGATTATGATCTCAATGACAATATAAAGTTTCCAAGATTGTTCAAATCTTTCTTGCTACAATGTCCCATTTAATTATCGGGATTATTGTCAAGCTTGGTACAATGCCTTCCTTTATTCAATCCCCAAAAACAAACAACACCACGGTTGATCTTTTTCGACACCACATGTAACCTATCCAAATCTCCTATCTGGTTTAATCAATGGTGGAACAACTTTGGTTCCATTATAAACATTTTCAAACCACAGATAAATAAATCCTTCCAAATCTTCAAAACCAGTTTCATACCATCTGAAGATGAAAAAAAAGATTTCCGCTTTGGCCTCTTTTTCATTCTAAATTCCATTTCCCCGGGTTTTCTAGCGGACTTTTGAATTTTGGATGATACAATACCCATTATCGATTTAAGATTTAAAGTCAAATGGTGGGATAAATACAGAATCCCCTCAAATTTATATCCTTCAAATATCCCCTGAATGGATCAGATCTCAAAATTCCAAAACTCTTAATCCACCAGCTCCACAAAAATTAATCCAAACACCGAAATGACACTCTTCCTAGCCCAAAAAGCAAAAAATGTTGTCTCATGTTAGAACTGCAAAATCCAAGAAGAAATCAAATCAATCTCAATGCAATTTCTGCCAACGATATCAACTCAAAACTCCCAAGCATCCGGAAGTGAACCCAAATAGATCAAGACGACTTAGTAAAAAAAAAAAAAAAAAAAAACAAAATTCAGTTATAATATATGTACATATGTAATGTTAATGTAACATTAAGGGAAGGAATGTTTATAATCTCCCACATATCAGTTGTAAAAAATTTAATTTTTATAAATAAAAAAAAAAAAAAAAAAAAAAAAAAAAAGGTTATCTTAACACCTAATAAGTTAAGGCTATTCAAGCAAACAGGCTTTGAAAGAATAATCAAATCATAATAGCTGATGCTTTGCTAAAAGCATAAAAGATGTACAAACATCTAGATCTAACAAATAAGTCCAAACAAGGGAGCCGATTGACAAATCAGACGACTACCAAGTCTCCATAAAATCCAATCAACTACGAAGATGTCGGCCACAACCCCGGTTTCAACTACAAAAGGAAAAGACAAATCTATCAAAATCCACCGAAATCAACCACAGAAGATGTCGCCACAAATCCGGGATCCACTACAAAAAAAAGACAAACCATAAAAATCCACTACTAAAAGTAGAAGACATGGAGCATCTCGAGGCTACCACCAAAGCGACTACAAAAAGATAAAGCTATTATTCAAAATTAAATAAATTTTAAAAATGCACATGTAAACTTCTATATAAAGAAGTATCGCAACTCTTCCAAATCACAACTTAACACTCCTCTCTCTCTAAAAACTCTCTCACATCTTCCATCTCGAGTCAAGAACTCTTCTTCCGTTTTTAATTTGTAAGTTGATCTGTACTCGTCATAAATCTAATAAAGAAATTCCAAATTTTCCTATCAACACCTCTTGGCATACAACCAACTAATCTTACTTCACTCTGAGAACACGGTTCCCCCAATACATTGTAACGGGGTTGTGAAAAGATTATTTGAGTGTATCCACGATCCTCTCCCTATGTGAAAAGATTATTTGAGTGTATCCACGATCCTCTCCCTATGGTATCAGAGCCATGTGGATGGTGTTAGTGATAGTGTTAAAATGGAACTAAACCTCAATCAAAATGTTTAGTTATCCATTTACTCTTTTTCATGAAGTATATTTAATGACTTTATGGTCATACGTTTTATGTTTTACTATACTACTCGCATATATCATGATTTACTTAATCATATATTTTATGAAATTTATATTTCTATTATTTATTAAACATAAACAAGATCTTTTCTAAAATATATATATTCGCTCAAAACAACATTTAGCGATCATCCATCCTCGGTTGGTTGCAAAGTCTCAACGCGTACCTTGTGTATACACGCAACCCTAACTTGGTTAATACCCTAAAAAGTTAATACCTTGATTCTTGTGGTATCGAGGGATCTTTCGAGTCAAGAAATTGATTCAGAATATATATATCTCAAGAAAACTCTTACATACTAGTTGACAAAGATTCAAATTGTTTAGAAAATTTCTGATTTACAAACTTAACATCTTCTTTTGAGTCTTACAAAGATTAATCCTCCCGAGTGTTTTTGCCAGTCTTGTGTCTAGAAAGTAAGTCCCGTGAATTGTGAGGCAATTAAACCTAGAATTAAGTCTGGATTGTAGGAATCTAAATCTTTAAAAGACCCATTAGAAATTCATGATGAGTTCAGATTTCAAAAATTCACTAGACAGATCTGAATCATCTTCATCTAGAAACAGATTTCCAAAAAGAATCTAAAAAGGTTATAAACAGTCAAGAAACAACCATAGATGATTTTCAAGGCTCAATTGACAATTGGGAAATCCCAAGAGTTAATAGAGATCAAATCTATCAAATCTCACGGATGAATTTCTTAAAAACAAATTTTTCAATTAAAACAGAAGAACGTGACATACAATTAACTAAACCTTTTGAAACAATTGAATTATTTTCACAAAACGCTTTACAAAGACATAGAGAAAAGAATTTCAAATACATACACATTGGCTTAGTCCAAGTCGGTATAAAACCACTTTCAAAAGAAGGTCTTAATACTTCAATCCTAGCTATCTTAAGGATACTAGATTCAAGTTATTTGAAGACTCTTTGCTCACTCTATAGAGTCAAGCTTTTGCTGGTCCAATATCATTTGATTGTTATCCAAACTTCACCGCTTTCTTGAAATGACAAAAATATATTAAAATCACTGGTTTTACAAGTTAAAACACATAACTATGAAATGATCGAAGGATCAATTCCAATTGCCTTGGTTTTTAGACTACATTATAAAGCCATGACTAGTGCTTTTTCTTCAAAAGTAAAAATATCAAGTAAAAAGGGTGAAACACTATTACTCCAAACCGATTTTTCAAAATCAAACTCTGTTATTCCAAGATCAATTCAATGGAAAGATGTAAACCTTCCAGATGAATGGATCCTTGAAGGAGTAACTCAACCAAAACCTCAAAACCCTGTAGAACCAATAGAGCCAAACACACGTTTAAAAAATATTGAACAATCAAATGACGGGAAAGTAAAACTTTCCTTCATTAGACCTAATGAGAGAAATATTGAGGATGATCTCATCTATGAGTCCTCTTCAAATATGAATACAATAGACCTAGGAAAAGTCTCCCAAATAGGTCGCAATTACCCGATTCATGAACCCAAATTCCAACCACGATTCTCAACTTCTGACGTTCCAAATTCAACCTTAAGAAATGTTGATTTTCGAACACAAATTCCAAAACCTGTCTATACGTCAAATAGTATTGAACAAAATGAATTTGTCACAAAATCAGAACCAACTAGCCCAACTTTTTCAGCTATCACTGATATGGCTAATGAACTAAATGTTTTAGAAAAAGAATTTGAGATAAATAAAAGGTTTTATGAAAAGAATTCTATTCAAAAAATAATTTACAAAAAGGATTTGGTTTTTCAAAGAATTTTCAAAGACAAGAGAAAATATACAAGAAAAATATTATGAATACCTTAACAAAAAAAGAATTCAAATTTTATTTTTAATTGGTTTGAAGATTATACAAAAGAAAATAACATTTATAATCCTCTTTTAAAAAGCTCAAATCCTATTACCAATAGAAACAAAGGATGTGAATGGGAAACAATTACTAATGGAAAAATAATTCAATCAAATCACCCCCACAAAAGGAATAAAACTTGAGTTATCGGGTAAACCGATCAAGCAATTCCTTTTAAAATCCTCAAGAAGATGATAAGACTAATGTCAAAAACATCATTCTCCAAAACAATTTTACAAACACTCATATTGGCACAATTAGTAAACAACTTGATAGGATTGAGAAAACAATTCTAAAACAAACAAATCACCCAAATGAAACTCCAACTAATAAAAAACTAAAACTGCCAATTTTCAAACCGTTTCAAATTTCAGAAAATAGTGTTAAAACTTGCCAAAATACGTAATATAGAATTCATACGAGCCCTTCAAAGCCAACTAAGCAATATAGAAATAGGGGAAAATAGTAAGCATCAAGCTTACGATGTCCCTGATACCCCAACTTCAAAAAGCCCAAAGAAATCCTAAGAATCTTGAAACACAAAGTTCAAATATTCGAATAAATACTCTATGTCATGAATCAGATTCTGATAAAACCGTAGAACAATTATCAAACAATAAAATAAACCGTCTTGATTGGAGAAACAATCATGAAAATCAAATAATAACAGCACCAGATCTAGGACAAATTCAGCCAATCGAACAATCTAGATTTAACTCTTCTTCAGTCTATGACTGGAATCTAGATGGAATATCTGAATATAACATTTTAAATTTTCTACAAAAAATGACCATGGCTGCAAATGCCTATAGAACACAAGTAGGCAATGAAGATAAAACGGTAGCAGAACTCCTTATAGCTGGCTTTTCAGGACAGCTTAAAGGATGGTGGGATAACTACCTAAATAACCAGCAACGAGGAGAAATTTCGATGCTATAAAAATGGATGAAGAAGGAATGCCAATAATAGATAATTTTGGAAATATGCAACAAAATGCAAGATCAACCCTAGTCTTAGCCATAACCCCTTCATTTCATAGGAGATCCTTCTGCCCTAGGGGACAAAAATGCTGCTGAACTCCTTTCAAATCTTAAATGTAAAAAATTAAGTGATTTCCAATGGTATAAAAACACCTTCCTCACTAGAGTCCTACTTAGGCAAGATTCAAATCAACCCTTCTGAAAGAAAAATTTTTGCTGGTCTGCCAACACTCTTAGGAGAAAAGGTCAGAACGAAAATTAGAGAATCTAGTGGCATCCAAATAATAGATTATGACGATTTCACTTACGGTGAATTGGTTAGTCTCGTCCAACAAGAAGGGCTTAAAATCTGCCAAGATTTAGAACTTCAAAAAACACCTCAAATGGGAACTTAAAAGAACTAAAAATAGAGTTAGGATCTTTTTTAGCACAATTTGAAATGGATCCTACAAATAAAAAAGTCATGTTCAGGGAATTGTAAACCAGAATACTATTCAAAAAAATCAAAATTTACAAAAAACTTTAAAAATTATAAACCACAAGAAAATTCCCGGAGAAAACCTCAAGAAATAACTCTGAATAAAACTAAGAAAAACATTTAAACCACAAGAATCAAAAAACAAACCTTTTTATAAAAACTTAACATGCTATAAATGTAATAAAAAAGGACATACTTCAAAATACTGTCGCCTAAATAAGAAAATCCAAGAACTCGATCTTGGAGAAGAAATCACAGACAAAATATCAAATCTTTTCCTAGAATACTCTACATCATCTAGTGATTACGATCTAGAACACTCTTCCGAAGAAGCCTTGCAAGTTGATGAACTTAATGATTCATCATCTAGCTCGGACTCAGATAAGAAAAAAGTTCAAGTCCTCACAAAAGATCAAGAATTCCAACTAGAAATCTTGAATTCGATAACAGACCCCCATCTAAAACAAAAATTTTAGAATCAATTATTTCATCCCTAAATGGAAGTCAAAAAACAGAAATTCCTACAAAACCAAACGATCTGTCAAAAACAAACTCTTCATATAACCTCACAACTATCCTCAACCAAGGAAGAAAAAATAGTTCTAAAACAACCCTCCAATCACTCCAAATTGAAATAAAAGATGTAAAAAATGAGCTCAAACATCTAAAAGAAAAAACAAAAAACCGATTCCGAGTATTTTCATTCAATATTAGCCTCTAAACATGATGACTCAAGTTCGGAAGAGCATGAGAACAATTGTCCAGAAAATATAGAAGAAGAAATAATAGAACAAATACAATCTCTAAACACTATGCCAAACGACTTCCTCTTTGTACTAAGAGAAATCACTTCAAAAATATAAAATAAAAATTACACTTGTCTTTTCAGAAAACTATAAAATAGATACAATTGCACTCTTTGACACGGGTGAGACTTAAATTGTATAAAAAACAGGTTTAGTACCAAGATGCTTTCATCACAAAAACAAATGAAAAACTCTCAGCAGCAAATAATTCCAAACTTAGTATAACATCAAAAAAGAAGCTTCAGATTAAAAAGATAATGTTCTTTTCAAAACTGCTTTTGTTCTCACAGATGATATATACCAAAATATCATTCTCGAACACCATTTATAAACTTAATAACACCTTACAAAGTCAATGAAGATTCAATCTCCTTCAAAACACAAGATAAAAAATTCTTCTTTGAATTTATGGAAACACCAAAAAAGAGAAGCCTAAACTTAATAAAAGCCTACTCAATACAAGAAAATTCAATAAACACACTAATACATAGCAAAAAATTTCACTTGGAAAATTTGCAAACGGAATTTCTTGTTGAAAAGACTAAAGAAACACTAGAAACTTCAATTACAAAAGAAAAGATTTCAAAAATAACAAAGCTTTTCAAGAACAATTATGCTCCGACTTACTAACAGCCTTTTGGGTTAGAATAAAGCACATAGTTGATGTACTCTATGGAGTTAAATTTGATGAAAAAGAAATTACTACAACAGCACGACTAATACAAATGAACTCTGACCTAGAGAATCATTGCAAAAAAGAAATTACAGAACTTTTAAACAAAAATTTAATTTCAAAGTCACGATCTCCATGGTCTTGTGCAGCTTTCATGTGAATAAAAACTCTGAAATAGAAAGGGGAACTCCAAGACTCGTAATAAATTATAAACCTTTAAATACAGCATTAAAATGGATTAGATATCCGATTCCAAATAAAAAAGACCTCCTTCAAAAACTTCAGTCCGCACACATATTTTCAAAATTCGATCTAAAATCATGATTTTGGCAAATCCAAATATCTGAATATGATCGTTATAAAACAGCATTTACAGTTCCTTTTGGACAATACCAATGGAACGTAATGCCTTTCGGTTTAAAAAATGCACCTTCGGAATTTCAAAGAATAATGAATGATATACTTTCGGATTATTCAAAATTCTGTATAGTATATATTGACGATATACTTATATTTTCAAACTCGATTGACGAGCATTTCAAACATCTCAAAACTTTTTACTATCTCGCACGAAAAACGGACTTGTTCTTTCCAAAACAAAAATGTCTTTATTCCAAACTAGAATACGATTCCTTGGTCATTACGTCTCAAAAGGAATGATAAAACCAATAGAAAGATCATTAGAATTTGCAAATAAATTCCCTGATAAAATCTTGGATAAAACCCAACTACAAAGGTTCCTAGGAAGCCTTAATTATGTACTAGATTTTTGTCCAAACATCAACAGATTAGCTAGACCACTTCATGATCGTCTAAAGAAAAATCCAAACCCTTGGACAGAAGAGCATACCAAAGTAGTCCAACAAATTAAAAAACAAGTCTTAGAAATTCCATGCCCGCATATAAGCGGATCCAAAATTAGAGAAAATAGTTGAAACAGACGCCTCTGATCTAGGATACGGGGGAATTCTAAAACAAAAAGGAATAAATAATCATGAAAATATAATCCAATTTACTTCATCTCATTGGAATGAAACTCAAAAAAACTATTCAACCATCAAAAAAGAAATACTAAGTATAGTCTTATGTATACAGAAATTTCAAAGTGATCTTTTAAACCAAAAATTTTTACTAAGAATTGATTGCAAAAGTGCAAAAGATATTTTACAAAAAGATGTTAAAAACCTTGCATCAAAACAAATTTTCGCTCGATGGCAGGCTTTACTAAGCATTTTTGATTTTGAGATAGAATATATTAAAGGAGAAACAAATTCTGTTCCAGATTTCCGACTCGAGAATTTCTCCAAAACAGTACGATGCCCCCAAGACGGCCGGACAGGGGAAAACCCCTGCTTCAGGCCAACACCACGACAGAACACCAACTCCAAATACCTCCCAACCAAAGACAGAACCAGAAACACAACCCCGGATTACAATTACAAAAAGGAAACCAGAAAAAGAAGAAAAAACTCTTCAAACCCTGAAGAAATCCTAATACAACACGGTACTACAACAAGCTGAAAAAAAGCTTTTCAAAACAAGAGAAAGGTAGTTCTTCAAAACCACCCCTCTCTTGCGATTTCAAAAACCTGAAGCCACTTTAAAAATGATTTCAGCAAAAACCAGGCTTCAAAACAAATTTCAAAACCTTTAAACAATTCACAAATTGTTTTAAAGGAATTTTCAAACAATCCCCTTCAGAATATTTTGAAAAACCAACTTATCAAAATGTGATTACCATCGAAAAAGACTTTTTGTTGGAAATAATCCGATTCTACGATTGAAAAGTTTTTTGGAAAAACCAGTTTTTCAAACCATACCATTCTGAAAAAACCGCTTTATTTTATCAAACAATTTTGGAAATCACAGGATCAGTTACTTTCAAACATAATTTTTGGATGAAAGTCACACAGCTCCTGCTTATTCAACTTTTAAAATTCATGAAATCATTTCCCAAGAGATTGGGATTATGATCTCAATGACAATATAAAGTTTCAAGATTGTTCAAATCTTTCTTGCTACAATGTCCCATTTAATTACGTTATTGTCAAGCTTGGTACAATGCCTTCCTTATTCAATCCCCCAAACACAAACACACGTGGTTGATCTTTTTCGACACCACATGTAACCTATCCAAATCTCCTATCCGGTTTAATCAATGGTGGAACAACTTTGGTTCCGCCATAAACATGTTCAAACCACAGATAAATAAACCCTTCCTAATCTTCAAACCCAGTTTCATACCATCTGAAGATGAAAAAAGATTTCCCGCCTTTTTTTCATTCTAAATTCCATTTGCCCTGGGTTTTCATATGGACTTTTGAATTCTCGGATGATACAATACCCATTATCGCATTTAAGATTTAAAGTCAAATGGTGGGATAAATACAGAATCCCTCAAATTTATATCCTTCAAATATCCCTGAATGGATCAGATCTCAAAATTCCAAAACTCTTAATCCACCAGCTCCACAAAAATTAATCCAAACACCGAAATGACACTCTTCCTAGCCCAAAAGCAAAAATTTATGTTAAGCAGCTGCAAAATCCGAAGAAGAAATCAAATCAATCTCAATGCAATTTCTGCCAACGATATCAACTCAAAACTCCCAAGCATCCGAAGAATGAACCCGAAATAGACGTAAGAAGAATAAAAAAAATAAAAAAAAAAAAAAAAAAGAAAAAAAACAATTCAGTTATAATATATGTACATATGTAATGTTAATGTAACATTAAGGGAAGGAATGTTTATAATCTCCCACATATCAGTTGTAATATATTTCATATTTTATACTTAAAAAAAAATAAAAAAAAAAATAAAAAAAAGGTTTTCTTAACACCTAATAAGTTAAGGTTATTCCGCAAAACGTTTTAGAAAGAATAATCAAATCCGTTAACAGCTGATGCTTTGCTAAAAAGCATAAAAGATGTACAAACATCTAGATCTAACAAATAAGTCCAAACAAGGGAGCCGATTGACAAATCAGACGCACTACCAAGTCTCCATAAAATCCGCAATCAACTACAGAAGATGTCGGCCACAACCCCGGTTTCAACTACAAAAGGAAAAGACAAATCTATCAAAATCCACCGAAATCAACCACAGAAGATGTCGGCCACAAATCCTCTCCCTATGGTATCAGAGCCATGTGGATGGTGTTAGTGATAGTGTTAAAATGGAACTAAACCTCAATCAAAATGTTTAGTTATCCATTTACTCTTTTTCATGAAGTATATTTAATGACTTTATGGTCATACGTTTTATGTTTTACTATACTACTCGCATATATCATGATTTACTTAATCATATATTTTTATGAAATTTACGATTTCTATTACGACTAAACATAAACAAGATCTTTTCTAAAATATATATATTCGTAAACAAGATTTAGAGATCATCAATCCTCGGATTGTTGAAAAAGTCTCAACTCGAACCTTGTGTATAAGCAACCCCGAACTTGGTTAATACCCTAAAAAGTTAATACCTTGATTCTTGTGGTATCGAGGGATCTTTCGAGTCAAGAAATTGATTCAGAATATATATATCTCAAGAAAAACTCTTACATACTAGTTGACAAAGATTCAAATTGTTTAGAAAAATTTCTGATTTACAAACTTAACATCTCTTCCTTTTGAGTCTTACAAAGATTAATCCTCCCGAAGTGTTTTTGCCAGTCTTGTGTCTAGAAAGTAAGTCCCGTGAATTGTAGGGCAATTAAACCTAGAATTAAGTCTGGATTAGAGGGAATCTAAATCTTTAAAAGACCCATTAGAAATTCATGATGAGTTCAGATTTCAAAAATTCACTAGACAGATCTGAATCATCTTCATCTAGAAGCAGATTTCCAAAAGAATCTAAAAAGGTTATAAACAGTCAAGAAACAACCATAGATGATTTTCAAGGCTCAATTGACAATTGGGAAATCCCAAGAGTTAATAGAGATCAAATCTATCAAATCTCACGGATGAATTTCTTAAAAACAAACTTTTCAATTAAAACAGAAGAACGTGACATACAATTAACTAAACCTTTTGAAACAATTGAATTATTTTCACAAAACGCTTTACAAAGACATAGAGAAAAGAATTTCAAATACATACATATTGGCTTAGTCCAAGTCGGTATAAAACCACTTTCAAAAGAAGGTCTTAATACTTCAATCCTAGCTATCTTAAGGGATACTAGATTCAAGTTATTTGAAGACTCTTTGCTCAGCTCTATAGAGTCAAGCCTTTGTGCTGGTCCAATATCATTTGATTGTTATCCAAACTTCACCGTTTCTTTAAATGACAAAAATATATTAAAATCACTGGTTTTACAAGTTAAAACACATAACTATGAAATGATCGAAGGATCAATTCCAATTGCCTTGGTTTTTAGACTACATTATAAAGCCATGACTAGTGCTTTTTCTTCAAAAGTAAAAATATCAAGTAAAAAGGGTGAAACACTATTACTCCAAACCGATTTTTCAAAATCAAACTCTGTTATTCCAAGATCAATTCAATGGAAAGATGTAAACCTTCCAGATGAATGGATCCTTGAAGGAGTAGCTCAACCAAAACCTCAAAACCCTGTAGAACCAATAGGGCCACACACACGCCAACAAAATATTGAACAATCAAATGACGGAAAGTAAAACTTTCCTTCATTAGGACCTAATGAGAGAAATATTGAGGATGATCTCATCTATGAGTCCTCTTCAAATATGAATACAATAGACCTAGGAAAAGTCTCCCAAATAGGTCGTGAATTACCCGATTCATGAACCCAAATTCCAACCACGATTCTCAACTTCGACGCTCCAAATTCAACCTTAAGAAATGTTGATTTTCTAACACAAATTCCAAAACCTGTCTATACGCCAAATAGTATTGAACAAAATGAATTTGTCACAAAATCAGAACCAACTAGCCCAACTTTTTTCAGCTATCACTGATATGGCTAATGAACTAAATGTTTTAGAAAAAAGAATTTGAGATAAATAAAAAGGTTTTATGAAAAGAATTCTATTCAAAAAATAATTTACAAAAAAGGATTTGGTTTTTCAAAGAATTTTCAAAGACAAGAGAAAATATACAAGAAAAATATTATGAATACCTTTAACAAAAATAGAATTCAAATTTTATTTTTTAATTGGTTTGAAGATTATACAAAAGAAAATAACATTTATAATCCTTTTTTAAAAAGCGCAAATCCTATTACCAATAGAAAAAAGATGATGAATGGGAAACAATTACTAATGGAAAAATAATTCAATCAAATCACCCCCTCAACAAGGAATAAAACTTGAGTTATCGGGTAAACCGATCAAGCAATTCCTTTTAAAATCCTCAAGAAGATGATAAGACTAATGTCAAAAACATCATTCTCCAAAACAATTTTTCAAACACTAATCTTGGCACAATTAGTAAACAACTTGATAGGATTGAGAAAACAATTCTAAAACAAACAAATCACCCAAATGAAACTCCAACTAATAAAAAACTAAAACTTCCAATTTTCAAACCGCTTTCAAATTTCAGAAAATAGTGTTAAAACTTGCCAAAATACTAATATAGAATTCATACGAGCCCTTCAAAGCCAACTAAGCAATATAGAAATAGGGGAAAATAGTAAGCACTGCTTACGATGTCCCTCGATACCCCAACTTCAAAAGCCCAAAGAAATCCTAAGAATCTTGAAACACAAAGTTCAAATATTCGAATAAATACTCTATGTCATGAATCAGATTCTGATAAAACCGTAGAACAATTATCAAACAATAAAATAAACCGCCTTGATTGGAGAAACAATCATGAAAATCAAATAATAAACAGCACCAGATCTAGGACAAATTCAGCTAATCGAACAATCTAGATTTAACTCTTTCTTCATGACTGGAATCTAGATGGAATATCTGAATATAACATTTTAAATTTTCTACAAAAAATGACCATGGCTGCAAATGCCTATAGAACACAAGTAGGCAATGAAGATAAAAACGGTAGCAGAACTCCTTATAGCTGGCTTTTCAGGACAGCTTAAAGGATGGTGGGATAACTACCTAAATAACCAGCAACGAGGAGAAATTCTTGATGCTATAAAAATGGATGAAGAAGGAATGCCAATAATAGATAATTTTGGAAATACAAACAAAATGCAAGATCAACCCTAGTCTTAGCCATAACCCTTCATTTCATAGGAGATCCTTCTGTCCTAGGGACAAAAATGCTGAACTCCTTTCAAATCTTAAATGTAAAAAATTAAGTGATTTCCAATGGTATAAAAACACCTTCCTCACTAGAGTCCTACTTAGGCAAGATTCAAATCAACCCTTCTTCCGAAAGAAAAATTTCTTGCTGGTTCGCCAACACTCTTAGGAGAAAAGGTCAGAACTAAAATTAGAGAATCTAGTGGCATCCAAATAATAGATTATGACGTATTTCACTTACGGTGAATTGGTTAGTCTTGTCCAACAAGAAGGTCTTAAAATCTGCCAAGATTTAAAACTTCAAAAACACCTCAAATGGGAACTTAAAAGAACTAAAATAGAGTTAGGATCTTTTTTGCAGACAATTTGAAATGGATCCTACAAATAAAAAGTCATGTTCAGGGAATTGTAAACCAGAATACTATTCAAAAAAATCAAAATTTACAAAAAACTTTAAAAATTATAAACCACAAGAAAATTCCTCGAGAAAACCTCAAGAAATAACTCCCGGAATAAAACTAAGAAAAACATTTAAACCACAAGAATCAAAAAACAAACCTTTTTATAAAAACTTAACATGCTATAAATGGTAATAAAAAGGACATACTTCAAAATACTGTCGCCTAAATAAGAAAATCCAAGAACTCGATCTTGGAGAAGAAATCACAGACAAAATATCAAATCTTTTCCTAGAATACTCTACATCATCTAGTGATTACGATTCAGAACACTCTTCCGAAGAAGCCTTGCAAGTTGATGAACTTAATGATTCATCATCTAGCTCGGACTCGAGATAAGAAAAAAGTTCAAGTCCTCACAAAAGATCAAGAATTCCAACTAGAAATCTTGAATTCGATAACAGACCCCCATCTAAAACAAAAATTTTAGAATCAATTATTTCATCCCTAAATGGAAGTCAAAAAAGAAATTCCTACAAAACCAAACGATCTGTCAAAAACAAACTCTTCATATAACCTCACAACTATCCTCAACCAAGGAAGAAAAAAATAGTTCTAAAACAACCCTCCAATCACTCCAAATTGAAATAAAAGATGTAAAAAATGAGCTCAAACATCTAAAAGAAAAAACAAAAACCGATTCCGAGTATTTTCATTCAATATTAGCCTCTAAACATGATGACTCAAGTTCGGAAGAGCATGAGAACAATTGTCCAGAAAATATAGAAGAAGAAATAATAGAACAAATACAATCTCTAAACACTATGCCAAACGACTTCCTCTTTGTACTAAGAGAAATCACTTCTAAAAATATAAAATAAAAATTACACTTGTCTTTTCGAAAAACTATAAAATAGATACAATTGCACTCTTTGACACGGTAGCAGACTTAAATTGTATAAAAACAGGTTTAGTACCAAGATGCTTTCATCACAAAACAAATGAAAAACTCTCAGCAGCAAATAATTCCAAACTTAGTATAACATCAAAAAAGAAGCTTCGTATTAAAAGATAATGTTCTTTTCAAAACTGCTTTTGTTCTCACAGATGATATATACCAAAATATCATTCTCGAACACCATTTATAAACTTAATAACACCTTACAAAGTCAATGAAGATTCAATCTCCTTCAAAACACAAGATAAAAAATTTCTTTGAATTTATGGAAACACCAAAAAAGAGAAGCCTAAACTTAATAAAAGCCTACTCAATACAAGAAAATTCAATAAATACACTAATACATAGCAAAAAATTTCACTTGGAAAATTTGCAAACGGAATTTCTTGTTGAAAAGACTAAAGAAACACTAGAAACTTCAATTACAAAAGAAAAGATTTCAAAAATAACAAAGCTTTTCGAAGAACAATTATGTCCGACTTACCAACAGCCTTTTTGGGATAGAAAACAACACATAGTTGATCTACCCTATGAAGAAAAATTTGATGAAAAAGAAATTCCTACAAAAGCTCGACCAATACAAATGAACTCTGACCTAGAGAATCATTGCAAAAAAGAAATTTCAGAACTTTTAAACAAAAATTTAATTTCAAAATCACGATCTCCATGGTCTTGTGCAGCTTTCTATGTGAATAAAAACCTGAAATAGAAAGGGAACTCCAAGACTTGTAATAAATTATAAACCTTTAAATACAGCATTAAAATGGATTAGATATCCGATTCCAAATAAAAAAGACCTCCTTCAAAAACTTCAGTCCGCATAATATATTTTCAAAATTCGATCTAAAATCAGGATTTTGGCAAATCCAAATATCCGAATATGATCGTTATAAAACAGCATTTACAGTTCCTTTTGGACAATACCAATGGAACGTAATGCCTTTTGGTTTAAAAAATGCACCTTCGGAATTTCAAAGAATAATGAATGATATACTTTCGGATTATTCAAAATTCTGTATAGTATATATTGACGATATACTTATATTTTCAAACTCGATTGACGAGCATTTCAAACATCTCAAAACTTTTTACTATCTCGCACGTAAAAAACGGACTTGTTCTTTCCAAAACAAAAATGTCTTTATTCCAAACTAGAATACGATTCCTTGGTCATTACGCTTCAAAAGGAATGATAAAACCAATAGAAAGATCATTAGAATTTGCAAATAAATTCCCTGATAAAATCTTGGATAAAACCCAACTACAAAGGTTCCTAGGAAGCCTTAATTATGTACTAGATTTTTGTCCAAACATCAACAGATTAGCTAGACCACTTCATGATCGCGTCTAAAGAAAAATCCAAACCCTTGGACAGAAGAGCATACCAAAGTAGTCCAACAAATTAAAAAACAAGTCTTAGAAATTCCATGCCTCATAATAGCGGGATCCAAAATTAGAGAAAATAGTTGAAACAGACGCCTCGATCTAGGATACTGGGAATTCTAAAACAAAAAGGAATAAATAATCATGAAAATATAATCCAATTTACTTCATCTCATTGGAATGAAACTCAAAAAAACTATTCAACCATCAAAAAAGAAATACTAAGTATAGTCTTATGTATACAGAAATTTCAAAGTGATCTTTTAAACCAAAAATTTTTACTAAGAATTGATTGCAAAAGGCAAAAGATATTTTACAAAAAGATGTTAAAAACCTTGCATCAAAACAAATTTTCGCCGATGGCAGGCTTTACTAAGCATTTTTGATTTTGAGATAGAATATATTAAAGGAGAAACAAATTTGCTCCAGATTTCGACTCGAGAATTTCTCCAAAAAGGTACGATGCCCCGAAGACGGTCGACAAGGGAAAAACCCGCTTCAGGCCAAAACCAGGACAAAACACCAACTCCAAATACCTCCAAACCAAAGACAGAACCAGAAACACAACCTCGATTACAATTACAAAAAGGAAACCAGAAAAAGAAGAAAAACTCTTCAAACCCCCAAGAAATCCTAATACAAATACGGTCACTACAACAAGCTTTCAAAAAGCTTTTCAAAACAAGAGAAAGGTAGTTCTTCAAAACCACCCCTTCTCTTGCGATTCGAAAACCCGAAGCCACTTTTAAAAATGATTTCAGACAAAACCAGGCTTCAAAACAAATTTCAAAACCTTTAAACAATTCACAAATTGTTTTAAAGGAATTTTCAAACAATCCCCCTTCAGAATATTTTGAAAAACCAACTTATCAAAATGTGATTACCATCGAAAAAGACTTTTTTGTTGGAAATAATCCGTATTCTACGATTGAAAAGTTTTTCGGGAAAAACCAGTTTTTCAAACCATACAATTCTGAAAAAACCGTTTTATTTTATCAAACAATTTTGGAAATCACAGGATCAGTTACTTTCAAACATAATTGTCTGGATGAAAGTGACACACCTCATGATTATTCAACTTTTAAAAATCATGAAATCATTTCCCCAAGAGATTGGGATTATGATCTCAATGACAATATACAGTTTCCCGAAGATTGTTCAAATCTTTCTTGCTCCAATGTCCCATTTAATTACTGGGATTATTGTCAAGCTTGGTACAATGCCTTCCTTATTCAATCCCCAAACACAAACACACGGGGTTGATCTTTTTCGACACCACATGTAACCTATCCAAATCTCCTATCTGGTTTAATCAATGGTGGAACAACTTTGGTTCCGCCATAAACATTTTCAAACCACAGATAAATAAATCCTTCCAAATCTTCAAAACCAGTTTCATACCATCTGAAGATGAAAAAAGATTTCCCCCTGGCCTCTTTTTCATTCTAAATTCCATTTGCCCTGGTTTTCTCATGGACTTTTGAATTTCTCGGATGATACAATACCCATTATCACGAAGATTTAAAGTCAAATGGTGGGATAAATACAGAATCCCCTCAAATTTATATCCTTCAAATATCCCTGAATGGATCAGATCTCAAAATTCCAAAACTCTTAATCCACCAGCTCCACAAAATTAATCCAAACACCAAATGACACTCTTCCTAGCCCAAAAAGCAAAAAAGTTGTTTATGTAGAGCTGCAAAATCCAAGAAGAAATCAAATCAATCTCAATGCAATTTCTGCCAACGATATCAACTCAAAACTCCCAAGCATCCGAAGTGAACCCAAATAGATTTAAGACGACTTTGTAAAAAAGTAAAAAAAAAAAAAAAAAAAAAAACAAAAAATTCAGTTATAATATATATATATGTAATGTTAATGTAACATTAAAGGAAGGAATGTTTATAATCTCCCACATATAGTTGTAATATATTACTTAAAAAAAAAAAAAAAAAAGGTTATCTTAACACCTAATAAGTTAAGGTTATTCAAGCAAACGGCTTAAAGAATAATCAACCTTAACAGCTGATGCTTTGCTAAAGCATAAAAGATGTACAAACATCTAGATCTAACAAATAAGTCCAAACAAGGGAGCCGATTGACAAATCGACGAGACTACCAAGTCTCCATAAAATCGCAATCAACTTCACGTAAGATGCGGCCACAACCCCGTTTCAACTACAAAAAGGAAAAGACAAATCTATCAAAATCCAATCAAATCAACCACAGAAGATGTCGGCCACAAATCCGGGATCCACTACAAAAGCAAAAGACAACCACAAAATCCACTATTTAAAAGTAGAAGACATGGAGCATCTCGGGGCTACCAAAACTACAAAAAGATAAAGCTATTATTCAAAATTAAATAAATTTTAAAAATGCACATGTAAACTTCTATATAAAGAAGTATCGTAACTCTTCCAAATCACAACTTACACACTCCTCTCTCTCTAAAAACTCTCTCACATCTTCCATCTCGAGTCAAGAACTCTTCTTCCGTTTTTAATTTGTAAGTTGATCTGTACTGCCATAAATCTAATAAAGAAATTCCAAATTTTCCTATCAACACCTCTTGGCATACAACCAACTAATCTTACTTCACTCTGGAGAACACGGTTCCCCAATACATTGTAACGGGTTGTGGAAAAGATTATTTGAGTGTATCCACGATCCTCTCCCTATGGTATCGAGCCATGTGGATGGTGTTAGTGATAGGTGTTAAAATGGAACTAAACCTCAATCAAAATGTTTAGTTATCCATTTACTCTTTTTCATGAAGTATATTTAATGACTTTATGGTCATACGCTTTTATGTTTTACTATACTACTCGGATATATCATGATTTACTTAATCATATATTTTTATGAAATTTACGATTTCTATTACGACTTAAACATAAACAAGATCTTTTCTAAAATATATATATTCGTCAAACAAGATTTAGAGATCATCAATCCTCGGATTGTTGAAAAGTCTCAACTCGAACCTTGTGTATACAAGCAACCCTCGAACTTGGTTAATACCCTAAAAGTTAATACCTTGATTCTTGTGGTATCGAAGGATCTTTCGAGTCAAGAAATTGATTCAGAATATATATATCTCAAGAAAACTCTTACATACTAGTTGACAAAGATTCAAATTGTTTAGAAAATTTCTGATTTACAAACTTAACATCTCTTCCTTTGAGTCTTACAAAGATTAATCCTCCCGAGTGTTTTTGCCAGTCTTGTGTCTAGAAAGTAAGTCCCGTGAATTGTAGGGCAATTAAACCTAGAATTAAGTCTGGATTGTAGGGAATCTAAATCTTTTAAAAGACCCATTAGAAATTCATGATGAGTTCAGATTTCAAAAATTCACTAGACAGCTCTGAATCATCTTCATCTAGAAACAGATTTCCAAAAGAATCTAAAAAGGTTATAAACAGTCAAGAAACAACCATAGATGATTTTCAAGGCTCAATTGACAATTGGGAAATCCCAAGAGTTAATAGAGATCAAATCTATCAAATCTCACGGATGAATTTCTTAAAAACAAATTTTTCAATTAAAACAGAAGAACGTGACATACAATTAACTAAACCTTTTGAAACAATTGAATTATTTTCACAAAACGCTTTACAAAGACATAGAGAAAAGAATTTCAAATACATACACATTGGCTTAGTCCAAGTCGGTATAAAACCACTTTCAAAAGAAGGTCTTAATACTTCAATCCTAGCTATCTTAAGGATACTAGATTCAAGTTATTTGAAGACTCCTTTGCTCAGCTCTATAGAGTCAAGCCTTTGTGCTGGTCCAATATCATTTGATTGTTATCCAAACTTCACCGCTTTTTAAATGACAAAAATATATTAAAATCACTGGTTTTACAAGTTAAAACACATAACTATGAAATGATCGAAGGATCAATTCCAATTGCCTTGGTTTTAGACTACATTATAAAGCCATGACTAGTGCTTTTTCTTCAAAAGTAAAAATATCAAGTAAAAAGGGTGAAACACTATTACTCCAAACCGATTTTTCAAAAATCAAACTCTGTTATTCCAAGATCAATTCAATGGAAAGATGTAAACCTTCCAGATGAATGGATCCTTGAAGGAGTAGCTCAACCAAAACCTCAAAACCCTGTAGAACCAATAGAGCCAAACACACGCTTAAAAAATATTGAACAATCAAATGACGGAAAGTAAAACTTTCCTTCATTAGACCTAATGAGAGAAATATTGAGGATGATCTCATCTATGAGTCCTCTTCAAATATGAATACAATAGACCTAAGAGAAAGTCTCCCAAATAGGTCGCATCATTAACCGATTCATGAACCCAAATTCCAACCACGATTCTCAACTTCGACGCTCCAAATTCAACCTTAAGAAATGTTGATTTTCAACACAAATTCCAAAACCTGTCTATACACCAAATAGTATTGAACAAAATGAATTTGTCACAAAATCAGAACCAACTAGCCCAACTTTTTCAGCTATCACTGATATGGCTAATGAACTAAATGTTTTAGAAAAAGAATTTGAGATAAATAAAAAGGTTTTTAAAAAGAATTCTATTCAAAAAAAATTTACAAAAAAGGATTTGGTTTTTCAAAGAATTTTCAAAGACAAGAGAAAATATACAAGAAAAAATATTATGAATACCTTAACAAAAATAGAATTCAAATTTTATTTTTTAATTGGTTTGAAGATTATACAAAAGAAAATAACATTTATAATCCTTTTTAAAAGCGCAAATCCTATTACCAATAGAAACAAAGGATGTGAATGGGAAACAATTACTAATGGAAAAATAATTCAATCAAATCACCCCCTCAACAAGGAATAAAACTTGAGTTATCGGGTAAACCGATCAAGCAATTCCTTTTAAAATCCCTCAAGAAGATGATAAGACTAATGTCAAAAACATCATTCTCCAAAACAATTTTTCAAACACTAATCTTGGCACAATTAGTAAACAACTTGATAGGATTGAGAAAACAATTCTAAAACAAACAAATCACCCAAATGAAACTCCAACTAATAAAAAACTAAAACTTCCAATTTTCAAACCGCTTTCAAATTTCAGAAAATAGTGTTAAAACTTGCCAAAATACTTAATATAGAATTCATACAGCCCTTCAAAGCCAACTAAGCAATATAGAAATAGGGGAAAATAGTAAGCATCAAGCTTACGATGTCCTCGATACCCCAACTTCAAAAAGCCCAAAGAAATCCTAAGAATCTTGAAACACAAAGTTCAAATATTCGAATAAATACTCTATGAATCAGATTCTGATAAAACCGTAGAACAATTATCAAACAATAAAATAAACCGTCTTGATTGGAGAAACAATCATGAAAATCAAATAATAACAGCACCAGATCTAGGACAAATTCAGCCAATCGAACAATCTAGATTTAACTCTTCTTCTCCATGACCGAATCTAGATGGAATATCTGAATATAACATTTTAAATTTTCTACAAAAAATGACCATTGCTGCAAATGCCTATAGAACACAAGTAGGCAATGAAGATAAACGGTAGCAGAACTCCTTATAGCGCTTTTTCAGGACAGCTTAAAGGATGGTGGGATAACTACCTAAATAACCAGCAACGAGGAGAAATTCTTGATGCTATAAAAATGGATGAAGAAGGAATGCCAATAATAGATAATTTTGGAAATACGGCAACAAAATGCAGTATCAACCCTAGTCTTAGCCATAACCCTTCATTTCATAGGAGATCCTTCTCGTCCTTAGGGACAAAAATGCTGAACTCCTTTCAAATCTTAAATGTAAAAAATTAAGTGATTTCCAATGGTATAAAAAACACCTTCCTCACTAGAGTCCTACTTAGGCAAGATTCAAATCAACCCTTCGAAAGAAAAATTTCTTGCTGGTCTCGCCAACACTCTTAGGAGAAAAGGTCGAACTAAAATTAGAGAATCTAGTGGCATCCAAATAATAGATTATGACGATTTCACTTACGGTGAATTGGTTAGTCTTGTCCAACAAGAAGGTCTTAAAATCTGCCAAGATTTAAAACTTCAAAAACACCTCAAATGGGAACTTAAAAGAACTAAAATAGAGTTAGGATCTTTTTGCGACAATTTGAAATGGATCCTACAAATAAAAAAGTCATGTTCAGGGAATTGTAAACCAGAATACTATTCAAAAAAATCAAAATTTACAAAAAACTTTAAAAATTATAAACCACAAGAAAATTCCCCGGAGAAAACCTCAAGAAATAACTCCCGAATAAAACTAAGAAAACATTTAAACCACAAGAATCAAAAAACAAACCTTTTTATAAAAACTTAACATGCTATAAATGTAATAAAAAAGGACATACTTCAAAATATCGTCATTTAAATAAGAAAAATCCAAGAACTCGATCTTGGAGAAGAAATCAGCATAAAATATCAAATCTTTTCCTAGAATACTCTACATCATCTAGTGATTACGATTCAGAACACTCTTTCAAGAAGCCTTGCAAGTTGATGAACTTAATGATTCATCATCTAGCTCGACTCAGATAAGAAAAAGTTCAAGTCCTCACAAAAGATCAAGAATTCCAACTAGAAATCTTGAATTCGATAACGCACCCCCATCTAAAACAAAAAATTTTAGAATCAATTATTTCATCCCTAAATGGAAGTCAAAAAACAGAAATTCCTACAAACCAAACGATCTGTCAAAAACAAACTCTTCATATAACCTCACAACTATCCTCAACCAAGGAAGAAAAAATAGTTCTAAAACAACCCTCCAATCACTCCAAATTGAAATAAAAGATGTAAAAAATGAGCTCAAACATCTAAAAAGAAAAACAAAAAACCGATTCCGAGTATTTTCATTCAATATTAGCCTCTAAACATGATGACTCAAGTTCGGAAGAGCATGAGAACAATTGTCCAGAAAATATAGAAGAAGAAATAATAGAACAAATACAATCTCTAAACACTATGCCAAACGACTTCCTCTTTGTACTAAGAGAAATCACTTCTCAAAAATATAAAATAAAAATTACACTTGTCTTTTCGAAAACTATAAAATAGATACAATTGCACTCTTTGACACGGGTGCAGACTTAAATTGTATAAAAAACAGGTTTAGTACCAAGATGCTTTCATCACAAAACAAATGAAAAACTCTCAGCAGCAAATAATTCCAAACTTAGTATAACATCAAAAACAGAAGCTTTTGATTAAAAGATAATGTTCTTTTCAAAACTGCTTTTGTTCTCACAGATGATATATACCAAAATATCATTCTCGAACACCATTTATAAACTTAATAACACCTTACAAAGTCAATGAAGATTCAATCTCCTTCAAAACACAAGATAAAAAAATTTCTCTTTGAATTTATGGAAACACCAAAAAAGAGAAGCCTAAACTTAATAAAAGCCTACTCAATACAAGAAAATTCAATAAATACACTAATACATAGCAAAAAATTTCACTTGGAAAATTTGCAAACGGAATTTCTTGTTGAAAAGACTAAAGAAACACTAGAAACTTCAATTACAAAAGAAAAGATTTCAAAAATAACAAAGCTTTTCAAGAACAATTATGTCCGACTTACTAACAGCCTTTTTGGGATAGAAAACAACACATAGTTGATCTACCCTATGAAGAAAAATTTGATGAAAAAGAAATTCCTACAAAAGCTCTAATTAATACAAATGAACTCGACTCAGAGAATCATTGCAAAAAGAAATTTCAGAACTTTTAAACAAAAATTTAATTTCAAAATCACGATCTCCATGGTCTTCTGCAGCTTTCTATGTGAATAAAAACTCTGAAATAGAAAGGGGAACTCCAAGACTTGTAATAAATTATAAACCTTTAAATACAGCATTAAAATGGATTAGATATCCGATTCCAAATAAAAAAGACCTCCTTCAAAAAACTTCAGTCCACACATATTTTCAAAATTCGATCTAAAATCAGGATTTTGGCAAATCCAAATATCCGAATATGATGTTATAAAACAGCATTTACAGTTCCCTTTGGACAATACCAATGGAACGTAATGCCTTTTTTTTTATTTAAAAATGCACCTTCGAATTTCAAAGAATAATGAATGATATACTTTCGGATTATTCAAAATTCTGTATAGTATATATTGACGATATACTTATATTTTCAAACTCGATTGACTAAAGCATTTCAAACATCTCAAAACTTTTTACTATCTCACGAAAAACGGACTTGTTCTTTCCAAAACAAAAATGTCTTTATTCCAAACTAGAATACGATTCCTTGGTCATTACGCTTCAAAAGGAATGATAAAACCAATAGAAAGATCATTAGAATTTGCAAATAAATTTCCTCGATAAAATCTTGGATAAAACCCAACTACAAAGGTTCCTAGGAAGCCTTAATTATGTACTAGATTTTTGTCCAAACATCAACAGATTAGCTAGACCACTTCATGATCGTCTAAAGAAAAATCCAAACCCTTGGACAGAAGAGCATACCAACGTAGTCCAACAAATTAAAAAACAAGTCTTAGAAATTCCATGCCCAGCATAATGGGATCCAAAATTAGAGAAAATAGTTGAAACAGACGCCTCGATCTAGGATACTGGGAATTCTAAAACAAAAAGGAATAAATAATCATGAAAATATAATCCAATTTACTTCATCTCATTGGAATGAAACTCAAAAAAACTATTCAACCATCAAAAAGAAATACTAAGTATAGTCTTATGTATACAGAAATTTCAAAGTGATCTTTTAAACCAAAAATTTTTACTAAGAATTGATTGCAAAAGAAAAGATATTTTACAAAAAGATGTTAAAAACCTTGCATCAAAACAAATTTTCACCGATGGCAGGCTTTACTAAGCATTTTTGATTTTGAGATAGAATATATTAAAGGAGAAACAAATTCTGTTCCAGATTTCGACTCGAGAATTTCTCCAAAACAGTACGATGCCCTCGAAGACTGCCAAGGAAAACCCCGGCTTCAGGCCAAAACCAGGACAAAACACCAACTCCAAATACCTCCAAACCAAAGACAGAACCAGAAACACAACCCTGGATTACAATTACAAAAAGGAAACCAGAAAAAGAAGAAAAAACTCTTCAAACCCCCCGAAGAAATCCTAATACAACATGGTCACTACAACAAGCTTTCAAAAAGCTTTTCAAAACAAGAGAAAGGTAGTTCTTCAAAACCACCCCTTCTCTTGCGATTTCGAAAAACCTGAAGCCACTTTTAAAAAATGATTTCAAAGACAAAACCAGGCTTCAAAACAAATTTCAAAACCTTTAAACAATTCACAAATTGTTTTAAAGGAATTTTCAAACAATCCCCTTCAGAATATTTTGAAAACCAACTTATCAAAATGTGATTACCATCAAAAAAGACTTTTTGTTGGAAATAATCCGTGATTCTACGATTGAAAAGTTTTTCGAAAAACCAGTTTTTCAAACCATACAATTCTCAAAAAAACCGTTTTATTTTATCAAACAATTTTGGAAATCACAGGATCAGTTACTTTCAAACATAATTTTTGGATGAAAGTCACACAGCTCCTGCTTATTCAACTTTTAAAATTCATGAAATCATTTCCCCAAGAGATTGGGATTATGATCTCAATGACAATATAAAGTTTCCCAAGATCGTTCAAATCTTTCTTGCTACAATGTCCCATTTAATTTTCTGGGATTATTGTCAAGCTTGGTACAATGCCTTCCTTATTCAATCCCCCAAACACAAACACACGTGGTTGATCTTTTTCGACACCACATGTAACCTATCCAAATCTCCTATCTGGTTTAATCAATGGTGGAACAACTTTGGTTCCGGCTATAAACATTTTCAAACCACAGATAAATAAATCCTTCCAAATCTTCAAAACCAGTTTCATACCATCTGAAGATGAAAAAAGATTTCCGCCTTTGGCCCCTTTTTTCATTCTAAATTCCATTTGCCCTGGTTTTCATGGACTTTTGAATTCCTGATGATACAATACCCATTATCGCATCGAAGATTTAAAGTCAAATGGTGGGATAAATACAGAATCCCTCAAATTTATATCCTTCAAATATCCCTGAATGGATCAGATCTCAAAATTCCAAAACTCTTAATCCACCAGCTCCACAAAAATTAATCCAAACACCGTAAATGACACTCTTCCTAGCCAAAAAAAAAAATGTTGTTTGCTAAGAAGCAAAATCCAAGAAGAAATCAAATCAATCTCAATGCAATTTCTGCCAACGATATCAACTCAAAACTCCCAAGCATCCGGAAGTGAACCCAAATACGAAATTTACTTGTAAAAGTAAAAAAAAAAAAAAAAAAAAAAAAAAAAAACAAAATTCAGTTATAATATATGTACATATGTAATGTTAATGTAACATTAAGGAGAAGGAATGTTTATAATCTCCCACATATCAGTTGTAATATATTTCATTTTTATACTTAAAAAAAAAAAAAAAAAAAAAAAAAAAAAGGTTATCTTAAGCGTGGGTTTTTCCCCTCACAACCGCCTCCGGGGCATCGACTTGTTTTTAAGAAAATTCATCCGGTGAGATTTGATAGATTTGATCTCAAATAATCTTTTCACAACCCTGCTATAATGTATTGGGGGAACTGTTCTCAGAGAAAAAGATTACATTGGTTACAAGAGGGGTTGATAGGAAAATTTGGAATTTCTTTATTAGATTTATGACAAGTACAGATCAACTTACAAATTAAAAACGGAAGAAGAGTTCTTTCGAGATGGAAGATGTGAGAGAGTTTTTAGAAGAGAGTGTAAATGTGATTTGGAAGAATCAGACGATACTTCTTTTATATAGAAGTTTACATGTGCATTTTTAAAATTTATTTAATTTTGAATAATAGCTTTATCTTTTGTAAGGCGTTTGGTGGTAGCCTCTAGATGCTCCATGTCTTCTACTTTTCAGAGGATTTTGATTTGATTGGTTTTTGCTTTTTGTAGTGGATCCCGGATTAGGGCTTCGATATCTTCTCTGGTTGATTTCGTGGATTTTGATAGATTTGTCTTTTCCTTTTGTAGTTGAAACGTGGCAAGCCACATCTTCTGAGTTGATTATGGATTTTATGGAGACTGCAGTAGGCCCGATTCGTCAATCCCTTGTTTGGACTTATTTGTTAGATCTAGATGTTTGTACATCTTTTATGCTTTTTAGCAAAAGCATCAGCTGTTAACGGATTTGATTAATCTTACCGGTTCGTATTTTAATAAATTTTAACTTATTAGGGTTAAGATAACTTTTTTTTTTTTTTTTTTTTTTTTTTTTTTATATAAAAATGAAATATATTACAACTGATATGTGGGAGATTATAAACATTCCTTCCCTTAATGTTACATTAACATTACATAGTACATATATTATAACTCGAATTTTTTTGTTTTTTTTTTTTTTTTTTTTTACATTTTTTTTGCCTTCGCCTCATTTCGGGTCACTTCGGATGCTTGGGAGTTTTGAAGTTGATATCGCTACAGAAATTGCATTGAGATTGATTTGATTTCTTCTTCGGATTTGCAACAAACATGATAATAACATTTGGTTTTTAGGAAGAAGTCATTTCTGTTCGATTAATTTTGTAAGTTGCACGGATTATCAAAAACCTGATAAGTTCCACCATCGATTTAAATATTGATAAATAAAGTTTTTTCAGATTGTACTAAAAAATCGAAACTTCGAATTTTCAATTCAGCTGTTAAAAATTTTATATCGGCAATCAAGTTTAAAATCATTTTAAAGTTTAGTTTTCAGAATGCATATGAAATGGTTTTGAAGAACTGACTTTGTGCCGAAACAGGATGATTCACAGACTTTCTGCTTGAGTTTTTCTTTTCTGATCTTTTTATAATTGTAATCATATCCTACTCTTGAAGATTGATTGCTCGATTTCAGCTACTAGATCGAGAATTACTTCTTATTATATTATCTAATCAAAATAAGTTTTAAACCTCATCATATTTTGATCAGTTTTAAAATCTTTTATAATTTTAGATCTTTTTAATCACTATAAATTTTTTTATTTTAGTCAGTTATCCAAGATTTTATCAGGGAATTTATTTGCAAATTCAACTAATAGAAAGATCAATAGAAAGATCATTAGAATTTGCAAATAAATTCCCTGATAAAATCTTGGATAAAACCCAACTACAAAGGTTCCTAGGAAGCCTTAATTATGTACTAGATTTTTGTCCAAACATCAACAGATTAAGTAAACCACTTCATGATCGCCTAAAAAAAAAAATCCAAACCCTTGACGAGAAGAGCATACCAAAGTAGTCCAACAAATTAAAAAACAAGTCTTAGAAATTCCATGCCCAATATAAGCGGGATCCAAAATTAGAGAAAATAGTTGAAACAGACGCCTCGATCTAGGATACGGGGAATTCTAAAACAAAAAAGGAATAAATAATCATGAAAATATAATCCAATTTACTTCATCTCATTGGAATGAAACTCAAAAAACTATTCAACCATCAAAAAAGAAATACTAAGTATAGTCTTATGTATATGTAAATTTCAAAGTGATCTTTTAAACCAAAAATTTTTACTAAGAATTGATTGCAAAAGGCAAAAGATATTTTAAAAAAAGATGTTAAAAACCTTGCATCAAAACAAATTTTCGCCGATGGCAGGCTTTACTAAGCATTTTTGATTTTGAGATAGAATATATTAAAGGAGAAACAAATTCTGTTCCAGATTTCCGACCGAGAATTTCTCCAAAACAGTACGATGCCCCGAAGACGGCCGACAGGGGAAAAACCCCGCTTCGTGCCAAAACCAGGACAAAACACCAACTCCAAATACCTCCAAACCAAAGACAGAACCAGAAACACAACCCCGATTACAATTACAAAAAGGAAACCGAAAAAAGAAGAAAAAACTCTTCAAACCCCCAAGAAATCCTAATACAAATACGGTCACTACAACAAGCTTTCAAAAAGTTAAAACAAGAGAAAGGTAGTTCTTCAAAACCACCCTTCTCTTGGCGATTTCTGAAAAAACCAAGGCCACTTTAAAAATGATTTCAAAGACAAAACCAAGCTTCAAAACAAATTTCAAAACCTTTAAACAATCTACAAATTGTTTTAAAGGAATTTTCAAACAATCCCCCTTCAGAATATTTTGAAAAACCAACATATCAAAATGTGATTACCATCGAAAAAGACTTTTTTTTGTTGAAATAATCCGATTCTACGATTGAAAAGTTTTTTCGAAAAACCAGTTTTTTCAAACCATACAATTCCGAAAAAAACCGCTTTATTTTATCAAACAATTTTGGAAATCACAGGATCAGCTACTTTCAAACATAATTTTTGGATGAAAGTCACACAGCTCCTGCTTATTCAACTTTTAAAATTCATGAAATCATTTCCCAAGAGATTGGGATTATGATCTCAATGACAATATAAAGTTTCCCAAGATTGTTCAAATCTTTCTTGCTACAATGTCCCATTTAATTACCGGATTATTGTCAAGCTTGGTACAATGCCTTCCTTATTCAATCCCCCAAACACAAACACACGTGGTTGATCTTTTTCGACACCACATGTAACCTATCCAAATCTCCTATCTGGTTTAATCAATGGTGGAACAACTTTGGTCTCATTATAAACATTTTCAAACCACAGAATAAATAACCTTCCAAATCTTCAAAACCAGTTTCATACCATCTGAAGATGAAAAAAGATTTCCGCCTTGGCCCTTTTTTCATTCTAAATTCCATTTGCCCCGGTTTTCTCATGGACTTTTGAATTCCTCCGATGATACAATACCCATTATCGACGAAGATTTAAAGTCAAATGGTGGGATAAATACAGAATCCCCTCAAATTTATATCCTTCAAATATCCCTGAATGGATCAGATCTCAAAATTCCAAAACTCTTAATCCACCAGCTCCACAAAAATTAATCCAAACACCGTAATGACACTCTTCCTAGCCCAAAAGCAAAAAATGTTGTCTAGTTAGCAAATGAAAATCCGAAGAAGAAATCAAATCAATCTCAATGCAATTTCTGCCAACGATATCAACTCAAAACTCCCAAGCATCCGGAAGTGAACCCAAATAGACGAAGACGACTTAAAAAGTAAAAAAAAAAAAAAAAAAAAAATTAAAAATTATTATAGTATATATGTACATATGTAATGTTAATGTAACATTAAGGGAAGGAATGTTTATAATCTCCCACATATCAGTTGTAATATATTTCATTTTTTATACTTAAAAAAAAAAAAAAAAAAAAAAAAAAAAAAGGTTATCTTAACACCTAATAAGTTAAAAATTCAAGCGAAACGGCCTGCAGAAAGAATAATCAAACCGTTAACAGCTGATGCTTTGTTAAAAGCATAAAAGATGTACAAACATCTAGATCTAACAAATAAGTCCAAACAAGGGAGCCGATTGACAAATCGACGACTACTAAGTCTCCATAAAATCCGGAATCAACTTAAGATGTCGGCCACAACCCCCGTTTCAACTACAAAAGGAAAAGACAAATCTATCAAAATCCACCAAATCAACCACGTAAGATGTCGGCCACAAACCGGGATCCACTACAAAAGCAAAAGACAAACCACAAAATCCACTACTGAAAAGTAGAAGACATGGAAGCACTCTGGAGGCTACCACCAAACGACTACAAAAAGATAAAGCTATTATTCAAAATTAAATAAATTTTAAAAATGCACATGTAAACTTCTATATAAAGAAGTATCGTGCAACTCTTCCAAATCACAACTTACACACTCCCTCTCTCTCTCTAAAAACTCTCTCACATCTTCCATCTCGAGTCAAGAACTCTTCTTCCGTTTTTAATTTGTAAGTTGATCTGTACTTGTCATAAATCTAATAAAGAAATTCCAAATTTTCCTATCAACACCTCTTGGCATACAACCAACTAATCTTACTTCACTCTGAGAACACGGTTCCCCCAATACATTGTAACGGGGTTGTGAAAAGATTATTTGAGATCAAATCTATCAAATCTCACGGATGAATTTCTTAAAAACAAGTACGATGCCCCCGAAGACGGTTGACAGGGGAAAAACCCCTGCTTAAGATAACCTTTTTTTTTTTTTTTTTTTTTTTTTTTTTTTTTTTTTTTTTTTAAGTATAAAAAATGAAATATATTACAACTGATATGTGGGAGATTATAAACATTCCTTCCCTTAATGTTACATTAACATTACATATGTACATATATTATAACTGAATTTTTGTT